>VZQC01005402.1:266566-290665 GCA_009823505.1 Rhizomys pruinosus
GTTAACTGGGCTAGAGGTCTGTCTATCTTGTTTATTCTCTCAAAGAACTAACTTTTGGATTCATTGATTTTTTGTATGGTTTTCTTTGTTTCTATTTCATTGATCTCTGCTCTGATTTTTGTTATTTCTTCTTGTCTGCTGCATTTAGGGTTTATTTGTTGTTGTCTCTCAAGTACCTTTAGGTGCAGTGTTAGATCATTCACTTGTGCTCTTTCTGTTTTTTTAGTGTAGGCACTTAGAGCTATAAACTTCCCTCTTAGGACTGCTTTTAAAGTGTCCCATAGGTTTTGTTGTGTTGTATTATCATTGTTATTCAGTTCAGGAATGTTTTATTTCTTTTTTTATTTCTTCTTTGACCCATTCATTATTCAGGAGAGTGTTGTTTAGTCTCCATGTGTTCTTGTAGTCTGTAGGGTTTATCCTGGTGTTGATATTGAATTTTACTGCACTGTGGTCTGATAGAATGCATGAGATTATTTCAGTCTTTTTGTATTTGTTGAGTTTTTCCCTGTGTTCCAGTATATGGTCTATTTTGGAGAATGTTCCATGGGGTGCTGAGTAGAATGTGTATTCTCTGGTGTTTGGGTGGAATATTCAATAGACGTCTGTGAGGTCCATTTGGAGTATTGTATCATTCTTAGGACCATAAGTTTCCCTCTTAAAACTGCTTTTATTTTCAATTTTATACATATATATTCAATTTTAGTTTTCACTTGAAGACTCAGTTTTATCATTGGCAACAAAAACTGTTGAGGTTTTTATTTCCTGGAAGGATCAGTCTCCTTTTGTATGTTTTCCAGAAAACAGACATCAAATACTTCCAAGGAGCTCACCAATGTTTGGTGTGCCCATTATTTCCTCAAGTATAAAGTCGCTCTGTGCAAGAAGTGGCTGGTTCACTCAGTTTAATACTTGGTTGTAGAAGTGTTCTTTGCTTGAGATGAGCAACTTACTTAATTACTCAGTGGGAGTATGTTATATGTAATCCCTTTCCACAAGAAAGTGTTACTGTAAAGATGTTTGAGACTCACTAAATTTAATATTTTTTACTTCTTCAAGACTTTCTTTTTTAAATGTTTATTTGTTTTTATTTTATGTGTATGAATGTTTTTTATCTATTATTATTTTTAAATTTTTATTTATTTATTTATTCATTTATTATTTTTTATGTGTATGAGTGTACTGTCTGCATGTAGGTTGGTGCGCCTGTGTCCTGCAATGCCACAGAGGTCAGAAGACAGTGTTGGATTCCCCTGGAACTGGAGTTAAAGTCAGTTCTTAGCCACCATATGGGTGCTGGGAATCGAACCAGGGTTCTCTGCAAGAGCAGTTGGCACTCTTAACCACTAAGCATCTCTCCAGCCCCCATATTTATTATTTTTTTTTCATGTGTATGAGTGTACTGTCTGCATGTAGTTTGGTGCGCCCATGTTGTGCAATGTCGCAGAGGTCAGAAGAGGGCATCAGATTCTCCTGTAACTAGAGTTAAAGATGGTTATTAGCTGCCATGTGGTGCTGGGAATCACACCCGAGTCCTCTGCAAGAGCAGTTGTTGCTCTTAACCACTGATCCATCTCTCCAGCCCCAAGATATTCTTTTTTTTCCCTTCTATTACTTCTTTATTTTTTTTCATTTTTTAACAATAAGTAATAATTTATGAGTACAAGTATCCTCCATGTAAAACCAATTTGCAAGCAGTTGTGCCCAAACCCACACAGCCCAAGGGTCCCACCATCCAGCTGGGGGGACTTGTATGTATAATCAAGTTGATCAGATAAGTGTCCAGTCTATATTGCTATAGTTTCACCATTCACCCCAATCACAGCCCTTACATTCTACCACACCCCCTCTTCCACAGATTGTTCCCTAGGC
This sequence comes from Rhizomys pruinosus, assembly GCA_009823505.1. Classification (NCBI taxonomy): domain Eukaryota; kingdom Metazoa; phylum Chordata; class Mammalia; order Rodentia; family Spalacidae; genus Rhizomys; species Rhizomys pruinosus. The sequence continues at coordinate 268,439 of VZQC01005402.1, forward strand.
TTGGATCTTCAATTTTTTTTTGTTGTTGTTGTTTTTGGTTTTGGTCTTTTTGAGACAGGGTCTCTCTGTAGTCCCAGCTGTCCTGGAACTCACTCTGTAGACCAGGCTGGCCTTGAACTCACAAAAATCCACCTGCCTCTGCCTCCCAAATGCTAGGATTAAAGGCGTGTGCCACCACGCCTGGCAGATCTTCAGTTTTATTCCATTGGTCAACTGGTCCTTTTTTGTGCCAGTACCAAGCTGTTTTTATGTTTTTAGTCCTGTAGTATAGTTTGAAGTCTGGTATGGTGTTCCCCCCTGTATTGCTCTTTTCACTCAGGGTTGCTTTGGCTATTCAGGGTCTTTTGTTTTTCCAAATGAAATTAAGGATTTTTTTTTTCAAGCCTGTGAAGAAGCTCTTGGGGATTTTGATTGGGATTCCATTAAATCTGTACACGAGTTTGGGTAGAATGGACATTTTTACTATATTTATTTTCCCAATCCATGAACATGGGAGGTTTGTCCATCTTCTGATGTCTTCCTCAATTTCCTTCTTCAGGGGTTTAAAATTTTTGTTGTAGAGATCTTTGGTGTCTTTGGTTAGGTCTGTTCCTAGGTATTTTACTGTTTTTGAGGCTATTGTGAGTGGGAAGGTCTCCTTGTATTCCTTCTTCAGTTGCTTGTTGTTGGTGTAGAGAAAGGCTACTGATTTTTCTAGATTTATTTTGTATCCTGCCACTCTACTGAAGTACTTAATCGTTTCTAGGAGTTTTCTGGTGGAGTTCTTAGCATCCCTGTCTGGAGCGACTTCCAGGCTCCTGTGCTTCAGGACCCCCCCTCCCCCGACAAAGACACAATGGCACCGAACCCTAGCACTGCTTTTAAAGTCTCCCATAGGTTTTGTTGTGTTGTATTGTCCCTTTTGTTTTAAACCTATGAATTTATCTGATCCCTTTTCTAGTAAAAGAAACTACATTTAGGAAGAATAATGTGAATGACTTTAATAAGAAGCAGGTTTTAGAGGGACTTGGTATCATACCCTAGCACTGAGCTTTAATCTCTACTCTGATGTTTCCAACATTCTGAAGTCATGGTTCTTAACGCAAAGAAGCGCATCTCTAATATTGCTTCATAATGCCCATTCACTGAATGTTGAATCATTTGGTAAGGCTCTTAATGTTTTAAGATAGAACATGGCAAGATTTATTTTAAATAGAAAGCTTATAAAATGTGAATATGCATAGACTAGCACCAGATGACATGCTGAGCTGGTTACCACTACCATCAAATGGCTCCATTGCAAAGTTCAGGATGAGCACAGGTTATTTCAGGTCAGTGATTATGGTTAAATGTGACTTGGCTCCCTAATGTACAGATGTGATGAAGGCACATAAGAATAGATGTCTATCAAATGGGTTCACTATCAGCTCATTGTGGTAAGGTAAAAGTTATTTTAATTAAAAGTGGCTAAATGTCAGACTGTAAATGGTCCAGAAAGTTGAAAGAGTTTATGCCATATCAGGTTTCTCAGATTTGAACATCGTAAAGTATCTGCAATAGAGAGGCCCTACAGGGAGCCCCAACAGAGAGTCAGAGGCCAAATACAGTCAATGTTATCAGAGAACATTGTGTCAAAGTCCCATGTAAACCTATTTTCCATCCCTGTAAGACACATGAGCAGGACAAATTTTGATGGGAATCAGATGTGTGAGCATGATGATTGCTTCGTCATCATCTGATCATACCTGTTTTCTGTTTGGCCAGTCTGTGGTGGTCGATGTTTTGCTATGTGTGGTACAGTGAGAATCTGGTAGCAATAGTGACTCTGGAAAGCTTGGGCTTGATCAGCAAGTTCACAAGATCGTACTTTATACAATAGACTCTGATCATCAGTATCCATATTAGGGACTATCAATCTCACTGAAGAAGTACTTCATTTCTGTAATATAACAGCCCCAAACAAGGTTATAATTAGTCTGATAGACTGCAGCCTCTCAATAAATGGCAGATGACCAGACCACTGACAATAGCACAAACATTAGGAAAGTTACTAACCCTGACCCTTGAGAACGTTGTTTAGACTCTTGTGTTGCCTCTCTTATTGAAGCCATTCTTCCTGAGCTGTCGTTGGTACTCAATGGCTCTTGTCACCAAACAGACACCAGTTGATTTTGCCTTCCCCAAGCCATTAATGAACCAACCCTGTTCATGCACTCAGGGGAACCCATTTGAATTATTCTCATGAACCAATACCCTGTTTTAGGATGAGAAGAGAGAGGAATATCTACCTCTCTCTTCTCATCTAAGGAATGAGAAAGAATATATATTCTTTATATTTGCTGAAAAAAGTTCAGGATGGGAAGGCTAAGGAAGTATGTCACGCTTAGTGCTGTATCTTTGTGGATAGCCTGTGTAAGTCAGTATTCAATTATAATGTAATTTCTCCATAAAGAAGGTGGAGAGGAGAGCTGAACATTTTCCATGTAGCTGGAGGCAGGTGAGTTATGCAGTATGAACAGGGGAATTAGGCTCTGTAATGCTTTTTTCCTTTGTGTAATACTGTGATGTTTTCATGCATGTAAACCATTACACTTTGCTCACATTCACACCTCCTCCATTATCACCCATTGCCCTGTTCTGTGTCTTTTCTCCTCTCCCAAGTCCTCTGAAATATAAATTGTTGGTAGGAACCTGTTGTATTCGAATTCTCATAATTTGCATTGTTGCAGTCACTCTCAAGGTCTTTATGGCCATACTATGTTTGAATTCACATTCTGTCTTCACCAAAATTCATGTTGAAAGCTGACTGTTGATGTAGTGGTGTTTGGTGATAGAGCCTTTAAAAGAGATGGATGGCTTAGCGGTTAAGAGCACTTGTTCTTGCAAAGGACCTGGTTCTATTTCCAGCACCTACACGGTGACTCACAACCACCCATAACTCCAGTTCCAGGGCATCAAACACCCTCTTCTGGCCTCCTAAGACACCAGGCACTCGCATAGTGTATATACATACATGCAGATGAGCACTTATGCACAGAGAATAAAGTAATTTTGAAACAGAAGTGATTTAATTCTCAAGGAAACAGATCGTTCTCCTGAGGAACAGTTTGTTTTAAAATGGGTCATCTTCAGCCAGTGTGGTGGTGCACACCTTTAATCCCAACCCTTGGGAGGCTGAAACAGGCAGATCTCTGTGAAATCAAGGCCAGTCTGGCCTACCTAGTGTATTCCAGGTCAGCTGGGCCTATGGGGAGACCCTATCTCAAAAAAAATCCCAAACAACAAAAGTGGGTCATCTTCCTTGTCTCCTCCTTTTCGTGCACATTAAAAAAAAAAAAAATGGTGGATGTTAAGCTAAGTCCAGCTGCAGCACAGGCTGGGATGCCAATGTATTTGAGGTGCAAGCTACCAGTCAGGAAGTGGCCAGGATGGCCTACTGAGCCCTTTTTGAAATGAAAGTTGTGCTAAAGGAGTGAAAGCTTGGGGACTTTGAAAGCTCTCTAATAAAGGCTACAACAAAACAAAACAAAACAAAAATATATTTCTTATCTCTTGGCTTCTGAATCCTTTACTCGTACATAATCATATTACTGTCCCCATTTTTCAAACCTTGTTCTGATGTCTATATGCAAACATGCTACAACAGGGTGTGTATATGCAAACATGCTATCACAGTGTGTCTATATGCAAACATGCTACAATAGTGTGTCTATATGCAAACATGCTATCATGGTGTGTCTATATACAAACATGCTATTACGGTGTGTCTATATGCAAACATGCTATCACAGTGTGTCTATATGCAAACATGCTACAACAGTGTGTCTATATGCAAACATGCTACCACGGGGTATGCAAGCATGCTATCATGGTGTGTCTATATGCAAACATGCTATCACAGTGTGTCTATATGCAAACATGCTAGTACAATGTCTCTTCACTGAATTCTTTACTTCTCACTTCTGCCCAATAATTATAAAAATTTTAATAATGCTCATTTCTAGTAAAATTTTGTATATTTTAAAGAGGGTACAAAATATAAGCCTATACAAAATTCAGATGACATAGATATTTATGCAACAGAAAGTAAAAGTTCTGGCATGTCAATTTCATTTCAACAAGGAGCTACTGTAACATATGCTGCGTTTCCTTCAGAACATTTTGTTTTTATGCCTACATATAAGCATGTATTAAGATTTGTTGATTTATAAAAACACAAATTTTAGTGTGTTGTATTATGCTACTTAATACAAATACTTAAAAAAGATTTATTTACTTTTTTTAATGTGTGTTGTGTCTTGCCTGCATGTATGTGTGTGTACCATATGTATGCCTGGTGCCCATGGAGGTCAGAAGAGGCTGTTAGAATCCCAGGAACTGGAGTTAAGGATGGTTTTTAGTTACCATGTGGGTGCTGGGAATTGAACCCGGGTCCTCAGCATGAGCAGTCAGTGTTCTTAACAGCCAAACCATCTATCTCTTCAGCCCCTATGCTAGTTTTTTAACAAAAGACTTTCTGATTATCTTCTGCTTCAATACATGTAGACCAGTATGTCATTCTTAATGATTTGTGTCTCCTGCTCTAACAAAAACTCTATAAGCAGCAGGACTTAAAACACAGAGATTTATTTCTCACAGTTCCAGAAGCTAGGAGTCCACGGGGAAGGTTCTAGAACATTCGCTGTCTGGGTGACCTGCTTTCTGGTCTTCCTGCTGCGTTCTCATAGAGTGCAAGAAACCAGGGAGATCAGTAAGTCCTCTCATGAATCCCATTGTCCTTATGATTCCCAAAGATCTACCCCAATGCCGTCAGGTTGAAGAGTGGGATTTCAGCAGATGAATTTTGAGGGAATACAAACATTCAGTCCATTACACTACATAAATAAAGCAGTAATAAAAGCCAACTGTTATTGAGCAGTTGCTACATACTAGGTAATAGTCTCAGAATTTCACATTTATTATCTTATTTGATCCCCATAACTGCTCCGAAACTCAGAGGAAACGATATTTACCATAAAGAAATAACCATAGCTCAAGACCAATTTAGTCCGACTTCCAGTTTTGTGCTGTGTTATTCTGTCAACTGTATTTAGCCATGAACATAAAAGTTCTTTTTTTTAAATTTTATTTATTTTCGTATGTGTATGAATGTACTGTCTGCATGCAGGTTTGTGCACCCGTGTTGTGCAATGCCGCGGAGGTCAGAAGAGGGCATCGGATTCCCCTGGAACTGGAGTTAAAGACGGCTCTCAGCCGCCATGTGGGTGCTGGGGATCGAACCCGGGTCCTCTGCAAGAGCAGTCGGCGCTCTTAACCGCTAGGCCGTCTCTCCAGCCCCGAACATAAAAGTTCTTTGACAGCTCTCTATGACTAACTATCCTGTAGGTCATCCCCAGTTCATCCCTAGTAAAGAGAGACCATCCTCCTCCCCTCTGTGCTTGCTGGGCCCCCTTTTCTGTTATGACACTGCGTGGAGCTCATCCACCAAGGCATGGGTGGACTGGGAGCACGAGGAGGAGGTTTTCCACTCAAGGAAAAGCCAAGTGATGGGCTGGTGAAAACATCAGGACGCTGATACACTGTGCCCCTCACAGTGATTTCCTGCCCTGGTGCTGCTGGGTTTTAGCTCTCGGCCTCCCACGTGACAAGCTCCAGTTTCCCCTTTTCTTATTCGTTAGTGCAGGTCTGGTCTTGTCTTTTAGCAATATAAATAAAGAATACAGCTCCCCAACTTCTTGGGGCGGGAAGGATGAGTCTTTAAGTACCATCTCTTCATCTTGATTCCTTGAGAAAAATAAAATTTGTATTTCCTGTACACTAGGAGTAGGGGAAATCTGTTCTTTTCTCACGTGTGGAGTCAGTCTTTCTGATGAAGGAAAGCAAACAAAAAGCCCTTTCAGTGTAGTTACAAATAAAAGCAGGTTGAATATTCTTATCCTGCTAATTACTACTCCAAGAGACTAACTGAGGAAAGAGGGAGAAGGATGTGAAGATGATAGATGTAAAACTAACCACATTAAGAATTAAACAAGCTCCTCATCCACTGCTGGTGGGAATGTAAACTCACACAACCACTATGGAAAGCAGTGTGGAGAACCCTTAAAAGACTCAAAATGAAAAAGAAAAGATTCAAAATGAGCCTGCCACCTGACCCAGTCATACCACTCCTGGGTATATACCCACAAGACTCATCCTACCACAGAGATACATGCACAGCTGTGTTTATTGCAGCTCTCTTCACCATAGCAAAGAACTGGAACCAACCCAAATGCCCCTCAACTGATGAGTATATAGAGAAAATGTGGTACATCTACACAATGGAGTTCTATGCAGTGGTAAAGAAAGATGACATCATGAACATTGCAGGTAAGTGGATGGAACTAGAGGATATGCTAAGTGAAGTAACACAGTCCCAGAAAAACAAACGATGAATGGTATCCCTCATCTGTGGATGCTAGCACCAATTACCTAATTGTATGGCAAACTGAGCAATGTTAATGTGATCTGAAAACAACTGTGCTCTTATATTGTGACTTCCTTAAAAAAACAAATAAAAATTTAGAAAAAAAGAATTATACAAGCTCTCTTAATTCAAAGACTGTTTGATGGATAAAAAGAATCAGTCCCTGAACCCTGCTTCTACATAAGACTCTTGGTGGCGGCTTCACTTTGAAGTCTGGCAGGGAAGAGAATAAACACACAGTAGTCAGAAGCTTAAATGCCATCAAGGACATGTAGGTGATTGAAGGTGGTGGTGAGAGCCCATATAGGAAGATGGGGTTAACAGTGTGTTGGTGGAGTTATGTGGACTTAATCCGATACTCTGTTTCCAAGAAGGCCTAGAAGGTGCCTTTATACAGCACTTTTCATTAGACTTGAGGGGGGCGTTGCTGGGAAGACTGCTGGGAAATGTGGTGACTTAAAGATATGAGGCCCTTCCTGAGAAGCTGTCTGCTCAGCTCCAGCTGAAGCTTGCCAGTTGGCAAAGAGGCCAGTTGCCAGGTCTTCTGAGTTTATAAAAGATGGAAATCCAGATTTTATTTTAAAATGGGAAATCTCCTATTTTTAAAATGCTGTGTGGGCCAAACCAAACACTTTTGTGGGTTTAATTCAGTCTGTGGCCTACCATTTTGAGACCTCTGATTTATTGTCCTCACAAAACATGACATCTCTGTTCCAGTTTGTAACCTGGTTCCTGGGTAGGCTCAGTTCATTTTCTGCACTCTGCCTCCTCTGCTGCGTCTGTTATTTACACCACTGCCTTACTCTCACCACCAGACCTTCTTAATGGCACAACTCATGTCTTTTCTCATGTTTGCGCTCTCTCCCAGCCATTCCACAGCACTTTATGTGGTGTAGAGCATGCAGGAAGTGCTGGTGAGACTGTTTTCCTTTTCTTTTTTGGCCTTTTTGAGACAGGGTCTCCTTGTAGCCCCAGCTGGCCTGGAACTCACTGTATAGACCAGGCTGGCCGTGAACTCACAGAAATTCACCTGCCTTTGCCTCCTGAGGGCTGGGATTAAAGAAGTTCACCACCACGCCTGGCAGAGACAGTATTTGTTAAAGCATGCATTTTCAAAGCTTAAGAAAGGAAACTTGATGCTCCACTTGGGATCCATTCACTGACACTAGATTTGTCAAAACCCAAATATCTCGAAGCCATCGTAAGATTTCCACTTATAGTAATAACTGCAATTCAGCCCAATTTTGTTGCTAAAAAGAAAGGCCTAAAATACATGGATGAATCACAGTAGATAGTCCATTAATTACACCAAAGACCTAAGAAAATGCTAAGGAGTTGCCTTAAGAGAACAGGGAGAGGGACTAGAGAGATGGCTCAGCAGTTAAGAGCACTGGCTGCTTTTGTAGAGGATCTGGGTTCGGTTCCCAGCACCCACACGGTGGTTAACAATCATCAGTAACTCCTGTTCCAAGGAATCCATCACTCTCTTCTGGCCTTTGCAGGCTCTGGAGCACTTACACATGTGCTAGCAAAATACTCACGCAAATAAAATAAAACAAATAAATAAAAGAGAACAAAGAGAGTGCGTGAGTGTGTGCTGATGTGCTGCTAAGTCTTACCCTGGAGGTGTTGGCCACCCCAGAGAGAGATCTGAGGCCAGAAACCATGTGTATTGCAGCCCTTTCCCTAGGAATGAGCTGGTGATTGGTTTTGTCCTGTTCAGATTCCCTTTCTCAGAGTACTTCACTCCAATAAAGGGAACCTATCCTAAGTGAAATGATTTTTGAACCTGTAGTTAATGGAACTGTTTAAAGCTGTATAGACAGTACTGAACATTAGTCTGAGGAGGTATGACTCACTCCAGGCCTGACTCTTCCAGGGCCCCATTTGGGCCTTCTCCAGCCCTCCTCCTCCGCCAAGCCAAAAACATAAGCCCACACAGTTACTCTGCTGTACTTCTCTATCCCAACCTTTCCCTGGGGCTTGGCAGTGGAACACCCTTTACCAAGTGGGGCCAAAGCTCCTTTCTCAGGCTTCCATGGGCCTTTCTTCAGGCCCATTCTCTAAAGGACATGTTTTATATTGGAGTATGCATTCTTAAGTCCCAGAGGTGTGTGTGTGTGTGTGTGTGTGTGTGTTTGTGTGTGTGTGTGTGTAAGAGTTTGGCCTTGAGGGTGGGTGCTCACAAGAGCCCACAGTATGCTTGGGTTTAGGCCTCCAAGAAAGTTATTGGAAAGCAACAAACTATCAATAGTAGTTATAGGAACTTTGTGAAATGGGCTGTCCAAGGCTGCCCTGATTGGACTTATTACTTTTGACACCAGGAGAGTAGCCAGGTCAAGATGACAAAATTGTACCCAACATAAGTTTTAAATGTCTTGGATTCCCAAATCAGAGAATGTTCCTATTCAGGTGCCAGATGTGTAATACATCCCTATAAAGTGGGTGGCCTGGACAATGAAGTCCACAAGGTAGTCATAATCCACGGCCTGTGTGGATGTCGCAGCCCACTGCTGGAAGCTTCCTGATGCCACACTCTATCCACTTGAAAATATCCCTTTCCAATACTAATTTGCTTCAAGGAGTTTATTTAATCTCATTTTAGATCCAGACTCAGTAGGAACTGGGAGAAAACCATGTGTAGTATGTTAATGGTTAGCAAAATATCCCATTAGTTACAGTAAATAACTGAAGTGAGACCTTAAGTATTCTTTGATAAGTTAACATGCTTCAGGAAAAATTACATGTTTATTGTAAAAAGCATTTCTGTCTTTTTTTCTTTTTTTTGGTCTTTTCGAGACAGAGTCTCCCTGTAGCCCCAGCTGTCCTGGAACTCACTCTGTAGACCAGCCTGACCTTGAACTCACAAAGATCCACCTGCCTCTGCCTCCCAAGTGCTAGGATTAAAGGCGTGTGCCACCACACCCGGCTGCATTTCTGTCTTTAATAATTGCATTAGGATGATGGGATATCATGTCAAACACAACAAATTGTGAGAACTGAGTAAAATTTCTTTGAAAAAATTTCCCATTAGAAGCTGTAAATGGATTGCATGTCATATTCATCCAACAGCATGAAACTTATCTTCCGATCCCATCTTGTCAGGCACTTGACATAAATGAAAAGATTTCACAAACAGAAATTTAAAGTTGAGGTAGAACTCACATGACACATAATGAACAATCATAAAGTATATAATTCAGGTTCCTACAGTGTGTTCCCAATATTGGACACATCATTTAATTTAAAAACTTTTCATTACTCCAGAGGAATACCTTCATGCCCATTAAGTAGTCACTCCCCATCTCTTGGTAACTGCAAATCTGATTTTTATCTCTGTAGACTTCCTTTTCTGGATATATCCTAGGGAAGTCTTATGCTATGTGAGATTTCTGTTCAACTTTTTTCACTTAGCATAATTTTTTTTAGTTTTATATAGATGGTATATATATATTATATATAATACATATATTATAAATATATATAACATATAAATATATTATATATATATTTGGTCTTTTCGAGACAGAGTCTCCCTGTAGCCCCAGCTGTCCTAGAACTCACTCTGTAGACCAGGCTGGCCTTGAACTCACAAAGATCTGCCTGCCTCTGCCTCCCAAGTGCTAGGATTAAAGGCGTGCACCACCACACCGGCAGATTGTAACATTTTATTTTAATTTATTTATTTATTATTTTTTATGTGTATGAGTATACTGTCTGCATGTAGGTTGGTGCACCCATGTTGTGCAATGCAGCAGAGGTTGGAAGAGGGTGTTGGATTCCCCTGGAACTGGGGTTAAAGACGGTTCTTAGCCACCATGTGGGTGCTGGGAATTGAACCCAGGTCCTCTGCAAGAGCAGTCAGTGCTCTTAACTGCTGAGCCATCTCTCCAGTCCCTTAGATTGTAACATTTGTCAGTACTGTTTTGTTTTTTTGAGGAAGGATTACCTTGTAGCCCCAGCTGGCCTGGAACTCCCTATGTAGCTCAAGATAGCATTGGTCTGAGTGCTGGGATTAAAGGTATGTACCACCATGTCCGGTTTAAAAATATTTTCTGGGGCTGGAGAGATGGCCTAGCGGTTAAGAGCGCCGACCGCTCTTACAGAGGACCCGGGTTCGATCCCCAGCACCCACATGGCGGCCGAGAACCGTCCGGAACTCCAATTCCGGGAGAACTCCAGTTCCAGGGGAATCCGACACCCTCTTCTGACCTCCACGGCATTGCACGACATGGGTGCACAAACTTGCATGCAGACAGTACATTCATACACATACAGAAATAAAAAAAAAAAATTAAAAAAAAACAAAAACAGCCTAGTTTTTAAAAAAAAATAAAAATATTTTCTTTATATATTAATCAATTAATAAGCCTTCAGATTAGTTTTCCTCTTTTGCTATCATGTAATAATCCTGCAGTTAATATCATGTACAACTTTCTCTTCAGACATACATTTTATTCTTTCTTGAGTGTACATCTATGGGTAGAAATACTGGGTTATTTAAAAATTTAACAGGTGGAGTTTTTGAGGAACTGCCAAAATATAAAAGTTTTGTTTTCTTTGATTAACCTTGAATTCCAAGTAATATATTGCATCTCTTCTAGGAATAGTTTCACTGAGGTATAATTCATATACTACAAAATTATCACTTTAAATTGTACTATTTAACATTTTAGTATATTCACATATATTTAGTGTATTGCTATACTCAATTTTGAGATTTTCATAACTACAAGAACATTATATTCTTAGCAGTCTCCCCTCACTCCCTATCACTCCCAGGCCTAGTGACAATCTACTAGTGACAATCTACTTTCTCTTTATCTAGAGTTACTTATTTGAGATAGTTATATAAATGAATCATATGGGGCTGGAGAGATAGCCTAGCGGTTAAGAGCACCGACGCTCTTGCAGAGGACCCGGGTTCGATCCCTAGCACCCACATGGCGGCTAAGAACCGTCTGTAACTCCAATTCCTGGAGAACTCCAGTTCCAGACCCTCTTCTGACCTCCGTGGCATTGCACGACACGGGTGCACAGACCTGCATGCAGACAATACATTCATACACATGCAAAAATAAAAAAATTAAAAAATTAAAAAAAATAAATAAATAAAATGAATCATATAGTGAGTGATCTTTTGTGCTTGGTTTCTTGTAGTTAGCATAGTATTTTCAAGGTTTGTCTATACTGTGGCCTATACAAAAAGTACTTCATTCTCTTTTATGGCTTAATCTATTGGATGGATATCCTGTATCATATTTATTCATTTATTACTTAACGGGCATTTGGGTTGGTTCCGTTTATTACTTACTATAAACATTGCTTCTATAAACATATATGTGCAAGTTTTGGGTCTTTAAGTCTCTTGGGTATATGCCTGTGAATGGAATTATTGGCTCATATGGTAGTTCTGTGTTTTATGTTTTAAGGAACTTCTCCAGGTGATAGTAGTCAGAGCTTGAGTCTTTTAGCAAGTAATTAAGCCAGGAAAGCAAAGTCTACAAGATTGGATTTCTGCCTTTATAAGAGAGATCCCAGAGAGAGCCCTTGTCCTTTCTGTTATGTGAGCTGATAGTAGGGTGTGGAGCTGTTGCTAATAGGTTATTGAGTCTATAGTATTTTGTAATAGCAGCTCAAACAAACTAACATATTGGATAGCAATATTAGGCATCCTTTTGTCTATAGAAACCTTAGTTGGTGTGAAGCAATATTTTATTACAGTTTTGTTCCATATTTTCTACAGTTAATGCATATTGTATACTTATTAACTGTCTATATATCTTCTTCGGGGAATGTCTGTTCAGACAGTATGCTCATTTTTTTTTTTTTTTTTTTTGGTCTTTTGGAGACAGGGTCTCCCTGTAGCCCCAGCTGTCCTGGAACTCACTTTGTAGACCAGGCTGGCCTTGAACTCACAAAGATCCGCCTGCCTCTACCTCCCAAGTGCTAGGATTAAAGACGTGTGCCACCACACCCGGCCAGTATGCTCATTTTTAATTGGCTTATTTGTGTTCTTAATACTTGAGTTTAATAGTTCTTTGTACTTTGTAGATTCAAGTCCTTTAATAGATACATGCTTTGGAAATTTTACTCGTGCTTTGTGGGTTGTTTTGGATGATAATCTTTATTTATTTATTTTTTTGGTCTTTTCGAGACAGGGTCTCCCTGTAGCCCCAGCTGGCCTGGAACTCACTCTGTAGACCAGGCTAGCCTTGAACTCACAAAGATCTACCTGCCTCTGCCTCCCAAGTGCTAGGATTAAAGGCATGCGCCACCACACCTGGCATTGGATGATAATCTTTAAAAAAATCAAATGTTCTTAATTTTGATGAAGCTCAAATTATCCACCTTTTCCTTTTATTGCTTCTGCTGTTGGTGCTGCGTATATGAAATCATTGCCTGAACTGAAGTTATGAACACTAACTAGTATTTTTTTACTGTTTCCTAACTTGAGTTCTTGCTAAATTTTATTTATTGATTATTTGGAGCTAATTTTTTAGATGGTATGTAATAGGATCCAAATTAATTCTTTTGCATGTAAATATCCAGTTTTCTCAGCCATTGATATCTTTACCTCATTGTCACTAAAATTATAAAAGCTTTCAGCACAAATAAATTGTCTTGCCATATCCCCACATTTCTGCCAATCTTACACAAACTGGGGTCCTGGGTCATTCTCTACATTTCCTCGAATCTTTGAGTTCTCTGCTTGTGCTATGCTGGCATCCACTCTCAAAGTTATTTGTGATTTCAGTGTCCATTGTAGGGTTTTTTTTTCTTCTTTATCTCTGTTCTAGATGACTATGTCCTGCACTTTAACCAATTTCAAGCACTCTAAGGTCACTTTATAGAATCTCACGGTTAGAATTAGCTCTCAATTAGAAGGACTCTCTAAGTAATCCCAATGACAGGCCCCCTTCAACCTAATTATGTGAAGCCCCCCCCCCCGAGTGTATGAGTGTATATCTCATGTGCCATTAGGATGGCACTCCCTAGGCAATGTCGCCAACAATACATTTAATCATTTTCATGAAGATCTCTAATCTGCACCTGTAACCTCCCATTTTCCATCCTATAGCTTTGAAGGTCCTACTCACAGCAAATCTCCTGGGAGCTACAGTCCATTAGTCTGAGCATCTTTCCACTGTATCTCACACCTCTGACTGTTTTCCTTTCTGTGGTAGTTTGTCATGCTGATGGCCCTCCAGGAATCTTGCCGCCTCCCTGAATTTGTGTCTTTGCATAATTCCCTCCCTTTGAAATGGGTTAGCCATGTGACTTCCTTCAACCACTAACTTTCAGTTCCACGACATTGTTCCCAGCTACTTGATGGAGAAGCCACCTAGAAGAAACATGAGAAAAGGCCACATGAAGGAGAGGTCCTAAAACCACAAGCACCTCATGTTAATCAAGGAACCCAAAGAGGCCATTCCAGGACCATGGGGAGTCAGACAGCAATACAGGTAGGGCTTACTCCTCCAGATATAGTCTGTTCACCATCTAGGTTAGAAGAGACCCTACTCTCCATGCTACTCTACTTTGTGATTGTGTGGCTGTGGCGTCAGACTTAGAACCATATGTAGGGACTCCCAGACCAATCTGTCTGCTCACAGCCACCCAACCTACAGCTCAACTTGGAGGCCACATGGCATGCTGTGATTATGGCCCCAGGCAGGTCCCCCAGAGACAGCATACCACCTAATATATCAAGATACCCTGGGACCAAATGGTGTCCTGCCCCCTTGATTTCAGATAAGAACCCCTATCAACTTCCACCCAGTAGAGTGTATCATCATGAGCTCCACCTCCATGGAGCAGTGTCCACTCTCACTGCTTCCACCCAGTACAGTGTAGCATCCTGGGCTCCACCTCCATGGAGCAGTGTCCACTCCCACTGCTTCCACCCAGTACAGTGTAGTGTCCTGGGGTCCACCTCCATGGAGCAGTGTCCACTCTCACTACTTCCACCCATTACAGTGTAGCATCCTGGGCTCCACCTCCATGGAGCAGTGTCCACTCCCACTGCTCTCACCCAGTACAATATAGCATCCTGGGCTCCACCTCCATGGAGCAGTGTCCACTCTCACTACTTTCACCCAGTACAGTGTAGTGTCCTGGGCTCCACCTCTATGGAGCAGTGTCCACTCACACTGAGCAGCCAGTCCCTCCCATCCAACGACCACCTGTAGAACTCAGTGAGTGCTCCAGACTTCAGAAGATCAACACCAAGTTTATTTTTTATTGTATTTTAATGATTTTCATATTATGCATTTTAATCATATTTAGATCTCCTGCCCTCTCTGCACCTCCTCTTACTATCCCTTATCCAATTTAATTCTCTCTCTCCATGTATACACACACACACACACACACACACACACACACACACACACACACACATATATATATATATAGGTAAAGGCCTATAGACCTATAGAGCCTTTTTTTTCTTTGTTTATTTTTTATTTATTTACTTTTTTTTTTTTTTGGTCTTTTTGAGATGGGGTCTCCCTGTAGCCCCAGCTGTCCTGGAACTCACTCTGTAGACCAGGCTGGCCTTGAACTCACAAAGATCCTCCTGCCTCTGCCTCCCAAGTGCTAGGATTAAAGGCATGCGCCACCACGCCCGGCTTCTTTTTTTATTTTTTTAAGGGATTCTACAATATAAGAGCACAGTTGTTTTCAGATCACATTGACATTGCTCAGTTTGCCATACAATTATGTAATTGGTGCCAGCATCCACAGATGAGGGATACCATTCACCTTTGTTTTTCTGGGACTCAGCATGATATCTTCTCCAGCCATTTACCTGCAAAGTTCATGATGTCATCTTTCTTTACTGCTGCATAGAACTCCATTGTGTAGATGTACCACATTTTCTCTATCCACTTGTCAGTTGAGGGGCACTTGGGTTGGTTCCAGCTCCTTGTTATTGTGAAGAGAGCTGCAATAAACATGGCTGTTCATGTATCTCTGCAGTAAGATGAGTCTTGTGGGTACATACCCAGGAATGGTATGGCTGGGTCAGGTGGCAAGTTCATTCCAAGTCTTCCAAGGGTTCTCCACACTGCTTTCCATAGTGGCTGTATGAGTTTATGTTCCTACCAGCAGTGGATGAGTGCTCCCCTTTCCCCACAACCTCTCCAGCACTTGGTATCATTTGTTTTCTTGATCCTAGCCAGTCTTACTGGAGTAAGATGATATCTTAAAGTGGTTTTAATTTGCATTTCCTTAATTATTAGTGACGTTGAACACTTTTTAAGATGTTTCTCAGCCATCTATAATTCCTCACTTGTGAAGTCTCTGTTCAGCTCTTTGCTCCGTCTTTTGAGTGATTCATTTGTTTTCTTTCTTCTTTGTTTTTTGAGTAGTTGGAAATCAATGCTTTGTCAGATGTATCTGCAGTAAAGTTTTCCTCCCATTCTGTGGGTAGAGTCTTATTTTTACCAAATGTCCCTCAGTGTGCATCCATCCACAGGTTCATGCTTAGCCTACCAAGAATCATATCCTTGAAAGACACTGACTCTCCCCTCCCAGCAGCCATCCATTGCAATAATCTTTAGGCAGTGTTGGGGTTTCTTACCCACTTCCACATGTGTATTTGTCTGGCTGGGGCTTACATGAGACTTGTGCATGCTGCCACCAACACCACAGAGGCTTGTTCTTAGGCTCAGAAACTGTACCTAATACTGGTTGAACCAAGACCATTTTCAGCATGCCATTTGTACATCAATACAAAGTGGCCCCAAGAGTGAACACCAAGCACCGCCTAGCTGGTCCCTAACCTGACTTGTTGGATAATACACACAAAGAGCCAAATACTCAACAAAGGCTGGATGTGCTATCTATAAAAAAATACCACCATTAAGTTATCTAGTTCCCATCACAAAAACACAAACAACATGAGAAACCAAGACAATATGTGTCCTCCAGAAATTAGCACCCCATAATGATTCCTGAGAAAAATCCACCTACCTGATACACAAGACAATGATTTCAAATTAGCAATTTTAATTATCTTTAAGGAGCTCAAAGAGGACATGAACAAAAAACTAAATAAAGACTATGAAAACACAAACAGTTGAATCAAATAAGTAAAATGATGCAATATATGAAATTAGAACCTAAGAGACTCTCTGAAGAAAAGCCAAACTAAAATAAAACTTGAAAGGTAAAAGTCAGACAGTCAGAAAAAGAGTTCAGAGAAAAGCCTCACCAATAGACTGGGTCAGGTGGAAGAGAGGATAGCAGGTGTCAGAGACATGATAGAGGAAATGGACCACTCAGCCAAGTAAAATGTTAAACTGGAAACAAACCAGGAATGAAGCATAAAGGAACTTTAGCACACCATAACAAGACTAAACCTACACATTATAGGTATAAGAGAAGGAGAAGAAACCCAGGTCAAAGGCACAGAAAATATTTTCAACAAAAATTATAGATGAAAATCTCTCAAATCTAAGGAGAGAAACATCTATCAAAGTACAAGAAGCATATAGAACACCATGTGGATAGGACAAGGAAAGAATCTCCTCAAGTCATAATAATCAAAACACTAAGTGTGAATACAGAGCAAAGGGGAAAAAATCCTGAAGGAGAGAGAGAGAGAGAGAGAGAGAGAGAGAGAGAGAGAGAGAGAGAGAGAGAGAGATCAAGTCACATATAAAGGCAGTCCCATTAGAATAACAGCTGAATTTTCAGTGGACACTATGAAAGCTATAAGGGCTCAGACCTTTGTCCTACAAGTTAAAAAGAACACAGATGTGAGCCCAGGCTATTATATCTAGCAAAACTATTAGTTATAATAGAAAGAGAAATAAACTATTCCAGGATAAAACAGATTTAAAGAAGTTGTGTCCTTAAGCCAGCTCTATAAATGATACTAGAAGGAATTCTGTCTGCAGAGAAGATTAAATATACCATAGAGAGCATAAGGAATAAATAAATAATTCTAAAACAGCTAACAAAAGAGACCTAAGAAAACTAATTCATAACAATGAAATAACAGGAATTCATAAATACTGGTCAGTAATAACCATTAACATTAATAGTCTCAATTCCCCAATAAAAAGACATACCTTACCATCAATGATAGATATCACTTAGGATAAAGGATAGAAAAAGATACACCAAGAAAATGGAACTAATAAACAAGGAGCCATAGCTATTCTAATACCTGACAAAATAAACTTCAAACCAAAACCACTCAGAAGAGGTAGGAAAGACATTTCATACCCATTAAAAGAAAAGTCCACCTAGAGAATATTACATCCTAGACATATAAGCACCAAACACAGGGCTACCCGATTTTATAAAAATAACAGTATTATACCTAAAATCATAGATTGACCCCAACACATTGATAGTGGGTGACTTCGATATCCCACTCTCAGTAGTAGATAGGTCATCACGCAGAACTAAATAGAGAATGGGTGGAGTTAAATGATAACATAAATCAAATGTACCTAACAGACATTTACAGAACATTCCCCTCAAACACTAAAGAATATACTTTTCTTCTCATGGAACATTCTCCAACATCAGCCACATATTAAGGCATAATATAAGTCTCAACAAATTTAGGAAAATTGAAGTAGCATCTATATTTTATCTGACCACAAAGAAATAAAGGTAGATCTCAATAGCAACGAAAGTGGAGGGAAGTACACAAATTTGTGAAAACTAAAATACACTTTGGTCTGAAGAGAAGCTTAAACATATCATAGAGGGCATAAGGAATAAATAGACAGTTCCGGAACAGTTAACAAAAAGAGACTGAATAAAATCTAAGGAAAGGAGAAATCAAAAAGGAAATAAGAAAAAACTTCCTAGGACTGAATGAAAGCATAAACACGACATATCAAAATCTGTGGGTCAAAATGAAGGCAGTGTTCAGAGGAAAGTTTATAGACTAAGCATGGTCAAAAAAAAACCCAGAGAGGTTTAGTATAGAAGTCCTCTCTGGGTGCATGCACTCCACAGTCTCTCATTTGCTATAGTTTGGCCAGTGGTGGCTTTCTGTGTTAATTGCCTTCTGTTACATGAGGAAGCATTGCGGTGGGAGTTGAGAGATGCATTAGTATTCATTTCTCTACCCCCTGTTCCACTTTGTTCTGTGGACCTTAGGCAGAGAAGTTCCACTGTAGATGTGTCACTTATGGGTGTGCATCTCACAGACACTTATCTCTGTGTTTTCCCATTGGAGAACTCTGAACTGTCTCCATCTGTAGAGAAAAGAAGCTTCTCTGATGAGTGATAACAGGTATAATTGTTTGTAAATACAAGGATATATGTTTAATAGTCAGAAACATGCACAAAACCCAGGCAAACTCAAACCAGACAAAACCACAGCACAGAACTGGGGAAATGGGCAAGAAGCCCAGTGTTAGCTGAGGAGCCATGGGCTGCTGGTCACTGCTGGGTAAGAGAGAGTTTGTCTTCTTTAAGGGAGTGACACTGGATAGGCTGGCCAGGCTCCAGTGGATGAACTTACACTGAGGGACATCTGGAAACACAAATATAATGCAATGGGCCTTAACATATATGACAGAATGCATGAAATCTGGTGGGGGGTGCTATAGGTGGTGGGAAAGGGAGGGGGTTCTAAATATGATTAAGATGTTTTGTGTGAAATGCACAAAAATTCAATTAAAGTATATGTTAAGAAGAGAAAAAACTGGAGAGACCTCATACTAATGACTTAATGGATCTTGGAAAAATAAGAACAAAAATACCCCAAAAAAGTAGATGGAAAGAGAAAATCGAAATCAGAGCTGAAATGAATGAAGTAGAAATGAAAAAAAAAAAACAATACAAAGAATTGATGAAAGAGTTGGTTCTTTGAAGATTAATGATATTGACAAACCTTTAGCCAAAGAAATCAAAAGAAAAAGACAGAGACCCAAGTTAATAAAATCATAGACAAAAAGGGAACTGTTACAACAGATACTGAAAAAATTCAAAGAATCATAAGGATGTACTTTAAAAAATGATATTCCACTTAACTGGAAAATCTAAAAGAAATGGAAGAATTTCTCTCTCTATATGACCTACCACAAGATGAAGTAGACAATTTAAACAGACTTGTAACAACCAATGAGAGAGAAGCATATCTCATAATTAAGAAAATCCCAGGACCAGATTGGTTCAGTATAACATTCTACCAGATATGAAAGAACTAACAGTAATAGTCGTCAAATTATCCCATAAAATAGAAAAGGAAAGGACACTTCCAAATTCTAAGGTCAATATTACCCTGATACCCAGACCATATAGCATCCAACATAAAAGTAAATTACAAGCCAATCTCTCTGATGAACATAGGTAGAAATATTCTGAATAAAATACTTGCAAACTGAATTCAAGAGCACATCAAAGTAAAAAACCATCCATTATGTTCAAGTTGCCTTCATTCCAGAGATTCGGGGATGGTTCAACATACAGAAATCCAACACAGAAACAGACTCAAAGACAGAAACCACATGATCATCTCATTAGATGCAGAAAAATCCTTTGAAAAAAACCCATCCTGTCATAATGAAAGTCTTGGAGAATCTGGGGATACAAGGGACATATATCAACACAATAAAGACAGTATCCAATAAGCCCACAGACATTATGATAGTGAAAAACTCAAAGTGATTTACAAAAATCTGGAGCAAGGCTTTCTCCATTCCTGTTCAATGTAATGCTTGAAATTTTAGCTAGAGCAATAAGACAAAGATAAAGAAGAAGGGCTAGGAAAGGAAGAAATCAAAGTATCTTTATTTGCATATTATATTATTCTATAAAAGACTAAAGAATCCTTCAGACAACTGAATAACACATTCATCAAAGTAGCAGGATACAAAACTAACACAGAGAAATCAGTAGCCTTCTTATATACCAACAATAAGTGTACTGACAAAGAAATTAGAGAAACAATCCTAATCACAATAGCCTCAAAAACAATAAAATACATTGGAATAAATCTAACTAAGGAAGTGAAAGACCTGTGAAACATAAACTTTAGGACATTGAAGAAAGAAACTGAAGGTGATACCAGAAGATAGAAAGACCTCACATGCTTATTGAACAGTAGGATCAATATTGTGAAAATGATCATCTTACCAAAAGCAATACAGATTCAATGCCATCTCCACCAAAAATTCCAATTCTTCACAGAAATTGAAAAAAGAATCTTATATTTCATATCGAAACACAAAAACTCCAGATACCTAAGACAATACTGAACAATAAAAGAACCGCTGGTGGCATC
The DNA here is from genome assembly GCA_009823505.1 of Rhizomys pruinosus. NCBI lineage: Eukaryota > Metazoa > Chordata > Mammalia > Rodentia > Spalacidae > Rhizomys > Rhizomys pruinosus. The sequence goes on from VZQC01005402.1 coordinate 289,141, forward strand.
ACCATCCCTGATTTCAGTTATATTACAAAGCTATAGTAATAAAAACAGCATGGTACTGGGATAAAAACAGACACATTGGTCAATGGGATAGAACTGAGGAGGTGGGTATAGTATTAAAATGAGTCCTTTTTAAAATATTTTGTTTATTATTTTTATTTTATGTGTATGAGTGTACAGCCTGCATGTAGGCAGGTGCATCTGCATTGTGCAATGCCTGCAGAGGTCAGAAGAGGGCCTCGCATTCCCTTGGAACTGGAGTTATTATTGGTTGTTAGCTGACAGTGGGTGCTGGGAATTGAACCTGGGTCCTCTGCAAGAGCAGTCAGTGCTCTTAACTGCTGAGCGATCTCTCCAGCTCCTAAAATGACTTCTAATGACTTATCTGTACCATATCTATACATTGGCATCCACACATTTAGATATTGGCATTTGGTAGCTGCTGGGAGAGGGAGAGTCAGTTTTCTTTAAGGTTGTGACCATGGTAAGCTGACCACAGTCCAGGGCAGGTTTCACACTGAGAATTATTTGGGAAATACATATTCCACTCACTGGGAGGAAACTGAACACAACTGGGTGGGTAGGAAGGTGGGGGTGGATCTCAGGGGAGTTGGGAAGAGGGGGGCATATGATTAAAATACATTGTGTGATGTTCCCAAAGAATTAATGGAAATAATTAAAAAAAATACATAACTAAAATGAGCAGATGTTGGATGTTCTCTCATCATAGACCAGGGTAGACTAGCACATACAGAGATCCACCTGCCTCTATCTCCAGGGTGCCACTATGCTGGGCCAACTTTTTTCTTTCCATGAAAGATAGCCTATGCTTATAGCTCCATAGTTTTTCCCCCCAGCTTGCTTCCTAATGGAGTGGTTCAGCTCCAAAGGCTGTTATTTCAGTGTCATTATTCCTTCCAGTTAATGGTACTTTTGCAAATACAGTGTCTTAGGAAGTTATCAGCCTTCCATATATCTTATTGGCAATTCTTTTTCTGAAGTAAGCCATACTCTACCTTGGGTTTCAGCTGAGACTGTGTTGGAATAGTATCTTGTGCTCCTTAGAAGCCCTGGGAACTGTTCAGTTTACTGAGGCATTGCTTTAAGCATCCTCAGGTCTTAAGGCGTTTTGTTTGTTTGCCACCTTCTCAGCTTTTCTGTTTGTGGAAGGGCTCTGGGCCTGATCTTGTTCACAAGCTATTCTGTGTTTTCTTTCTTTCTTTCTTTCTTTTATTTATTTATTTATTTATTTATTTATTTATTTATTTAATTTTTAAAATTTTTTTATTGATGCTTTGTGCATTTCATACATCATTTTCCAATTCAGTTCAGGCATATTTCCCTTTCCCTCCCCCCCTACCCCCACCCCATCCCAGATCATGCATTTTGCCATAATTGTCCTGCATCTTTCTCTGTTTCTTTTTTTTCATTTTTTAGCTATAAGTGATGATCCATGAGTACAAGCATCCTTCATATGAAACCAATTGGCAGGCTGTTGTGCCCAAACCCCCACAGCCCCACCATCCAG
>VZQC01005402.1:298196-635837 GCA_009823505.1 Rhizomys pruinosus
GGGGGGGGGGGATATGCCTGATCTAGCGTGCCCTGGCAGCCCGCCCAAAGGAGCAGACCCACTGGCCCTGGCCCGAATCTCCAGACCCTCTGGCCTGGCGCCCGGGTCCCGCCCAAAAGGCCTCAGAGACACGACCCCCTAGCTGTAGCCCCGGAAAGAAACCAGCTCCCAAGGTACTTGCCCAGGTGACTTCCGGGCAGCCCGCCCAAAGGTGCAGACCCAGTGGCACTGGCCCGAATCTGCGGACCCTCTGGCCCGGCGCCCGGGTCCTGCCCAAAAGGCCTCAGAGACCTTATTTATTTATTTATTTATTTATTTATTTATTTATTTATTTATTTATTTATTTTTGTATGTGTGTGAGTGTACTGTCTGCATGTAGGTCTATGCACCCGTGTTGTGCAATGCCGCGGAGGTCAGAAGAGGGTCTCGGATTCCCCTGGAACTGGAGTTCTCCTGGAATTGGAGTTACAGACGGTTCTTAGCTGCAATGTGGGTGCTGAGGATCGAACCCGGCTCCTCTTCAAGAGCAGTCAGTGCTCTTAACCGCTAGGCTATCTCTCCAGCTCCATTGTGTTTTCTTATTTCATTTTTGAGACATGGTCTCATCTCTCCAGTGCTGGAATGGAAATCTTTTTTAAAAACATTCTTGAGGGGCTGGAGAGATGGCCTAGCAGCTAAGAGCACTGCCTGCTCTTACAGAGGACCCAGGTTCGATCCCCAGCACCCACAGGGCGGCTGAGAACCGTCTTTAACTCCAGTTCCAGGGGAATCCGACGCCCTCTTCTGACCTCCGAGGCACTGCATGATACAGGTGCACAAACCTACATGCAGACAGTACATTCATACACATACAAAAATAAACAAAATTTTAAGTTATTAAAAACATTTTAAAATTGATTTTTTTGTGATTTTCTTTTTTTGTGATTTTTGTACAATATAATTTAGATCCCTTACCCTATTTGCACCTCCCCTAATTGCTCCTTGCCCAATTTAATGTGCCTTTGCTGATTTGTGTCCCCAAATGTCCTTCTTTGTGGGTCCTTCCATTGGAGTCTGGTCTTTGAAAGAGACAATGTCTCCCCTCCAGAAGCCATCCATTGTCAAAATTTCTCTAGGTTGGGTTGGAGTATTTTATCAACTTCCTCATGCTTATGCTGGGATTTTGTCTGGTTTGAGCTTGCATGGACTTGTGAATAGAAATCTCAGGTCTCACAACTCAGAAGACTGGCAGGGGCTGAAGGGATTGCTTAGCATTAAAAGCACTGGTTGCTCTTGCAGAGGACCTAGGTATGGTTCCAAGCACCCACATGGAGGCTAATAACTATCAATAACCCCAGTTCCAGGAGATCCAATGCCCTCTTCTGGCTTCTGTGGGTATTGCTTGACATGAGTGCACTTACATATATGCAGACAAAAACTCATATACATAAAATAAAAATTAATCAAGAAGGAAAATTGTCTCTTTTTCATTACTACAGGCAGCAGAGTTATGTCTGCCTCTACACAGGACAAACCTCATTCCTGTGTTTCCACTGACATCTTCCTCACTATCCTTCCCCCAAAGACTTGCATCTAATAGACTTTTTTTTTTAGGTTTTCAGGCATTTGCTAATAGTATTCCTTTTAAAGTCTTCCCACAAGGCTTTGCATGCTTGTTTTACAGACAGTACACCACAGTTTTCCAACGTGCTCCTGCCAATTCATGCCCCAAAGCACAGTGTGAGGGAGCTTCAGTTGCTCCACATTCTTCCTGGCATTGGGTATTGTGTTTCTTTTATTTTGGCCATTCTGGGGCATGACAGTGCTATCATGTAGTGCTTACAATGTGCACTTTTCTGATTACTTATGGGTTTGGGCATATTTAAGCATGTTTACTGGATAGTGCTAGTTTTGGTTTGTAAACATGATCTTCAAGCTTTTGCTGATTCCCCTCCCCTTAGCTTTCTCTCCCTTTAAGGATTTTTTACATATTCTAGACAATAGCAATTGTTTTGGTTCTATAATTGCAAATATTTCCCCATTCTTTGGCTTATCTTTTATTTTATTATTATTTTTTAATTTTTATTTTGGCTTATCTTTTAACTCAAGTCATTCATTCAGTCAGTCAGTATTTTTTTTTTTTTTTGTCTTTTTGAGGCGAAGTTTCCCTGTAGCCCCAGCTGGCCTGGAACATACTATGTAGACCAGGCTGGCCTTGAACTCACTGAGATCTTCCTGCCTCTGCCTCCTGAGAGCTGGGACTTATTTAATTTTATTCATTCATTCATTTATTTTTGTATTTTTTTTTGTATTTTTAAAAAGTAAAATTAGAATTTTTAACTTAATGTTTTCCATTTTATTAGTGGAATATGTGGCTGTCTCTTCATGTGTCTTGTTGAGGAACCCCACCTTGATCTAAGATGAAGAGGACATCTTCCCATATTTCCTTTGAGGTGCTTTATATTATGGGCTTTTATCTTTAGGATTATATGCTCTTCCTCTGCTTGTATTGATATGCTTTTTGAATGAAGAATTTAATCTCATTTTCCTCCTGTACTAATACACAACATAACTGACAGCAAACTCCATCTTTCCCTCATTTTTCTGTAGTGGTCTTTCTTTCCCATTTAAGTGACAGTTAATATGTGGACCTATCTTTAAATTTTTAAAAATTTCTGCTCTCTGGTTTAAACCAAGAATTACAAAATTGTGTTTACGACTATGGATTATAAAATATTTTGCTGTCTGAAAGAGCTGCATCCTCAGCCTGTTCTTTGAAACATGTCTTAGCTAACTTGCCATTAGTAAATGAAATTATTCTTAAGACATAAGAAAAACATATGTGTATGAATAATCAGAATGATTATATGGCATATTGGAAAAAATTCAAGTGTTTACCAACAAGTGAATAAAAAACTATACAAATGAAAATGAAAAGGAAAATACTATTATATGCAATACTGTGGCTAAATTGCAAAACCATATTGAGCAAAAGAAGCTAGGCATAGAAGAATGCATAGTATATGCTTTTATACACACACACACATATGTGAAGTTCTAGGATAGGTAAAGAAAAATCTAAAATGATATAAAATATACCAAGAGTTTCTTGGCATAAAGAACTCTTCAGATCATCCAATAATTGGAAGGTTTCCCAGAGGCTATTCTAATCTTGTAAACTGAAATCAGACTAAAACCACAGTGTAATAATATGTATCACTCTTGCTTTTCAGTGTCTATGGTCAATAAATTGACTCCTTTAACTTGATAAGAGTAGCATCATTAAGAACTAAAATGGCTACTGCATTTAATACTTACTAGGCAGTGTAATGTCTTCACATAGTCTCATCTTTTCATAGCAAAAGACCCTAGGGGTTAATGAAGTCTTATTATCCTCATTTTATAGAGGAGAAAACTGAAGTACAGAAAAACTAAGGAATTTATTCAAAGTCTCCCAACTATTAAATGGCAAGGCTGGATAATGAATCTATTGGCCTTGGCATCTGGTTTTGTAGCATGTTCTGTCTCCACAAAAAGGTTGATTTGGTAAGTTTGATGAACTGTGTCTCCTTGTTTGAATCAGCAATGTAATTGGAAAATTTTGAGGAAAATCCTAGGTTGGGCTAATACTTTGTTATTTAAGCTTTGAGAGGAAAATTCACCTTCTCCCTCCAAATAAAATAGAACAAACTTAGCAATGACTGCACAGAGACGGAAGCTTAGAGGGTGTGCACCGTCCAGATTACTGGATTCATACAGTTGTAAGCCCCTTGCTTAACCAGGCCTGTGAAAATGGGATCAGTTCCTTGATCTGTCTGAAAGGGAATTTTTCAGCTGTCACTTGGAGCCAAAGCCTTCTTTTCTGCTCATCTGCTTTGAAAGATATTTATAATTTCTTAGTGATTTATTGAAATTTGCCTGCTTTGGAGAACAGCGTCTCATAGACTTCAGTTCTGTTAACCCTCTCCTGCTTGCTCTTTTCTCTCTGTGACACTGCCTTCCTACAAGCTGGTTCTGTAAGCTTATGCTCTCATGTGGAGCTTATAAACTAGCATGCATTGCCATGCATAGTTGATTCCATCATTTTCTTTATTAAGGTTCTTAGAGGATACAACAGGTGGTGCGGGTGTACAAAGAGGGCCAGGCATCCCTTCATGTTTGATAACTTGGCTGGGAACATTGGCCAAGCCAGGGTTCTAGAAAATTATCTAAAAAAAATTAATGATTCTAAAAGATATTTTCCAAACAAAACTGAAATTTTTTTAACTGTAACTCAGATCCACCTACAAACAACATAACATGATTATCTGAGCAACTTGCATTAGTCAGTAATCTTTCTATATACGCATGAACTATCCAAATTTGAATCATGTTCATTCCTTGCACCTATGCTCTATGTTCTTTATTAATCAGCTCCTTAGAGGTATTAGGAACAAATTATACCTTCTTATTTTGTTTATTATTTTTATTTTATGTGTATGAGTGGCTTGCCTGCATGTAGGTAAGTGCACCTGTATCATGACATGCCCCAGGAGGTCAGAAGAGGGCGTCTGATTCCCTGGAACTGGAGTTACCTGCATTGTGACTGCCATGTAGGTGTTGGGAATTGAACCTGGGTCCTCTGCAAGAGCAAGGTCTTCTGCAAGTGCTCTTAACCACTGAACCATCTTTCCAGCCCCAGAGTATACTTCCTTAAATCATAAAGTAACAAGACACACATTCAACCCTTTCCTTCCATTTTCTTGCCTTTGTTCCCAGTCACCTGATTTTTCACTTTAACTCCCTGCCACATCTATCTGTTAGAAGTCATTTTTTCCTTGTATTTGATAACCTAAAGATTGATACCCATAATCCCAGTATTGATAATGAGTTAATCACTTTTAAAATGCCGGGTGGCACACGCCTTTAATCCTAGCACTTGGGAGGCAGAGGCGGGCGGATCTCTGTGAGTTCAAGGCCAGCCTGGTCTACAGAGTGAGTTCCAGGACAGCTGGGACTACAGGGAGACCCTGTCTCGAAAAGATAGAAAAAAAAAAGATTCCTTTAAAATGACTTCACAATTTGGCTAGTTGATTGTTTTTGAGTTTAGGAGACATTAGGAAAACAGAGCATACTTATTTCAGTTTAAAATGCTTCTGTAGAGGGCATCCTGATTTCACATGACATGAGAAAAGGATTGCTCTCCAGTCTTTCCTAGGTAACACACCAGTGAAACAGAGAATGTATAAATTCACAGTATGTGCCCTCTTGACTTTTTTTAAAAAACTTATTTATTTATTCATTTTTGTGTATGAATGTACTGTCTGCATTTAGGTCTGTGCACCCATGTCGTGCAATGCTGCGGAGGTCAGAAGAGGGTCTCGGATTCCCCTGGAACTGGAGTTCTCCTGGAATTGGAGTTACAGATGGTTTTCAGCCACCATGTGGGTGCTGGGGATCAAACCCGGATCCTCTGTAAGAGTGGTCAGTGCTCTTAACCGCTAGGCCATCTCTCCAGCCCCAGTGGCCTCTTGACTTTTACAGGTGGTTCTAAAGCTACTTCTGAAATGGTCTGTACATTACAGAGACTGATTGCTTGGATTTCGATTATATTGGTTTGGCATCATAACAAAGCTTATAAACCAAGCAGCTTAAACAAAAGAACTTATTAATTATAGTTCTGATGGTCATAAATCCTAAACCCCAGGCCTTGGCTGGTCAGGCTACTTTCCTTGTGGAGGTTCTAGGTGAGAACCTACTCTGTTAGTTTTCCTGTTTCTAGAGAAAAGGCTTCAGACCTTTCATCTTCAGATACAGTATCTCCTTCCCCCACATCTTCTCTCCCTCTCAAATCCTGCCTTTGTTTTCAGAAGGACCCTTGTGACACTGGGCCCAGACATATAACTGAAGAAAAATTGTCATTTCAAGATTTTTGACTTTGCAAATGTTTTGCCACTCACAGGTTTTAGAGCTTAAGATCTCTCTCTCTCTCTCTCTCTCTCTCTCTCTCTCTCTCTCTCTCTCTCTCGTCTTTTAGAATACTCCTGTTCATCAAACAGCTGTTTGCCTTTTACTCCTGATACTAGCCATAGGCAAATCCTTTATTTTTTTTTGTATGCTTCTCCATGTAGAGATCAAAGTAACCACACTCTGCTGAGTCTATAGAGCAACATGGGCTCAGACCTCTAGAGCCATGTTAATCCATGCATTCTTTGAGCTTGATGCAAAGAATCCACTGGGTTTTGAAATCTTAGTGCTAAATGGCTGGTAGATTTCTGAGGTATTGTGCCCACCAAAGACATAAGCAAATCTAATCCTCTGGATAAAGGTCTCAAATCCATAAAATTCCAACTCTATCTCTCTACTAAGAGCTGATGGTTCTGAGACCTAGCAAAAGACGCTGAAGGCCTGTCTGATGGCAACTTCCATAGAACATTGGATCATCCACGGTAACTGGGTGACCCATTGTAGGCATCAGTCAGAATAGAAGAATGGCTAATGTGCTGAAATTTTCAAAAAGAGTTGTGCACTATCTGAACTGAAAGTTCTTTATTCTGTTTCCATGCTTTCTAGAAACTGGTGTGCAGAGGGAAGAAGAGCAGGCAGCAAGGCTGATGAGATGGCAGGCTAGGGCTTCTAAGATACAAGATTTTCATCCTAAGGACGATGAGAGGCATTGAATTTAGGGGAACATGGAGGGGAGGTTGAGATGAAGTCAAGGCAGCTCTACACTGAGTTAGAAATAGGATAAAAGCAGTTCGGAGGTATTGTGCAGGCTAAGCTGTAATGATTGGTGAGACAGCCACATGGACACAGCAAGTAAGTGGCTACCTGGGTCCAAGTCTCAAGACCTTTGGGCTTGGTATATGCATTTATGGCTCTGGCTGAAAGATGAACAATGTGAACTGAAAAGTATACTGGGGAGAGTGCAGTTACAAGAAAAGGTGATGTAAGGGAGGAACAAGGAAGCACCGGGAGCACTGGCCAAGAAAAGTTCTCTATAAAAGACGACTAAGCCATGGAGGTTAATTGGAAAACTGGAGTTATATTAAAAATTTTACACCAGGCTCAGTGGTAGAGAGCATGCTTAACTTGGATTCCCAACACACACACACACACACACACACACACACACACACACACACTTGTGTCCATTCTTTATGTTCTATTATTAGAAATGTGTTTAATTACAACAAAATGTGACTTGAAAATTGCTTTGTTAGCTGGGTGTGGTGGCGCACGCCTTTAATCCTAGCACTTGGGAGGCAGAGGCAGGCGGATCTTTGTGAGTTCAAGGCCAGCCTGGTCTACAGAGTGAGTTCCAGGACAGCTGGGACTACAGGGAGACCCTGTCTCGAAAAGACCAAAGAAAAGAAAATGCTTTGTTAGATATAAAACTAAGACAATAGCACTTTTCAGGTGTCACTGTCCCAGTAGCCACTTGCTATCAGCCATGGCCCGTTCCACTGTGTTCTTCAACATGCAGTTGATGGCAACCCCTTGGCTCTCCTTTGAGCTGTTTGCAGACAAACCTCCTAAGATGGCAGAAAATTTCCATTCTCCAAGCCCTGGGGAGAAAGGATTTGATTATAAGAGTTCTCCTTTCACAGAATTATTCCAGGATTCACGTGCCAGGTGGTGACTTCACAGGTCATAACGGCACTGGTGGTAAGTCCTTTTATGGGGAGAAATTGGAGGATGAGAACTTCACCCTGAAGCACACAGGTCCTGGTATCTTGTCCATGGCAAACATTACACCAAACACAAATGGCTTTTCCTCTGCACTGCTAAGACTGATGGCAAATGTGTGGTTTTGGGGAAGGTGAGAGAAGTCATGAGCCTTGTGGAAACCATGGAGCGCTTTGAGTCCAGCGAGATCACCTCATGAGCCTTGTGGAAACCATGGAGCGCTTTGAGTCCAGCGAGATCACCTCATGAGCCTTGTGGAAACCATGGAGCGCTTTGAGTCCAGCGAGATCACCTCATGAGCCTTGTGGAAACCATGGAGCGCTTTGAGTCCAGAGAGATCACCATTGCTGACTGTGGGCTGTTTTGATGCTCTCTCTGCAGCTCTTGGGGTTCCATATTCTTATTCCCCTCCAAGTCTAGCTGGATTGCAGAGTTGAGTTTATGATTATGAATAAGAACTAAGTAAGAACAAAAACAAAGACAATAGTTCTTCACTTGGATCACAGGGCTATGAAGTTCCAATAAAAATATATTTGAAAGCAGTTTGTGAATAATGTTATACCAGTGGCTCTTGAACTTTAATGTGTAGGAAATCATTGGAAGTCCCATTAAACAGACCGTTGGGCTTCTGTTTAGGTTATTCATGTGAGAAGGATCTGCTCATTTTGGGGCAGGATTTTGTTGATCGATTACAATATAAGCAACGCTTGAGGTAAGCTTGGGTAAGGAGGCTTGGAAACAGAAATGGCGTTTCTTAGGAGGTAAGATCTTTGAAGAAAGATAGGGTTACCTTTTCTACAACCTCAATTAGATGCAAAAAGCTACTTGTTATCAACTTTTGAAAACTCCCTTTAGAGACTTTGCAATTTGATCCAGAGGAAACAGCAAGCAGAGAGTCAGGGAAGAGGAAAAACTGACCTCATTCTTCATCTCTTTCCTAAATCCTGAGAAATGTGTGTGCCTCAAACATTCCCTGTTTCAATCCCACAAAACAGGGAATCAGGAAAACGCATTAGCACCCTAGTACAGAGTATGAACACAGAGCCAGGGGAAACAGCATCAAGACGAGAGGAAACTGGGGGAGGGGAGAGAAAACTTCCCCGGTTGGAGAAGCTGTGGGAAGGAAGGGAGGTGGGGAAAGGTACCGCAGACGCCAGCCAGACACTAGCCTCTGGCCATGTGGGAAAGGAGTGAGGAGGTGGGAAAACGTCGCCCTGGGGGAGACGGCTCCTGCGGCTGCCTTGGAGGGAGGATCTGTTTCCCTCTCCCTTCTGGAGGCCGTTCCTCCATTTTTAACCAGAATAAAGAGGGGAGCTGGGCTGAGATGAATAAGCCAGTCAGAACAGTGGACCCCGACTCGGCCCCAGGCCCGGGCTGGAGAGATGGCCTTCAGGGATGCTGAAGTTACTCAGCGGTGGGAGGGGAAGGGTCGCTCAGCTCCTCTCCAATCACGGTGGCTGCTCTAGCTATTTGCATATTATGCTAATGTAGGACCTCCCGCTCCGCTCCCACTAGTGCTCCCGCCCCCTCGGGGGTCCGCGGGCCGCCTCGCGGGCTGGGCGAAGGTGAATATATTATGCTAATGAGGGGGCGGGCTCCGGGAGGGCGGGGGCGCTCCGGGCGCGCTCCCACGCAGGCATCCCGGGGTATTTAAGGCTCGCACACGCGGGGCTGCGGAGCTACTTCTGCGGCCTGGCGGCGGCTGGTGCTCGCTGCTCCGGTCGTGCGGCTCTGCTCGCCCCTCCGCGCTCCTGCCAGCCCTCGGGGGCCGCGCTCTCACGGAGCCTCTCAGCTTTCCCCCCACTAAACCGAATCCAGGTGGGAAACGGCTCGGTGTGGGGAAAGCCCCGGAATAGGTAGAGACAAGCCAGCAGACGCAACAGGTCGGAGCTGGGAGAGGGGCCCGCAGACCCCGCGCCGCAGCGGCGGGGACCGCGGGAGGTGTCCCATCCCGGGTCAGGAGAGCTGCGCGGCTCCTACCCCAGCGCCCCAGTCCCCGAGCCGAGGGCGCTCTTTACCCCCAGCTGGAAGGAGAGAGGAAAGGGAGGATGGTCCGTGCCTGCTGATCCCGGCGCCCAGGTCCATCTCTGGCCGGGGCTTCGACTCCACCAACTAGTTCTGCAGCCCTAAGGACTGAACTTTGGAGAAATCGGCCCTTTCTCTGCCTCTAAGATTATTGGAGAAGGTAGAGGGTGCAGGGCGAAGCCTAGTCAGGCGACCCCGCCACGATGCTGGTAAAGAAGCATGCAGGGAAAGGAGGGGGACGAGAGCCTGGACCCGAAGATCCGCGCCCCTCGGGAAAGCGGTGTGCGGGCGTCATGCCCTGGTGCGCAGCCCTGGCCACCCTCCTGTCAGTGGTGGCCTTGGTTTCTTGTTTGTACCTTGGGGTGAAAACCAACGACCTCCAGGCGAGGATTGCCGCTCTTGAATCCGCTAAAGGGAGCCCCTCCATTCGTCCACTGCCTGACACGCTGGATGAGCTGAACGCCATGGTTCAAGAGAAAGTGGAACGCCTCCTGGCTCAGGTGTGACAGGCTGGGGTATTTTGCACGTGGATTATATTTTGCATAAGTGTGAGTCTGTGTGAGTACCGGCTTCGACCCTTATTGTCTGCAGACTTGGCTAAGCTGGGCGCGCTTGTCTTAGGCGCGTGTGTTATGCTCATTGGTAATGGTACCAAGTCTGTAGCTGCTATCTCTCCTCTCCCATAATGTTTGCAAGCTAAACATACATGGAGGTCTAAAAAGGGGGAAGGGTAGCAAGTGTAGCGGGGGTGAGGGAGAGCATTTTCTTTTTAGTTTTCTCGAATCTCATGTGATTCTCTCAGGAGAATAGTCATTGCAGAGATAAGATCTCTATTTCCTTTTCACATGAAGGTTAAGAGTACAGGTGTTATACAAATGTAATCGCTCTTAAAAGGGAAACATTTTCTATATATGACTCAAAAAATCATAATTTCACCCTTTGAGTCTTTTCATGTTTAAACATTTTTAAAAGTTTTATATTTGATAAAGGTCGTTCAGGTATTGATGACTGCAGAGACACTGGAGTTGAGAGTTGAAAGGAACCACATGGTCTTGAAGGATGACCTAGACCTAAGTTGGGGCCTTTCTGGGAATTTGCCATTCATGTATACATTACTGACTATTCCCCGAAAGCCACATGTTCTCAGACCTGCAGTATGCCACTGCCAGGCTTTCCCATTGACTGCTTGCTTATGAGGGAGAGGGTGGTGGAAATTGACTGGAGGAAGATGGTACCCAAATCCTGCAATCTTTATATCATGTCAACGGTCATTGTCTTATTTTAGGACTTGGATACTGATACCTTTTGACTAAGGTCCCAATTTATATATGTAAATATTTGTTATGTGTACCAGCAAATGCTGGTAATTCAGGCATGCTAGCCAGTCCCTACAATGCCAGTTCTCTTCAGTGCTATTAATGCTTGTGTTACCACCTCTGCTTTCCCCACAGAAATCCTACGAACATATGGCAAAAATAAGAATCACAAGAGGAGCGCCTTCAGAGTGCAACTGCCCAGCAGGTAAAATAGAACTTATTTAACAAGGTTTCCCTTCAGAGCAGAACATTTGAAAGCAAAGATCTTGTGCCTGTCAAGTCTACCTGTAATAACAGTAAAGAGAGAATGCAGACCCAACCTGCTTTAATAAAACCAATGTGTCTCAGTCAAAAAGATGGCAAATAAAGCCTTAAATATTATTTTAAGAAGCATACCAGGGTCTGTTATGGGAAAGCAAAGAAGCTAGAGATAATCACCATGGAAAATATAGGCAAGATGATGTACAAAAAGTTCTCAGATTCACAAACTGTACAAGTCTCCTATGATTTTGTTAAATTATTTTAATGCATCTGGTGAAAAGGACTGTTAAGTGTTAGATTCTGAATCCCTTGGTGTCTAATGCTGCATTAGTGCAGTTTTGTTTGCTGCCTCTGGTATACAATTTCATTAGTAAGGCATCTTTACTTCCTTGCCTGTTTTCTTTCTACTCTATCAAAAAGGTTTTCTATTGTGTCTTACAGCAAAAGATGAAAACTAAAAGGAATTATTTTTCTTGAACTTCCCATTACCAATGAGTGCATTTTCAATGACTTCTCTGAAAAGGTTCTTACATTTTTACTATATATATATATATATATATATGCAGTTTCAAGGAACTATGCTAATGACAGCACATTAGAAGATGGAGAAGGGAGATATCAATGAATAAAAACCCCAGAATAATTGTTAAGTCTTCATTCACAGATCTTTGAGGCTTAGCATTCATCCATAGACTTAACAATTTAAAAAATCTTGGAAGACAGCCATTGGAAAACATCTAGTGGATTCAAGGATATAAGTCATAAAACTCACATGAGTGTTAATGTTGTCCAGATAAACACTGGGATGCACTTATGAACATTTTAGTTTCTTTTTATCATGCGTGGAAAGTGTTTCCCTTATATTTTCTTTAATGTTCAAGAACATGAGTCATTTATAGAGCTATGTGCTGCATAGTGACATTTTGGTTAATGACAGACATAGGATGGTGGTCTCCTAAGATTATATCATCTATTGATGTCAAAACCAATTTATTTTGTGTAAGTACAGTGTACCAAATTGTCTGACAATACAGTTCTCCCTGGTAAGTGGTACATGACTGGGTATGGAGTGGCTAGATCCTGTATTTCCTTATATCCTGAGTTAATTTTCCTCTCATGATATCTTGTTTTGACACAGCTAAAATGGCTACCATATTCAGAAATTTTAAATATAATTATAGGTTGCATAGCATACAAATTAAAAAAATATTTATTTATTTATTTATTATTTATTGTGTGTTTATGGCTGTGGGTATGTGTGTATTACAGAGCATGTATGGAGGCCAGAGGATCACCTCCCTTCTTCCACCATGTTAGCCCAGCTACACAGGAGGTTGAGGCACAAGGATTGCAAATTCAGTGGCTGCCTTGGCTACAGAGTTCAAGGCCAAATTGGGCAACTTTGTAAGATTTAGTCTTAAAAAACTTGTTTTGTTAGAGGTCTGAGATCATGATGCAATCACTTTTAGACCACTTACCTAGCACATATGGAACCCAGGTTTTAATCTCCAGTACAGGAGGATAAATTTAAGGTTACCTCTCACATTAAGAGGAAATCAAGAAATTCATATTTGACATTGTAGTTTTCATTATTAGTTGTTCTAAATTGGGACAGATCTCAGAAGTTAGATATTTAAGGAAGGTTACTTTTTGAGTAGAGGATTAAACACATAACCACCCCATTAGCTTATAGGGGTTATTTAAATTCCCAGGACACTTGGTATATACAGGGCTTCATTGACCACGTCATTTAGATTCCAACAATTTTTGTATGTTTTCTTTTTTTCTAAATGTGTGAAGAACAGCTAGTGTTTAATTCATTGGGTTCTTAGTGATCTTGGTAAAAAAATAACCTCTACTGCTCTGAATTCTATTTTCTCATAAGATGTTACAGCCCCCAATATTTAATGTAACCTAATTTTATAAATGTCACTTGTCATCTGGAAGGGAGCTATTATGTTTAGAGTTTGCCTTGTATAATATTCGAGGAGTGTATGAGAATGTTTTTCATCATAACATGGAAAGTTAATAATAACAAGGATTTCCTTGGGTTTTCTGTTGGCACTCACTAACAGCTGCCTTACCTCCTTCTCACCACTAGAGCCCCACATCACATCAGTTTTTACCTGGCTGTTTGAACAGTAACCCTTGAAAGGTGTACCTTCCGGTATATGGAATCAAATAAAGATTTTGCTGACAAACCACGGTTCTAGAAACACTTCCTTTTGGTTGTATTATAATCAGGCATTAAAAATTAAAGTCATTGCATGAAAAATAATATCCTGGGGAAGACTAGCTATTTCGAAATATGGTCACTGAGGTATTGTCTTAGGGAGTGAATGAGCTGGCTTTTCAAGAGGGCTGGAAAGGACATCCAGCACTTCCCACCTGGTTTGACTCTAGCCGTGGGTCGAAGTGACTAAGATTTGTCACACAGACATCTGTTTGTAGGGCAGAGCTAGACAAGTCTGTGACCTCAGCTCAGTTCCTGTGGACAGATGCCCACCCCTTGAAGTTGACACTTTTGTTGACAGCCTCAGTGACAGAGCTGAAGGCTAATAGCAAAAGAGTAAGGCTGTGTTGTTTGTGTTCACCCTAATTGCTGTTGGTAGAACCCAGTCCCAGTAGGCTTTTTCCAAGCATGGTGTAAGGAAATTATAAAACAGAGGATTTTTTTATATGTAGGAAGGAGATTTGGTGGGAGAGGGATGAGCTGTTTGATTATTAAGTGGCTAATTGTAGAAGATGTGAGTTGTCTACTCTCTAATTTTTGTAATAACCCAGAAAGTTAACACCTAGTGATCTTCTTTTATAGACGAGGAAGCTGCTTTAGTCAGAGAAAGTGATTAACATACTAAAGTCAAGGCCAAGATTCATGCCCATATCTGAAGGAATCAAACGTCCAAAATCTAATGAGAAACATAGACTGAGTAAAGTAGGATACTTCTAGACTAGAATTCTGGATCTGCTATTAAAGAACTCTGTGACTTTGATCAAACTAAAGAATTTCTGTATGTTCTGTTTCCTCATCTGAAAAAAAAGCAGAAAAGACTAATAATACCTTTTTGAGAGGGTAATGATTTTTGTAGAGTGTCTAGTGGGTTTGTATTAAAAAATGGTCCTATTTTTTTCTTTCTGCCTCATGAATGCCCAAACAAACATTTTACCAATAAGCTATACTACTGATTGAAACCCTCAACCTACTATTATTTTTTTTCTTATATGCTATTGAACTCTAGTTCACAGAGTTATATGAGAAAAGAGACTGGGAGATGTGAAACCTGTTCAGACCTAATGTAATTAATGACAGGTTGTGAACTACAGCTCTATGCTTAATTGAACAAATATATCTGTAGATCATTTGTGCAAATCACCAGACTAGCCAGTATCTCTTGTTGCTGAATCTGTAAAATTTTTTACAGATGTTTATATATTAGTCTCCTAAATTATTTTTAGCAAAATTACAGAAAAATACTTTTGACAGTTTAGGTGAGGCATGATTGAAGTAGATAGAACCCGTCCTTAATGAGCATAGGTAAAGCCACGAGTACGTATATAGTTTTAATACCAGAATTTACAAAAAGAAAGTAGCTTAGCTACTGATTCAATTTTAGACTTATTTTTAGCAGCTTTATTGAGGTGTAATTTATAATTTACCCATTTTAAGATCTTGCAATAAATTTGTAGTTGGGCCGCCGTCTACTGCAGCCTAGTTTTCAATCATTTTTTTGTCTCCTGACAACTCACATTTACTTTATTTGTGAACTCAAGTGCAACTCAATTTTAGAAAAGTTTTGCTTTGGAGAAACCCCAGAATAATAACAAAATAACCTTGTACATCAAAGCTCTGTTTAGCAGAATATTTCCTTTAGCAGTAGCTGAGCCATGCAAATACAGCTGGCATTTGTGGTCTGGCCTCCATAAAATTTGATCCTCATCTGAGAGAAATTAAATTGGCTGTTTGCTTTGGGTAGAATTCTGTCTTGGTTTCTCTTCTTGGTGTCTTATATAAAAAAGTATACATGTAAATCAGGTATATAGGTGGAAGAGCCTCTGCACAAACTGATACGGAATTTGGGAGCCAGGAAGCCAAATAGAAGTTATTTTAGATCACAATATCTTCTGTGCCTCACCCTTCACCATTGAAATCTGCCCAGGATATTGGGCATAACAGCTGCTGTGGTATAGTGGATGGAGAATGTGAATGGGGAATAAAGATTTCAAAGTAATCCTGGCTTTGTCATTAGCATGTTACACAGTCCTGGACTAATAATTTCCCAGTATGGCTTTTACAAACTATTTTCATGTGTCCAAAGTATTGTGGTAGGTCAGATTTGTAGGCAGTGAGAGAATTCACCCAAGTCAGATCAGAGTAGGAAAAGACCAGTTTATTGAGTACACTGCAAAGGAACAGTGGACAGGACAGAAGCAGGACTGCCTGGGGAGGAGGTGGACTGCAGCTGTTTTTTTTTTTTTTTTTATACCAGAGCTGCGTTTTTGGTTTTGCATCTTAGCATGCAAGTGAGGGTAGTTCTAGTTGGTGGATGGTACTTAGGAAGTTGCAGTTACTTTTGGTTGGCACTGCTCATTATTTGCTGGCCCAACAATGCCCCCCCAGGCTTTGTTTCCCAGTGAGTAAGAGAGCTAGGAAGTTATGACTTTGAACAATTTTGTCACTTTTCCAGATAAAATGAAGAGCCTGTAATGTGTCAAATACTGTATTAGATATAGTGAGTATGTGAGGAAACAAGACAGGTTTGATATTAGTTCTCTTGGGGTTTCCATATCTAGCAGACTTTTATTAAAAGTTGGTAGTGTGTTGTTTTACCACATGCTATCACTAGTATGACCAGTATGACCAGTATGAGCTGTGGTTTGAATGAGAAATGTCACCCTTAGGCTCATGTATTTAAACACTAGGCCCCTGTTGGCAGTTCTGTTTGGGAGATTATAGCACTTCTATGAGGTGTGGCCAGGGGAAGAAGCATGTCACTAGGAGCAGGGTTTGAGTTTATAGTCTCCGCCCATGTCTAGTTCACTCTGTTTTCTCTGTGTGGTTGGAGGTATGATCTGTCAGCTTTCTTCTCTAGCTATCTGCTCCATGACCTCTCCCCACCCCCACCCCACCATTATGAAATTAAGAACTCTCAGTCTGGAACCGTAGGCCAAAATAAACTATTTATTTTATGAGTTGCTTTTGGTAAAGGTATTTCATCACAGTAACAGAAAAATAACTGATTTGGGAACATATGACCAAAATATCTCCCATTTTGATGAATATTTGGGTTTTATGAATTTTTTTCCTTGGGGTACAAATTCACAATGGAAGAAAGTCTACATTCTGATGAGAAAAAGCTGTAGGCATGGGTAAAGAATTGATTTAGCTGGGCATGGGGGCACATGCCTTTAATTTCAGCACTTGGGAGGCAGAGGCAGGCGGATCTCTGTGAGTTCAGGCCAGCCTGGTCTACAGAGTGAGTTCTGGGACAGCTGGGGCTACAGGGAGACTCTGTCTAAAAAAAGACCAATAAATAAATAAACAAATAAGTAAATAAATAAATAAATAGTTGATTTGCTTAGCCATGTTTGGTGTTTGGCTTTCAAGAAATAGTGGGTAGATAAAGTTCGCTGGCATCTTGTATACTTAAATTAGAACCTTGGCTGAACAAAAACGTCACTCTTAATACATCGTGTTATTGTATATCGGATGATATGTAATCCTTTATTTGCCCCCACCTAAATCATGAGACTTAGGTTGAATAAGAAGAAAACTTGCTTGTTTGTGGTGCCATTTAATGGTATGCATTGCATATTCTAGCACAGCTAGTCATCTGCCTAGACTTAAGTTGGAAATAAAAAAGTCATACTGGATGATTTCAGAAGTTTTTTTACCTCTCTACATCTATTAAAATAATTATGTACAAAGCAGAGTAAACATAGATAAGTTAAGTGCCTCATTCATAAATGTGAATGGCATGGGCCCAAGTGGCTGGCTGAAGGGTGTCTTCTCAATTTTCAAGGGAAGCGAATGTTAACCATGGCCTGAGATTAGAAATCATTTGTCATGGTTTTATAAGAGCCCTTAAATACCTTCCTTATGTAAGTTTGCTTTGTTGTAGAACACATATTTCTTACTAATATTTCACTTAGGTTACATGACAAATAGAAAGTATGGATCAAGTGAGAGACTCATGATATATAGATCTTCAGTCATGTGAAGAAGAGTGAGAAACAATTTGTAGAAAGTAAACTGAAGTGCTATACATGTTATTTAAGAATAGCAGATATTCTTCTCTTGTAAGACTGAACAACACAATGTGATATGCCACTGCCTCCCAGCAGTCACACTAGCATGGTTTCGGGTACAACAGTTTGTTTGTGACAGTTTCAGTTGGTCTAGTAGTGACAGCTGGCAAAATGCCCTATTATCTAAAGGACGAATTGCCTCTTGAACCAGTGTTCTTGCTTCTTAGCTTCTTTTTTTTTGTTTTTGCCTCTCTTGTCTGTAAATTATTAAGAAGCGATTCTTCACATACCTTTTTACTTAGTAATGCTGTTTTTTTTTTTTTTTTGATGGGTTCTAGCAGGAAAGTGTTAGGAGCAAGTACTGTCTCAGGGCTGTGATAACCTATGCTGCTTCGGATTGCTTTGTAACTGTGCAAAATCAACCACATGACCTCGATGAAAGCAGTGTCTGACCGCCAGGCTTCAGTCTGGGAATGGAAAAGATGAATATCCAGTCATCATGAAGATTAGGTAGAGGGGGAGTGGGTGGGAAGACATTCGAGAATCAGGACTGTTCCGCAGCTGGGGGGGGGTGTTTCCTGCCACAGGGGGATCCTCACTAGACACTTATCCAAATAGCATCAGTCTGTTATCTTGAGTGGAAGCCATCCAAGACCAATCACCAAAAAGCGTTTCAGTTTCCTCCTACCACTTTATAAACATTACTTGGTGGTTTGATGGAAGTTGAGAATGTGAAAACAACGTATGATCTGGTCTGGGCTGTACTCAGAAGCAACTCCACCCTCCTTGGTTTGCCAATATGGGTGAAATTTCGTGCTGTGCTCCCATGTAACATGATATTTAACACTTTCCCTCCCCCATTTGTGTTTAAAAAGGACCATGGCATTCCTATATGCCTAATTACCAGATATGGATACTTACGGTTATCCTTGGGGATTTTGCTCTACAATTCTGCATTCAGAAGTACCATTTTAAAAATTAACTTTTAAAAAGGAGGAAATGTTAAGAGTGGGATACTTAGATCAGTTGAAATCACTTATAAGTAAAACTGAGCACTTTTCATTGGCATTGTATATTCCTTGCAATGACTATTCTTTGACATGGCAATGACAGGATTCCTGGAAGAAATTCGAACGGGTGACAGACACCTCCTGTTTGTGGCCACAAGGGGGAGGAGCTGAGCCGAGTAGCAGAACTTCCGGAGTTCTGCCTCCTCTCTTCCCAAGTGACATCTATTGCTGGTGTCCGTCCATTCCGTGACCTCTGTTTGCAATAGAAAAGATTAGTGGAGGAAGTAAGGAATATCTTCCACCAGAATTTGAAGATTGAAGCTTCCCATCAGATTAAAGATGCTTAAAATCTAGTTTATTTCACTTTATTTATGTAGACAAGGTCGCTTGTAGATCAGGCTATCCTTAAGCTCCAAGTGAAGCAGAAGATGACCTTGTATTTCTCATCCTTCTTCTGGTCTCCCATGAAGGGTAGGACCACAGTTATGCACATGTGTGTTTCCTGCGGTGCATGTTAGGCAAACACCCTACCAACTAAGCTACATCACTGGCCCCAGAGTTCACATTTTTATTTCTCAGAGAGTTTGGCTGTTAAATAGATAGATTCACAGCTAGGAATTTTTTGATTAGTATTTTTTAACAGCTAGATAAATGACCTAAATATAGTTGAATTTGTTAACTGAGGATTTTGAACTTCAGATTTCTTAGACTCTAGAATAATTTGGAGTTCCTGTCATGTTCCTGCATACCTGGAATCTCCGCCTCAGCTGCACCTGATGTCTGAATGCATAATGCACTCTGGATCGTCCCTCATATTGTATTTCTTAGTCTTGTTACTAAATTTGTCTTTTTGCTGTAGACATTATTTGTTAGAAATGTCGAATTGTATTCATTTGAATATTAATAATTTAGCAAGTTTTAGTCTCTAGGTAATGTATACCAAGTTTTTATTTTCTTAAATTTTACTATTTTTCTTTTAACTATATGTATGAGTGTGTGTGTGTGTGTGTGTGTGTGTGTGTGTGTGTATGAGTGTAAGTGCCAGTAGAGGCCAGAAGAGGGCATCGTATCCTCTGGAGCTGGAGTTACAGGTGTTTGTGCTGGGAACCAAATTTGGGTAGTCTGCAAGAGAAGAATGGTCTCTTAACCACTAAGCCATCTCTTTAGCCCTCAGGTTTCTGTTCTTATATTAAAAACATGGTCAGCTCATTAAAATTTTTTTATATTTATTTACTTTTGTGGGTGTGTATGTATGTGTGTATATGTATGAGAGCATGTGCCTACCATAGTACATGTGTGGAAGTCAGAAGACAATTGCAGGAGCTGATTCTTTCTACCAAGTCAGCGTGTTTGGCAGCAAGGACCTTCTGAACCATTTCACTGGGCCTTCAGCACATTAAAAAATATAACTTATTTGGCTAAATGATCAAGTAAATTTGTATGAGCTGTTGCCAGTTTTACTTTGTACATTTTGGTAATATCAAGACTCAGAACATGTATAACTAGGTTGGACAGAGGGAAAGTCTAATTTTTTCCCTTTTTTTTTTTTTTTTTTTTTTGAGACAGGTTCTCCCTGTAACCCCAGCTGTCCTGGAACTCATTATGTAGACCAGGTTGCCCTCGAACTCAGAGATCTGCCTGCCTCTGCCTCCTGAGTGCTGGGATTAAAGGCGTGGGCCATCACTCCTGGCCCTTTTTTTTTCTTTAAACCTAAAGAGAGAGTCCATGTGAACAGGATAAAAGTGGGGAGCAAAAAGCCATCCCTATCTGCTAGTCTGTGAGAATCATATCTCTGCAGCATACTTAGAAAAACATTCTTATTATAATGCCATTCTGGATGATAGGGAGCCAGAGGAATTTTAGCCCCATGCTTTTATCTTTAATATGCTGCAATTAAATATGCCAAGAAAGTGGATCCATATTTTTTACTCAACATTTCTGTCTTAGTCCACGGCTGTCAAGGTAAGTTGTCTGTAGCACTCCCAGAAGTTAGTTCTGCAGTTCCCATCTCATGGGCTTCAGAATGCAGTTGGCATTTTTAGATGTATAGATATGGTCATAAAACAAATGTGATTTACATGAACCATGCACAAAACCAACCTTTTTTAGTGTAGAGAATTTTAAAAAATGAATGAAATTTGTTCTTAAACAATCTCACACATTTACAGAATGTACACTGACCGCCCTCCCCATTTCCATCTCTCTCCACCTCTGTCTTCTCCCAACAAATCTCTCTCTTTGGCTCATATTTTGTTTCGATACCCCATTGAGCTTAAACAGAGCCATCTGTATGACCTTGGAAAACCCGGCCTTTTAAGTCAAAAGTTACTTCAGAAATGGTGGTGAGTTCTAGGGTTCTAATATAAGCTTTGGAATACCCTCAAATTATTTTATTACTGAAAGAATTAAGGCACAAAGTTAGAGCAAATGAAGTTCAAATGGAAACAGTGTTTTAAAATGACTGTCTTTCTGAAGGTGGTTATCAGTGTGGCTGGGAATCAAGGGGGGTAAGTAGATCAAGGATTAAGTGACCCTCAGTAGCAGATCCTGACACAGGTTGACTGCTAAAGTCTCATGGTATGGCTGCTTTCCACTGCCTAAGTGATGGATTGATCAAGCAGGTAGACCCTCTCAGTTTCGTTATGAGCTCCTGGTAGGGGTTGTTTCTGTGTGCGTTTCTAGGGTATCTGAGAGTTACTATGGAGACCTGAAAACTTAGAACTTTTATTATAGCCTGGTGTTTTTGTTTTTTGTTTTTTTTTTTTTGTCTTTTTGAGACAGGGTCTCCCTGTAGCCCTGGAACTCACTATGTAGACCAGGCTGAACTTGAACTCACAGAGTTCCACCTGCCTTTGTCTCCTGAGTGCTGGGATTAAAGGCATGCACCACCATGCCTGGCTCTTTTTTTTTTTTCTTTTAAGAATATATTATTTTTATTTTATGTGTATGAATATATTGCCCATCTGTGTGTAAGTGCACCCATGTCATGCAATGCACATAGAGGCCAGAAGAGAACATGAGATTCCTCTGGAACTGGAGTTACAGACGGTTGTTACCTGCCATGTGGGTGCTGGAAATAAAATCTGGGTCCCCTACCAGAGCAGCCAGTGCTGTTAACCTCTGAGCTACTTCTCTAGCTCCTGTAGCCCATATACACTGATAATCTCATTTCCATTTTCTCATGAAGACATCATAAGTTTGTAAAAAGGCTGAACTTGTTTAAAGAAGTGGTCAACTACACCAATTGATCTCTCTTTCTGTTGCCTACTGTTCGCTCATGGGGCCCCCCAGGGCTTCTCCAAAGAATTTTAGGACTCTGCAAGACATTGCTAGAAAATCTCCGAACTTGCAGTCCTGGTGTTATCCAAGCAGCTCTATACAGAAGAGCTCATCTCTACAGGAGTCTGTACTAGAAATGGAGTGAAATTATTTAGTGAAATTAATGGAACAAAAATGAATATTGATGTTGTTTGCACTTTAATATTCAATTTAATGGGGCTGGAGAGATGGCCTAGCGGTTAAGAGTGCCGACCGCTCTTACAGAGGACCCGGGTTCGATCCCCAGCACCCAGATGGCGGCCGAGAACCGTCTGTAACTCCAATTCCAGGGGAACTCCAGTTCCGGGGGAATCCGACACCCTCTTCTGACCTCCGCGGCATTGCACGACATGGGTGCACAAACTTGCATGCAGACAGTACATTTATACACATACAGAAATAAAAAAATAAAATAAAAATATTTAATATTCCATTTAATATCTTCCAGCAAGGGAGATATGATGATTGTACTCACATTAGAAAGCGGGATGGGGAACGTCACTGTGTAAGTGAGCACTGGAAAATCAGCTCGGACCTCACCCTTCCTGTTAGAAGTCACTTATTTATTGAGGCCTTCACTTCTGTTCTTGCTCTCCTACAAAAACTTTACTGAAATTTTTGTGAATTCCATATATTTTGATCATATTTAGATCCCCTTATGTACTTGCTCATTAGCCCCTCACCAAATTTCTATACCCCAATATATATTATGTCATATATAGTATATGTATATTAAAGCCTAGAGAGTCAGGTTTGTGTCCCCAAATGCCTTTCAGAATGGGTCTGTCCACTGGAGCCTGGTCAAGGTACTAAGAGTCCCACTCTTAAAAGAGACTGACTCTTCCCTTCCCAGTAGCCATCGGTTGCCAATAGTTCCTCAGGTAGGGTTGGGGTTTCTTATCCACTTCCAACATCTATGCTGGGATTTTGCCTGGTTTGAGCTTATGTGTATGCCGTCACTGCTGCTATGAATTCATGTGGGTAACTAACTGGAAAACTCTGTCCTTGTAGTCATCTACTTCCTTTGGCTTTTGTAATCTTTCCACCAATTCTTCTGCAATGATCTCTGAGCCTTGGGAGGCAGAAATTTGGTATAGGTGTCCTATTCAGGGATAATCACTCTGAAGTCTCTTCTTCTCTGCACGTCAGCCAGTTGTGGATCTCTGTGTTAGTCACCATCTGCCGTATGAGGAAACGTCTCTGGTGAGAGTTGAGAGATGCATTAATCTATGGGTATAAGTGATTATAAATCAGTTTGATGCTATGTCTATTTAGCAAAAGGGTGGTCTAGCCTCAGGTTCCTAGGCCTGATATCAGTGTCAGGTATGGGCTCCATCCTATGGAGGTGGACTTTAAATCCAGTTGGAAAGTTGGTTACTCCTATAATATTTGTGTCACTATTGCACCAGTAGGCACATACTGTCAGGACAGTTGTAGCTCTCAGGATTCACAGCTGGGTAAGGTTCATGTTGAATTTT
This sequence comes from Rhizomys pruinosus, assembly GCA_009823505.1. Lineage (NCBI taxonomy): Eukaryota > Metazoa > Chordata > Mammalia > Rodentia > Spalacidae > Rhizomys > Rhizomys pruinosus. The sequence continues at coordinate 321,498 of VZQC01005402.1, forward strand.
CTCTTTGAGTAGCTTGCATAGCACCTTCCAGCACTATGAAAGCTAGAAGAAGTTAGAAGTAAGTTGAATTCTCTTTGTTGTTCTACAGTTCATATATGTAGTGTCTTCAGCAACAGGGTCTTACCATGAAGTTCTGGGCAGGGACAATTGTTTGAAGACCTATGGGACCCTGGTCAACAGCTTCAAAAGAAGGAGCCCATTCCTGGCATTGGGCATGTACTCTGCAAGTGTTTAGTCACCAAAAGCTTGTTCTTGCTTTTTGAATGAAAGTTTTCTGTTTTAAAACAAATTCTCTCCTTGTTTTTATTCTTTAATCATAGTTGTTCTTGTGAGGTTTTATCCTCAAGTTTCTCCTCATTGGCCTTTTAGTTACAGCACTTGAATTTTAAATGAATAATAGTTCAAAAAGGGCTGGAGAGATGGCTCAGTGGATAAGAGTACTGGCTGCTCTTGCAGAGGACCCAGGTTCGAATTCCAGTACCCATATGGTGGCTAACAACCATCTGTAACTCCAGTTACAGGGGATCTGACACCCTCTTCTGAGTTCTGAGGGCATCGCAGAACACGGGTGCACCTACATACTTGTAGGCAGTACACTAATACACATAAAATAAATAAAATATTAAAAACAGTTTGAAAGCTATTGCGTAGGGGATGGAGAGATGGTTCAGTGGTTATGAGCACTGGCTATTCTTACAACATACTTGAGTTTGGTTCTTAGCACTCATATGGTGGTTTACAACTGTCCATACACCTTTCAGCCTTTATGGACACCAGGCATACATACATGCAGGCAATCACTTATATACTCAAATTAAAAAGTAAATGATTCTTTGAAAAAGACATGTAAAACATAATTGCTCCTTCAAATCACAGTTGTCCCTTGGTATCTGAGGGGTTGGGTTCCAGGAGCCCTGGGGATACCAAAACCTGTACATGCTCAAGATCTTTATAGTAGATGCAGAGTATCTACATATAAATGATATATGCTATCCCGTGTACTTTGTTATTTCTATATTGCTTATAATTAGTGTATTAATTATATTAATATGTTAACATTAAAATGTATAATTGCTTATATTAATAATATAATCAAGCCACTAAATTGTTGTTCTACTGTATCATTATGGGAAAAATGAAAAGAAAAATTGGACATGTTCAATACAGACATAGTGATTTTTTCCTTGACTCTTTTAAGTCTGTGGTTGAGTTTCTGGAAACAGAGGCTTCCTGTATCTTATTTATAGGAATCTGTGCTGTTCGAAAGTTTTTATTAAAGATGCTCTGAGACCTTTGAGTCTTTCCTGATTTGGGTTGTGTGTGAAGTGATGACATTTGTATGTTGAAATTTAAATTGACAACACCAGGAGGATATTTGAATTATGTATCTGTGTTTAATGACGAGAATATCTAGAGAGTAACCATATTTTATCCAATTCTGGGTGAGATATGCAGTGCATTTCACAGAGACAGTGTAAACCTGGCTCTAGCCACACTGTAGCAAGGGCTGCAGAAGGAAAATAGAGAGTCTGTCCTCTATCTGCCATTAGAATGACTGTCTGCTGTCGTCAGCACTATTGGTTGCTGTATCAACAGCTGGTTGTGCACAGTTGTTTGGCCAAGGAAAGCACCTTCCTCAATTGTCTCGTAGTTCATGTATAGAATAACCCAGCAACTCTGCAAGTAAGTGGGTTTTGGTGAGCAGTTTATTTTCTCTTGACTACATTCTCAAAGTACAGACTTCAAGAAAAGCTGGAAGAGAAAATAATTTATTTTTTGACTAGCTTTTTTGTTTTAGGACAAAAGTCAGTTATCTATAAAGCAGTAAATATGGGGCAGTTGGACAGGTTAAGAGAGGCTGGAAGGGTCTTATGTGTCAAATAAAGGCATTTTAAGCTACAACAAGAAGATGTAATCAACCCAACTGTATTTTCCGAATTGCCTTCCATTCCTGCTGTTGCACTGATGGCCTCCTGGCCCGGTTTAAATGCCATGTCTGACAGTGCAGCTTACTCCTACTATTCATGTTATGCATCTGGAAGTTTTTAATAAAAGAATACCTATAGCATTGAAAAATTACATCTATAAAGAAACCAAGGCTTTTATGTTCCTGTATATAGTTTCCTTCTGTGCAAAGTTATTTAATGCTCTAAATTCCAGCTACTTCTAAGGATAGTTTCCTGAATATATCAGGCTTGGTCTTGCAATCAACTTTTGAATGAGGAATGCAGTGTGTGGTGGTAAAATTTATGCTGCTATTTTTGAGTATAAAAATGGCTAATTTATTTTTATATCAAAAGGTACACTTAGACTGAGAGGTCTGGGATATATTTTTCAAATTTTCTATATAATCCCATAACACATAAGACTCATGTTGTGTTTTAGTCTTTTAAACCTTCATCTTTTTGAGCCGAACACCCTTGTTTCCATCATCAATCCTCAAGAAGAAATCCCAGACAGAGGAATTTTATAATCAGTCACATAGATCCCTTATGTGTATCATATATCACTTCTCATCATTTTCAATTTATTACAAGTCTGCACTTTTGTTTAATTGTAATCACATGCTGCTTGCATTTTCAACGTTCACACTGGCTTCAGATTTGTAGGATGTGATGAGATTAATAATGTTAGTTGAATTTCTGAAAACTAAGAGTGAGTACAGCAAGAGAAGTGATGTCCTGTAAGGCTGTCAGGACTAACACTGCCCTGGTAGGACCTGCTGTTGGCAAACAGTGGACATACAACCAGGTGTCCATGAAACAACAAAAATAGAAGCTCTGCTCACCTAAATAAGGACCCCTCTTCTGATGAGGCCGCTTCCCACCTTGTTCTCCCTTCTCTAGCATGAAATAAACTCTATTTCCCTTTCACTCTTTTTTTAAAAAATTTATTTATTTTTGTATGTGTATGAGTGTACTGTCTGCATGTAGGTCTGTGCACCCATGTCATGCAATGCCGCGTAGGTCAGAAGAGGGTCTCAGATTCCCCTAGAACTGGAGTTCTCCTGGAATTGGCGTTACAGACGGTTCTCTGCCGCCACGTGGGTGCTGGGGATCGAACCTGGGTCCTCTGCAAGAGCAGTCGGTGCTCTTAACCGCTAGGCTATCTCTCCAGTCTTCCCTTTCACTCTTAAAAAAGATTTATTTATTATTAATTTTATGTATGCGTGGGGTATGTACATGTGAATGTGAGTGCCCATAGAGGCCAGAAGACATCATCGGATCTCCTGGACCTAGAGCTATAGGCAGTTGTGAGGATGCTGGGAACTAAACTTGCTAAACTTGGGTCCGCTGCAAGAACAGCAGGCACCCTTAGCTTGTAAGCCATCTTTCAGCCCCTGCTTCCATTCTTCACCTGCTTTGGTTACCCCCAGGGCCAGAATCCTGTCGCCTTCCCTGAGGAACAGCTCCATTTATGGTTCAGTTCAGCAGTACCTTTGAGGAATGTCAATAGCACATAGCAACAGTTCTCCAAAATTTCAAAAAGCAACTAATTGTTTTCTAAAAAAGCTATTGTTAAAAAGCAATTTTCAAGGCTGGGTGTGGTGGTGCATGCCTTTAAGCCTAGCACTCTGGAGGCAGAGGTAGGCAGATCTCTGTGAGATGGAGGTCAGCCTGGTCTACAGGGAGACCTTAGCTCAAAAAGTGTGCGTGTGTGGAGAGTCATGATTTTCATAGTGATATTAAATAAACATTTGTTAGGGATATTACTCAAATCATTGCATTAAATAACAAACTAGTTAGCCGGGCATGGTGGCGCATGCTTTTAGTCCCAGCACTGGGGAGGCAGAGGCAGGTAGATCTCTGTGAGTTCAAGGCCAGCCTGGTCTACAGACTGAGTTCCAGGCCAGCTGGGGCTACAGGGAGACTCTGTCTCAAAAAGACCAAAAGAAAAAAACCTAGTAAAATGTTATAACCAGTTAAAGTCAGAGGAAAGTTTAAAGACATACATTATATAGCTGGGCGTGGTGGTGCACGCCTTTAATCCTAGCACTTGGGAGGCAGAGGCAGGAGGATCTTTGTGAGTTCAAGGCCAGCCTGGTCTACAGAGCGAGTTCCAGGAGAGCTGGGGCTATAGGGAGACCCTGTCTCGAAAACACCAAAAAAAAAAAAAAAAAAAAAAAACCCCAAAAACCATACATTATATTTCAGGAATGTGAAATTGTATAAATGAAGGCAAATGGATCTTTTCCACAGTGACAGAGGGAAGTCAGTTATACTTACAGAGTACATATATATGGACAAGAGTTTATTTTACTTTGCTTTTATTTATATCCAACTTATTAAGTTATGATGGTTCCTAAAGAATCAGAATCCGGTATGTAACAAGGGTGTGGAATAGACCACCTCCATCGGAGTACACATTTCCCCTGCGTAACTGAACAACTACACAAGAAGCAATACTTGAGGTAAGCAAACAAAACAAACAATGATTGTTCATTCCCTCTCATTTTGTGTTCCTGTCTTATGAGTTATATGGCATTTAATTTTCTTATTATTGCTAAAAGTGGTTATTTAAAGGACCGTTCTTTTTGGCTTAGCCTTACACACTAAACCAGTGCAGTGCTGATTGCTGTGCCTGCATTACTGGCATGACTTACATAAGTGGCTTTAAAATCACAACACAGTTTGTTTCACCTAAAAACAACCTTGGAAGATTCAGTTTCTTGTGCTTAGGGACCCACAAGCATCTCCGTTAATATGAAAGAGTTCCTGCCTTTGTCTTTGTGCTTTTGGACGTGACACAGAGCCATTCCGTTACCCTTTCCTCATCTTCTGCACTTCTACGGGACCACTTGGATTCCTAACAGTGGTCCCTGCAAATGTCTAATATAAAATAGCTAGAAAAGCACAGTGTGGGGCTGGAGAGATGGCTCAACAGTTAAGGGCACCAACTGCTCTTGCAGAGGACCTGGGTTTGATTCCCAGCACGCTGCTAAGAACCATCTTTAAACTGGGTGTGGTGGCACACGCCTTTAATCCTAGCACTCAGGAGGCAGAGGCAGGCAGATCTCTGTGAGTTCAAGTCCAGCCTGGTCTACAGAGTGAGTTCCAGGCCAGCTGGTGCTACAGGGAGACACTGTCTCAAAAAAAAAAAATAAACAAAAAAGAAAAAGAAAAAAAGAAAAGCCCAGTATAACAACATCACTATCTTTTTTTTTTTTTTTTTTTTTTTTGATATGGAACGCTTCACAAATTTGAGTGTCATCCTTGCGCAGAGGCCATGCTAATCTTCTCTGTATCATTCCAATTTTAGTATATGAGCTGCCTAAGCAAGCACGAGATGTCCAATTTATCCATTTTTCATTTGGTTGGTTTTTATTTTAGTGACATAGACCTGTTTTACTCTTTTTTTTTTTCATCACTATCTTTAATCGAAACACTTTGCAAGGGACTACCTTGTGGTTTGAAAAAAGCATGTTTGTGAGTAACTCAGTTCCATGTTCCTGTTCTGTTCTTCACTGTGCATATTTAGCAGCAGAATGAACACAATGTGTTGTACAAACTCTGTTGCTATATTTAAACTTTTGACTCATAAATGTTATTTGTTCTAAAATCTATGAAACTATCTGGTGTCTTTCTTCCCTTAGCAAAGGGTGTGAAGGAGCAAGCCCTTCATCATTCCTGTAAGTGGTTGGTGAGGGAAGGCTTGAGAGAACTTCTCATGGAGAAGCCATTTCTATGGCTGCTTCTGGGATTTTGTGCTGCCATTTAGCCTTTCTGGTTCAGCTTCAGGTACCTTTTGTTTACTTTGGCTGTTCCTAGGACAGGTTCATCGGTTCCCATCTGATTCATTTATGTGTTGCTGCTTTAAATACTGTCTTTTAGCCCATTCTCCTCAGGATAGATTTGCCTGTGCTTGGCTGGTTGGCCCCTGCCTTGTCTGATCTATCCTCGTCTGCACCATTTCCTATGAATAGTGTTTACTACAACCCCATACTGCACGACCCTCATCCATCCAGGTTATCGTGTTCCCATTTGCTTCAATTTTGGCTGACCTTACCTGGATTTTGGCCCAAGCTAACTAAAGACTTGCGTATGCTTTGCTTTTTAAAAATTATTTTTATTTTATATTGATGAGTTTATTGCCTGCATTATGTAAGTGCACCCATGTCACTCAATATCTGTGGAGGTCAGAAGAGGGTGTAGAACCCCTGAAACTGGAGTTACAGACAGTTGCTAGCCACCATGTGGGTGCTGGGAATCAAGCCTCCATCCTCTGCAAGAACAGCCAGTGCTCTTAACTGCTGTGCCATCTCTCCAGCTCTTTGAACGTGCTTTCTAAAAAAGAAGAAAGAAACAGGGTGGGTAAGGACATGTGGAAACTATGTGGAGATGAGAGGTTCTTTTAGGGTAATGTTTATCTTCACTCAGAAGCAGTTTATGTCCTGGCTTATATTATTACTAGGGAGAGGAGAATTAATTCTAAATATTCAATATTCTTAATAGTAGAACTTAAAAATTCTTTATATTTGTGGTATGATCACTAGTATTCCTTAACTCCACCCAAGTTTAGCAAAATTTAAAGTTCATAGATATAGGAACCTTTTAAGAATATATTTTATTAGCCGGGCGTGGTGGCGCATGCCTTTAATCCTAGCACTCAGGAGACAGAGGCAGGTGGATCTTTGTGAGTTCAAGGCCAGCCTGGTCTACAGAGCGAGTTTCAGGACAGCTGGGGCTACAGGGAGACCCTGTCTCAAAAAGACCAAAAAAAAAAAAAAGAATATATTTTATTCAATTAACTAATGAAGTATTTACTGTGACGACTGTGGGTCAGATGACGTTTCATATGCCTTACTATTTAGAGAGATAAATAGGCTCCCAAGCCTGTCTAAAGACTAATGGTGTCAGATAAGGAGACTAAAGACTGGAGAGAATAAAAATTATAAAAATATAGTCTGTAGCCAACTGTGGGTTGTGTTAATGAATCAAAACCTACAGTGATGATTGGTATTTGAGCTCATAGCTGATTTCACAGCTCACAACTTCTAAAATAGGAACACGGTATTGGGGAAATTAGTATTTGTTAGATTTTTTGCCTTCTCTAAGAAAACCGGAAATTTCTCCTCTGAGTATTATGATACTTTCCAGAAGTGCTTATAACACACCAATTAGATGTTTTTTTCTGAAGATAAATGATACCTGCCAGTTGCTAGGTCAATTGTTACATTTTTAACCCCACCCCTAGGCTTCCCTCTGAGGCACTTATTTTTAAGGAGTCTTGCTCAATCTCATAAATGTGGGCCATATTTTCTAGTAAAGGCAGAATCTCCTCTGGCTTGTGAAGCACAGAGACCCATTTGGTGGCTGGGAGCAGTCGTGATGTAGGAAGTTTTAGTCTTGCCATTTTTATATGCTGGTTGGGTAGTTCTTTGCTGTGGGAAGCTGTTGCTGCACTCCAGGGTGTTTAATTACACCCCTCACTTCCCACGAATGTTTCCAGATATTGCAAAATATGCCAGAGGGAGTAAACTCCCCTTTCAGAGTAGAAGTGTTCACCGAAGTGTACACAGTTGCTGTGGAAGGCAGGCATATCAGCTGCATGTCTGGTTTTCCTGAGAGAAGGGGATGCTGGTCAGAACAGTTAGGATCTAGGTTCTCCCCTCCCTGGGTCTTTAAGCAGAAGGAATTCACTGTGGATCTTTGGGGCTTGGATATCCTCTCTCTGCTTCTAGTACTGCAATCACAGCCATGTTCTACCCTATGGCTTTTTCTGCCTTATCTCAAGATTTAGCTCTAGAGCAGCCCCTTACATTGAATTTTATTATAACACTGTTGGCATTATTAAACAACACATGCAGGCAGCAAAAATGGAAACACTGGAACACAAAATTGTGTACAATGTCTCATTTCTTTCCTAAGGAATGTCCACGGTAGTAGTCTGTTGTGTAACCTCCTAATACAAATTGATTCCTATCATTCTTTTTAAAGACTGCAGAGTCTTCTATTGTGTAAGTAAGCCACAATTCAATGCAAGGCAGAATAGGCCATGTTTGAAAGTTCAGGTCCTGCTGCCTGGGTCTCACTTTCTTATTTCCTGAGATCTCCTTGGTTTTTGCTTCGGTTCCACAAGATGTCCAGTTGTATGTGGTGGAGCTTAATGAGTATGTCTTATTAAGTGTAGTACTCATATCTTGGTAAAATGTTTAATGACTACTTTAAAAGAAAAGACCCTGATTTATAGCATTCGAAGATTGTTACTGTGCAAATATCCCTCTTAGTTTGTTTTCAGGTTAACAAATTATGTTGAGATATAATTTTTCATTGTTATTAGCTTTGCCTTTAATACAGTTTACTGTAAGTTTATATAATTTGGCCTAGTGGTTAAGAGCGCCGACCGCTCTTGCAGAGGACCCGGGTTCGATCCCCAGCACCCTCATGGCGGCCGAGAACCGTCTGAAACTCCAATTCCAGGAGAACTCCAGTTCCAGGGGAATCCGACACCCTCTTCTGACCTCCGCGGCATTGCATGACACGGGGTGCACAAACTTGCATGCAGACAGTACATTCGTATACATACAGAAATAAATAAAAATAAAAATAATTAAAAAAATATTTGGATTTTAATAATGACCGTTTTGCCAAAGTGATGTCAAAATCTTGGGAAATGAATAAGCGGCTTAAGTCCAGTCAGCTTCTCAGTGCTACATACTGATATTCCTGTTTCTGTATGGATGCTCTTCTGAAAGTGTCAGCAAAGGATGGCACTGTTACCGCTGGTATTATAAAACCTCTGAGCTGGGTGGCTGTGCTGGATAGCTTTAGTGTCAACTTGACACATCTGGGTTGAGGGAGCCTCAGTTGGGGAATTGGCTCCATTGGATTGGCCTGTGGCCACATCTGTGGAGTATTGTCTTGATGGTTAAGCAGTGTGGGAGGGCCCAGCCCACAATGAGTAGTGCCACCCTGGGCAGGTTGTTGTCTACTGTATAAGAAGGCGGGCTGGGCATGAGCCAGGGAAGCAAGCCAGTAATCAGAACTCCTCCATGGCCTGTGCTTCAGCTCCTGCCTCCAGGTTCCTGCCCTGAGTTCCTACCTTGGGCTCCCAAAGGGTTTCGGCAGCTCCCCTTCTCTGACTCTGCCATCCTTGGCACACACAGCTCATCTCGCAGGCCCAGGCCGACTCCATTCCATACCTGCCGCTGCTCCACGGTCCCGGCATCTCCAAAAAGCTGGGGTCGCCACTGAAACTGAGGCAGCACCTTCACCAATGGTCTCTTCTGACCTCTCCTGGTGCAAAGCCTCAGCTTCTTTCCATGACCCCTGCAATCCTGGGGTTTCCACAGCAACCGAGGTGCACTTCCACCAATGGTCTTTCCTGACCTCTCACAGTGCCAAGCCTCAGTTGCTCTCTGTGACCTCCTCAAATTTCAACACCAGAACCATATAGGAGACTCTTACACATTACCAAGTCCTGCTTCTGGCTTGAGATGGAGGCTCAGTCCCCTTCTGGAACATAGCTTCTGTGTGCTGACCCTGAAGAAATTCTTCCCAGAAGATTTCACCACAGTGATGCTGGTCTCTTGTTACTTACAGCTGATTTTTCAGCCCCAGCTAACCAGCATCAATTGTCCCAGTACAACAAAGATTTCACTTCAGGTTCTGGTCTCTTGTTACTTGCAGCTGATTCTTCAGCCCCAGCTGACCAGAACCCACACATTAAACAGTCCTGATGATCTCTGCTTCCTTTTGAAACTTCACAAGCCAAGCCTCCATCATCTACAACTCCTTCAACAAAACTGCTCCAAGCTCCACAGCAATGATCTTTTAGGCATTCAATGATCTTCCCAGCCCAAAGTTCCAAACACCTCCACAATCCTTCCCCAAAACACCAAGGTCAGGTCTGTCACAGCAATACCCCACTCTTCTGGTACCAATTTCTGTCCTAGTTTGTCTTCCATTGCTGTGACAAAACACTCTGACCAACACCAACTTGGGGAGGAAAGGGTTTATTCAGCTTACATCTCCTGGGTCACAGTTTATCACTTAGGGAGCCCAAGGTAGGAACTCAGGGCAGGAACCTGGAGGCAGGAGCTGAAGCACAGGCCATGGAGGAGTTCTGGTTACTGGCTTGCTTCCCTGGCTCATGCCCAGCCCGCCTTCTTATACAGTAGACAACAACCTGCCCAGGGTGGCACTACTCATTGTGGGCTTGGCCCTCCCACACTGCTTAACCATCAAGACAATACTCCACAGATGTGGCCACAGGCCAATCCAATGGAGCCAATTCCCCAACTGAGGCTCCCTCAACCCAGATGTGTCAAGTTGACACTAAAGCTATCCAGCACAGTGGGTGTTTGAAGATCATTTAGACATACATTGTATCTGTTGAATTCCCTTGGTGGCCTTCTGGCTAAATGGTCATTCCATTTTTGATGGTCTGAGCCTTTATTAGTCGCTTTTCTGTTGCTGTGATAAAGCCATCATGACTGGGGCTGGAGAGATGGCCTAGCAGTTAAGAGCGCTGACTGCTCTTGCAGAGGACCCAGGTTCGATCCCCAGCACCCACATGGCGGCTGAGAGCCGTCTTTAACTCCAGTTCCAGGGGAATCCGATGCCCTCTTCTGACCTCCACGGCATTGCATGACACAGGTGTACAAACTTACATGCAGACAGTACATTCATACACATAAAGATTAAATAAAATTAAAAAACGACAAAAAAATTAAAAAAAATCATGACCAAGGGAACTTATAAAAGGAAGAATTTATTTGAGTTTACGATTGATGGCTCCAGGGAATCCAATGGGTACAGGAAGTCAAGAGAGAGAGCGAGAGACTGGAGACTGTAAGGCTTGTTAAAATCTCTAAGGCCGCCCCCAGTGATGGACTTCCTCCAGCATGGCCACACCTTCTAAGACCTCCTAAAACAGCACCACCAACTGGGGACAAAATGTCTGAATACTTGAAGCCTATGGGGGACATTCTCATTCAAACCACCACAGAGCCTTTCAGTCTTTGAAGAGTCTTGTTGGAAAATGTGATCCTTTCATGAAGTTAAAGTTCATGGCCTTAAGTAGAACCCACCATTTAACATACATCATCTCCACCCACACCACTAAAGTCAAGTGAATTCCTCCATGACAATTATCAGTTATTTGAAATCACCTATTCTATTCTCATTGGTCAGTATTTTTACTTAGTATAGATGCCTAAAATGTAGTGAGATTCTTGCTGGTTGGTAATTCTATCAACTGGCAGAGTTTAGCACTGATGAAAACTCCCTGTTAGTTTCGTATATACTGCTAAAGCCTGTCTTATGCACATTATTATACAATACTTCTTGGGGGGGAGGATGGCTGGAGGAGATATTAGAGATGTATGTAATGTTTTCTACTAAATTTACATCTATTCATAAAACCCAACTCTAGCCTTGTCAGGATATGTTGGAATAATGATTATTTCAGTAAATTCTTTGCTTTCCATGACTTGGAAATTTGGTAAGGATTGAGTGTCTTCATCCGCTGCTGTGATAAATGCTAGAGGAGAGAAGAAATGGGGTGGAAGGATTGAAGCAGGGAGAGGGAAAGGGAGAAGGTGGGAGGGGGAGAACCTAGTGGCTTTCTTGTACTCATCCCCTTTTCGTTGCCATTCACCTGTTCATTAGAATCTTGAAATAGTCTTTTCTTAGTTATTTTTCCATTTTTATTGAATTTTTGCAAACATCATACACTATATTTTGATCCTATGTAGACCCCTTCCCCACACTCCCCTTAGCTCCCCCTGCACAATTTCCTGTACTCTGTTACATATATTAAGGCCTATTGAATCAAGCCAAATGTCCTTCAGTGTTGGCCCATCCATTGGAACCTGGTTACTTACTCAGTATCACACTCTTAAAGAAAACTGGCCAGGTGTGGTGGCACACACCTTTAGTCCCTGCACTCGGGAGGCAGAGACAAGTGAATCTCTGTGAGTTCAAGGCCAGCCTGGTTTACAGAGCGAGTTTCAGGCCAGGTGGGACTAAAGGGAGACCCTCTCTCAAAAAGACCCCAAAAGAAAAAGAAAACTGACTGTCCCTCTCCAAGCAGCTATCAGTTTCCCAGGGTTCCTCAGCTAGGGTGGGGTTTCTTTCCCACTTCCCCAGATTTTGTCTGGCTTGAGCTTAAATGGTACTTACATGTGCTGTCACCGTTGCTGGGAGTTCATTTGAGTAACTGACCACCTGTCTGGAAGACTCTGTTCTGTGGTCATCCATTACCTCTGGATCTTACAATCTTTCTACCCCCTCTTCTGCAATGATCCCTGAACTTGGGCTTGCAGAGGTTTCATATAGGTGTTCTATTCAGGGATAATCACTCTGCAGCCTCTTATTCTGTGCACGTTGGCCAGTTGTGGGTCTCTGTGTTCATCACCACCTTCTGCATGAGGAAGGTGCTAGTGCATCCTGAAGGGAAGCCCAGATAGGAGCTCAGGGCAGGAACCTGGAGACAGAACTGAAGTGCAGACCATGATGGAATGCTGCATAATGGTTTGTTCTTCTGGCCTGTGCTCTTCAGCCTGCTTTCTTATATAACCCAGGATCACCTACCCAGGGGTGGCAGCACCCACAGTGGGCTGGGCCTTCCCACATCACTCAAAAAATCAAGAAAATACCTCACAGACATGCCATACCCACAGGCCATCTGACGGAGGAAAGTCCCACATTGAGGTTCTCTCATCACAGATGTGTCACATTGACAACTCTCCAGCACACAGTCATACACTGGTGAGTAGGTGACTGCTGATGCTTTTTATTTTTTACTATTTAATGACATGCAATATCCAGCTCAGGGCCCAGGCTTCCTTTAAGAACCTTTTTTGGGGGGCTCTTTTTTTTGAGGCAGGGTCTTCCTGTAGCCCCATCTGGCCTGGAGCTTGCTATATAGACCAGGCTGGCCTTGAACTCACAGAGATCCACTTGCCTCTGCCTCCCAAGTGCTGAGATTAAAGACACACACTACCACACCTGCCCCTTAAAAAAAATTAAATTGGGGGCTGGAGAGATGGCCTAGCAGTTAAGAACACCGACTACTCTTGCAGAGGACCCGGGTTCCATCCCCAGCACCCACATGGCGGCCGAGAACCATCTGAAACTCCAATTCCAGGAGAACTCCAGTTCCAGGGGAATCTGAGACCCTCTTCTGACCTCCGTGGCATTGCAAGACACGGGTGCACAGACCTACATGCAGACAGTACATTCATACACATACAAAAATAAATAAAATTAAAAAAAATTAAATTGAATGTTGGTTTATTTCATTCAGAAGATCTCAATCAGTCTTAACCATCTTTATACCCCTCCCCACTGGCACCTCCTACTGCCCCCTTCACTGGAATTCAGCACTCTGTCATTTGTGGTAAGGCCTATTGTGTCAAGTTCATCCACTGAGCTCTAGTTAGTCCCTTGCTTTAAGCTCTTCCTCACCTAACAGTAATCAGCTAGCTGCCGATATTTTTTCAAGTAAGATTAGGGTCTGCTCCCCATTTCCCCACTTCCATGCTGGGTTTTTGTCTACATGAGTTTGCATGGGTCTTGTGCATGCTGACACCATTGCTGTAGGTTCACATGAGCAGGGTCCCAGAAGCTCGTAGGATTCTATTTCCATATGGTCATGCACCTCCTCCCTGGCTCCTACAGTCTTTTCACCCCCTCTTCCACAATGGTCCCTGAGCCCTGGGTGAATGAAGCTTAACATAGGGGTTCTGCCCAAGGGCCCACACTCTGCAGACTCCTAATCTCTGTGCTTTGGCCATTTGTGACCTTTTGTGTTCCTGACTCTCTGTTGCACTAGGGAGCTTCATTAGCGAGAGTTGATTCATCAGCGTCCTCTTTACCCCTTGGTCTATGTTGCATGAGCTTTAGTGGAGTAGTCTTTTTACCCATTACTCTTCTGTTTAGTGTTCTTTTATGTGTTATAGTTTTTAAATTGTGTTCCTCAGGAGACCAGTACTTTTTCATGTTAACAGATGTTCACTTTCAAGGTCAAATAAATTATAGGCATACTGAGTTACACAAGATAAGCAAATTTATTTATTGGGAAATTTGTTTCTTGTGAATCAGGAAAATGGAGAATATAATGTAATTGGAACACAGTTTTTCCTTTCACATAAAATATGGCTAAGAGTAAGGAGTCCTGTGGGCTGATGGTGTTTTCCATTGTAGAATACACAGAATTGGTTAGGGGCGTGTAAAGTGTTAGCCAACACTGCTCAAGGCTAGTGAAGTGTTTCCCAGTTAGCAGCTTGCAGATGGAGGAAGGAGCACAGAATGTGGAGTAACTGGAACTGCTGTTCTAGCTGGGGCCGAAGAGTGAGGGCAACAGGTGAAACTCGAGGCCAGCCTATAGCATGGGCTGTATTAGCCTAGGGCATCCTATTGTCAGACTGAAGTGTAAACTCAATAGCATTCAGGTAATCCATTAAATAACCTTGTCAAATAAAGCAAATCTTTGAGTCATATTTAGTCATGGGATAAGGTTAAGCTTTGGCCCTTTGTCTTTTTTTAATTTTATTTATTTTTATTTTTTTATTTTTGTATGTGTATGAATATACTGTCTGCATGTAGGTTTGTGCACCCATGTCATGCAATGCCACAGAGGTCAGAAGAGAGTGTCAGATTCCCCTGGAACTGGAGTTATCCTAGAATTGGAGCTACATATGGTTCTCAGCCGCCATGTGGGTGCTGGGGATCGAACCCGGGTCCTCTGCGAGAGCAGTCGGAGCTCTTAACTGCTAGGCCATCTCTCCAGCCCAGAGCTTTGGCCCTTTGTTCAGTAGCTAGCTCAGTCACAACTGCTCATTACCTCAGCTATACAAATATTTTATTTATTATTTTTATTTTATGTGAATGAATATATTGCCTAGATTCTTAACATAATAGGCTATACATATTGAAATGTGTCACAGGGAAAAACTAAATACATTAGCTCAGGTGGATAATTGTGTTGAAGAAGAAGGAAATTATTCAAGGAAAGTATGTTACTTGGGACTGGAGAGATGGTTGAGTGGTTAAGAACACTGTCTGCTCTTGCAGAGAACCTGTGTTTAGTTCCCAGCACTCAAAATGGCAGCTAACAAAATGGCAGTAACTATCTGTAACTCCAGTTCCAAGGGATCTGATGCCCTCTTCTGACCTCCATGGGTACTGTAAGACATGGGTGCACTTACACACATGCAGGCAATACACTCATACACATAAAATAGAAATAATAAATAAAATATTAAAAGAATATATTCTACCTTCCTTAAAATTATGATCTTCACCCTTTGTTTCTTTGGTTCTCTATCATAGATGGAGAAACAGAAATAGAATTTAAGTAGTAAGTAGAATAAGTATTTAAGTTACCCCAAGCTTTTTATGTAAAGTCTGAATCAAACATCTAGTAATGTATAGCTGAAATCAATTTTCTCAAGACTTCAAAGATATAACTAGAACACAGCAAACCTTAATTTTTTTAAATTTATAAAGGTAGCATAAAAGAAGACAAAATACTTTGTTATTAAGGTAGTATTACATTCATTATAAAACCATGCTAAATATCTTTTTTTTTTGTCTTTTTTGAGACAGGGTCTCTCTGTAGTCCCAGCTGTCCCAGAACTCACTATGTTGACGAGGCTGGCCTTGAACTTAAGAGATCTGCTTGCCTCTGCCTCCCGAGTGCTGAGATTAAAGTTGTGTGCTACCATGCCTAGCTATACACTAAATATCTGTACTATAGTCACGTGAATTACCATAGTTTAATAGTTTCTATTTAGACATCTAGATTATTTCAGTATTTTTATGAGTAGCTTCACAGTAGGTAGTCTGATACATAAATCTATGTGTATGCTGCTGTTACCTACAAGTGTAATTGCTGTGTTAAATGCTGTGCACATTTGTTTATCCCATAATGCATGTAGCTAAACTGTACTTCGAGAGTGAATGAAAGTACTGGTCTTAGAGCATCCACCTTGATACTCTAGTGAACTTCTTTTT
This sequence comes from Rhizomys pruinosus, assembly GCA_009823505.1. Taxonomy (NCBI): domain Eukaryota; kingdom Metazoa; phylum Chordata; class Mammalia; order Rodentia; family Spalacidae; genus Rhizomys; species Rhizomys pruinosus. Next base: position 337,460 of record VZQC01005402.1, read on the forward strand.
CCTTTGCTCTTTTGTAGTCCTATATAATTTAATAGTATACTGATCTAAAAAGCTAGGTAGGGAACAGAAAGGTTGACACAGAAGGACCATTAGGATCCAGAGGGCCCTACAGTATATAACAAGCAGATTTGACAGAGGGGTCCTGAGATTGTTTTTTCTTGCTTTTGTGGCATTGAATTTAAAGCCCAGTCATAATTTTGTCAATGTCTTAGTGGAAGTTTTAAAGAAGTTGAAGAACTGCTCAGTGTGAATTTCATCTAAAAAGGAGGTTATTTCATTGAGAGGTGAACTAGCTTTAAATATAAACTTGGAGCAAAAATACAATTTCACCAATTGAATCATCATTTTCCTCTCATGCTTTTTCCACTGTCTGTTGGCTGCCATGCTGATGGAGCCTTCGCTCAACAAGAATTACACAGTTGTACACTTGATTATAACTGAAAAGGACTGTCGTTCTCAGGGCATATTTTTAGGGAAGAAGGTCTAGTATAGTGAGTAGAAAAAGTGCTTGTATTGCTGTAAAACAGCTATAGTTTTAAAAAGCTACTATGTCTTTAGCATCACTTCCTATTAACTGGCTGGTATAACTTTTAGTAAACTATAGAAATTATCCCTGAAAGCATAGTCTTTGGGTATAACTTTCAAATTTTTTTTTTTTTTTTTTTTGGAGATAACTGGATTAGTAATTAATAAATGCACATTTAAGAAGTTAAAAGAAATTATACAATTGATAAAGCTTTTCAACACATTATATATACATATTTATCTATTAGTTTATTGGATTTTTATAAACTTTACTTCTAAAATATTAATGATTGTCTCTGATTAGGCCAGGTACTTTAATAACCTTTTTTAAAAATTTTTTAATTAATTTTATTTATTTCTGTATGTGAATGTACTGTCTGCATGCAAGTCTGTGCACCCGTGTCGTGCAATGCCGCAGAGGTCAGAAGAGGGTGTCAGATTCCCCTGGAACTGGAGTTCTCCTGGAATTGGAGTTTCAGACGGTTCTCGGCTGCCCTGTGGGTGCTGGGGATCGAACCCGGGTCCTCTGTAAGAGTGGTCGGTGCTCTTAACTGCTAGGCCATCTCTCCAGCCCCCATAACCTTTTAATATTGTAAGAATCTATACTGCTCCTTGTTTACCGTCTGAACATGAAATATGTTGCATTTCTTGGTTCTTGATGCTAAAAGTTTTACTGTAAGTTATATAATTAAAGCAGAATTTTAAATAGAATTGTGAACAAGATATAATAAAGTAGGAGATTATTTTACTTTCTATTATGATATAAATGGTTATATCATGCCGAAATTCATATTGTTGACCTTTCGTTCCCAGTGCAGTGGTATTTGGAGCTGGGACATTGGGAAGTAACTTCGACCATAAAGACAAAGCTCTTACAAATGAGGTTTAGTGTCCTTATAAAAGAGTCCTGAGGGCACTGTGTTACTTACTCCTTCCATCCTGTGAGGACCCATCAGTGGGGAGGAGGGCCCTTTCTAGACACCTAACTAGCCAGCCTCCAGAACAGTGAGATAGAAATTTTAATTCCATAAACTACACAGCTTATCATATTTTTAATCAGGAAAATGTACTAAGATGCTTAATTTTTTTCATCAAGATTACTCTTTTTTTTTTTTTTTTTTTTGAGACAGGGTCTCCCTATATCCCCAGCTGGCCTGGAACTCACTCTGTAGACCAGGCTAGCCTTGAACTCCTAGAGCTCTGCCTGCCTCTACCTCCTGAGTGCTGGGATTAAAGTCGTGTACCATCATGCCTGGCTTAAAGACAGTTCTTAGCTGCCATTTGCATGTGGGGAATTGAACCGGGGTCCTCTAAAAGAGCAGTCGGCACTCTTAACTGCTGAGCCATCTCTCCAGCTCCCAAGATTACTCTTTTAAGTTAACATTATGCTCAAATCCTTAAATTTTTCTTAACAGAAGTGAAACTAGAAAATGTTCTACGGGGATAATATTTTTATTTTAAGTACATTATTAATGGAAGGCAGTCTTTCTCAATTAGTCAGACCTAAATTCTCAGTAGCATATAATAAACTTTCAAAAGAAACATAGTTCTCATATATTTAACAGCATATTTAGTTCTTCAGAACACTGTAGGAGCTGGTAAAAGGTTCTTGAACTCTAGAAGTAAAATTTTATAGGAAAACCATATGAAACATTTCCCAAGGTATTACAGAACTCAATTCAATAAAATTAATAGCTTAAGGCACTTGGAATTTTTCTTTGATGACACTGCCAATACTTTCCTATTTTAATATACTATTTCAACATATAGGAAATGTGAATGCTAGACAGAATACAATCACTGTACATTCATAAAGCTATGTATGTGCTTGCTATCTGCCTGGCAGGTTATACTGGATTTTAGATGATATAGATCAGATTGGGCTGATGTGTTGATTCAGCTCAAGTTCACTAAAATAACAGCATATATTGAAGTTCTAAAAATTAGAAATAATATTCATGGCAAGTTATAGCATAACAATAATGATAAAATATACTTAAATGGGTCAGAAAGTTCACCAATGATCTGTGGAATCAGAGGCAGATAGAGGAAAATATTGTTTAATCTGAGTCTTTCTGAACGATTTCCAAGATGTTTACTAATGAGTGAAATTTTCTCAGGACCTTCAACAAAGATCATTATTTGTGATTGAGATGTATGGCACCAGGAGTTGTCTTGGGAGAGTGCTCTGAGGTAGGGCGTGTAAGACAAATCCAAATAGGCTGCTAGTACTTTCAGAAGGGAACATTAAAAAATTGCTTAAAAAAATGAAGGCTTGGTTAAGATGGCCACCCTCCTCCCTTGCCCTCACCCTGGCTTCTATCTTATAGGCAGGTTAATTCCTTGAAGCAACTACTTGTAATTTTAGGCTTTTGAGGAAAGTTTTAGGGACTGGAGAGATGGCTCACTAGCTAAGAGCACTTCTTGGAGCAGCGCCCTGGTGGCTAACAAACATCTGTAACTCCAGTTCCAGGGATCTGATGCCTTCTTCTGACCTCTACAGACATTGTATGATATGGTGGCTTATACACATGCAGGCAATACACACATATGGATAAAATAAAAAAATAAGTAAAATAATAAAAAGAAAAGCTCTAAATCAATATGGACATATGGGTAATGATGGTCTTTATTCATGAGTTCCTGTCTGGTTTTCTTGAGAAAACAGATTTCCCAATCCATTGATATTTCAGTTATCTTTTTGAATCATGGATGGAAGCACAAGGAGAAAGCTAATGGGGAATAATCAACATTCTATTAATAGTGGATTGTTTCTGGAACACAGTAGGTAATATTTTTACTGTGTAATGCAAAGTCCATACTGTATCATACTGACATAATCTTTGTCTTTGAAGAAGTTGTCATGTGTAAGAACATGTAATAATAATGAGATGCTATCAGTTCTACGAGGAGAAGACTGGGCCAGGGAAGACTTTGTAGAACAGACTGAGTTTAATTTTGAGCAGTAGTGTTTGCCTGGTGAGTTGACATATGGGTATGGGTGTGTTGGAGGGGGGGTGACAGGAAGGCAAACAGCGACATGTCATCATGCTAAAGGCAATAGGCTCTTGGCATTTTGGCATCGTATTAGTGATCAGACAACCTCTAGGACCATTGCATGTCTGCCACTGACCCAAGAGATTCCTTTTTTTATTGTTATTAAACTTTTTCCATACATCATACATCATTTCTCAATTGAATCTATAGTCACTTCCCTTTCCATACCCCCCACCCCACCTGAGTTCCCGAACTCTGCCACGCATGTGCTGCATCTCTTAGGGAGTCCTTCCAGAGTTTTTTCCAGTTCTTTTGTTGTTATTCTCCCCAACTTGTACTGCTTCAATATATATATATATACATATATATATATGTATATGTATATAAAAATATACATACACATACCACCTGAATTGGAGAATTTTTTTTTTGCTAAAAGTTGTCATGTTTTCCTTAAGGAAATGTTTGATTGCCTTTTAAACACATTTACAGAGCGAGATACTCAATATTGCATGCTATTTTAAATGTTGACTGAGAGTGAGTGGAAATGGTCATTTTCTTGGATAGATTTTTTAAATTAAATTTTTGTATATTTCCTACCTAACTTCTCAATCAGCATCAACTGTCTTTATACACCTTTTCCATTGGCACCCTCCCACAGCCTCCCCTCTGGAACTAATGCATTCTGTCATTTGTGTTAGGGGAAATGGTAATTTTTGTTAACATTTCTTGTAGAAAAAGTGAAAGAGACATCAACAATCAGCTCTTCAGAAAAATGCCTGTTGGCATCAGAGGGCGCTTGTTTCTGGGTTGGGGCACATCTGCTCTCCAGTCCTGTTTGTTTCCCTAGGCCCCTCCTACTACACAGTAGGTGGCCACATTCATTGCTCTCTATTCAGTGTGACTGGGTGGTACAAAGATGGGTCACCCACACCTCTGCTCCACTTTGTTCTGAACACACTGATCTTTTTGTTAAGAAATGATTGGTCATCTCAGACTAAACTGTACAAAATCTCTGGGGAAAAGTGTCTTGAGATGAACATCTTCTGATAGACAGCTGTCAGTTCAAAGCCTGTCTGGTGTTAGAGTTGAAGGGAACCATAATGGTCCATGAGAAGAGCTCACAGGAGTTCATTCTTGAGGTCATACACAATTCACAACAGACCCAGTTCTTGCTTCCTAACTATGGAAGGGCCTGCTTGCTTCAGGAAGTAAGGCATATACTTTTCACAGACCCAGTGGGGGACATTACTCATAGCTGCTATTCTTTACCTGCTTTGTTGCCTGGCTCAGACTGTCCTTTTGTAGAGCAACAAAAAAAGGGTTTTGGTAAGAGACTGACTTCATAAAGAGGGTCGTTGTGTATACTTGAACCTTCTGTGTAAAAACTCTCATTTTGCACTTTAAACACAGAGAAAAGTTCAACAACCAGTAGTCCTGGGTCTTAATTATTTGTGATAATTTATAACCAATTTTTTTTTACTGTGCTAATACATGCTGAAAATTTCATAAAATTAATCATATGTGTATTAGATCAGAGGATATGTGGTATAATGTTCTTATAAAATGTGTGCTTTATAATTGTGTTTTGTGACTGTCTACTATTAAGTATTCATGATATCAATTTAACTTATTGAAGTCAGCAATTACTTTCTGATTATATATACACGATTACTTTCCCATTAATCTTTTAAGAGTGTTACATACAGATTTGAACTTTATTTTTAGAATTAATTTTATTATTTAAGCTTAACTGATATGGAAACCATAAAATTATGCATTTAATGGTATATCATACAGTATTTAGACTCATATATACATTGTAAAATATTTAAATAAAATTAAGCACATATATCTCCTCATTTATCATTTCTCTATGGTGGAATCTTTCCAACTTTTCTTTTAGGTTTTTGAAAGGTATAGTCCATCACTATTGTCTGCAGTCACTCTACTTCAGAAGAGCATGACACAACTTTTTTTAATTTAAAAATAATTTATTTTAACTTTATGTGTATGAATGTTATGCCTGCATATACCCATGTTGTGTAGTTCACCCATGTTGTGTAGTTCTTGTGGAAGCCAGAAGAGGGTGTTGGATCCCCTAGAACTGGTGTTATGGACAGTTGTTTGCCAGTATGTAGGTGCTGGGAATTGAATTTGGGTCCACTGCAAGAGTAGCCAGTGCTCTTAATTGTTGAGCTATCTTTCTAGCCCCAGACTACTTCTTAATCTAATTTTATGACTCAGTGAGACTTGATCCCCTCTTCTACTCTTTTTCCCATCTTGTCCAGCCTCTGGTAACCATCATTTTAATCTCAACTTTTAACCAGATCAATTAGTTTAACTTTAAAAATGTTTTTATATATTTCTCTGAATTCTTGAACTATGTTTTAAAAATAAATGACAACGTATTTAACATTTTTAAATGGTTACCTCTTTTCCCTGGGATATTTTAGCATATTTTCTAGACATTTAACAGTATTGATATAAAGTATTCAATGGAATAATTTTTATTGTGCATTCATTGTATGGAAGACAATTTCCTGGTTTCTGTAACAGTTAACTAATTTTTAAGATTTTTTTTTTCCCCTCTGTAAACTATTCTAAAGCTAAGAAAGTAAGCTTTGGTTTATTAGGATTTTACTAAATCTGTATTTTTATTTTCATTTCTTTGCTATGTTTAGTGGATATAGCTTAGAAATTGAGATGAAAGTAATTTGTATACAGTAAGTAGGGTATTCTTCCTTAGAGTTAGAAAAATAGATTTAAAATTTTGATTATGAGTATATTTCAAATCAAAGGATAAATAAAACATTTGACTGAAAGGAGAGTAAAAGATGCTTTGAAAAATTTTGGATGGTACAATGTATGTACAAAACATATATCATGTGCAGGATAGCTTTGGTGGTCCACTTGACACACCTGAGAAGAGGAAACCTACATTGGGGAACTTCCCCCATCAGACAGGCCTGTGGGGATGTCTGTGAGGGATTTTCTTGTTGACTGATGTGGGAGGGTCCAGCCCAGTTTGGATGGTGCCACCCCTGAGCAAGTGGTTCTGAGATGTATAAGAAAGTAGGTTGGGCACAGGCCAGAGGAGCAAGACAGTAAACAGCATTCCTCTGTGGTCTGTGCTTCAGTGCTTGCCTCCAGGTCCCTTTGCTGAGTTCCTGCCCCGCCTTCCCTCAATGATGAACTGTGATCAGTAGGTATAAACCAATAAACCCTTTTCTCTCAAGACTGGTTTTGGTTAGTGTTTTATCACAGCAATAGAAAGCTAACTAGGATATTGTAAAACATAGTTTTAAACTGGTTGGTCTTGATGTGACGTGCTATGAATTCTGAGGAAAGACATTAAAGCTTGTGTGGTATATAAGTCTGCTTTGTGCTATATAAGAAGAACACCTTTTTTTTTTAATTTTTTTTTTTATTATTTATTTTTGTATGTGTATGAATGTATTGTCTGCATGCAGGTCTGTGCACCCGTGTCGTGCAATGCCGCGGAGGTCAGAAGAGGGTCTCGGATTCCCCTGGAACTGGAGTTCTCCTGGAATTGGAGTTACAGACGGTTCTTAGCCGCCATGTGGGCGCTGGGGATCGAACCCGGGTCCTCTGTAAGAGCGTCGGTGCTCTTAACCGCTAGGCTATCTCTCCAGCCCGAAGAACACCTTTTTTAAAGAACTTTTGTTTTATTTTGAATTGTTTTTACAATGTGATTGATCTTACATGAATTATCTCATCTGATTCCTATAACAACTCAGACAGCCGGTCTGGCAAGTTCACAGCTAAGAAATCAAGGCTCAGAGGTAATACTGTGTGCCGAAGGTAGAGGTGATGGTCTTTTCTTTTTCCAATTCTAAGGATGGGTTTTGTATTGATGAAAAGTGATTATTAGTCTCATAAGGAACTGCTGATCAATTGAGTCCCTTAGCACTTTTGTTGCTGTTAGAACCCCTGGAGTCAGGTCCAGTTGATTCTACACAACTCATTGAACCTATCTGAAAGCAACAATCACAGAGAACATACAGTTTTGATAACTCGCATCTCAGCCTGTGGCAGGAAGAAGCATAAAAAGTTATGTTAATTATTTTAATGGCTATTCAGCAGCTCAGTTTGTTGGAAGTAGTTTAGTGCTAGTTTGATTCTTTCTTTAAATTTTTAAAAATTATTTTTTTATTTATTTATTTTTTGCTAGTTTGATTCTTTAAGGTAGTACTATAAAAGGCTGTGTTTGTCATTTTAGCTAATTTGAGCTAAATTTAAATGTTCAATTACCAGCATCTAGGTTAATACAAATTGAAGATATATTTATTATGCAATTGATTTTTAATTTAAAGATCTCATTACCCTTTATTAGAAATTTTCTACTTACTAATTCAATTACTTTTTAAAATTTGATTTATTTTTGTATGTGTATGAATGTACTGTCTGCATGTAGATTTGTGCACCCGTGTCGTGCAATGCCGCAGAGGTCATAAGAGGGTGTTGGATTCCCCTGGAACTGGAGTTAAAGACGGTTCTCAGCTGCCATGTGGGTGCTGGGGATCAAACCTGGGTCCTCTGCAAGAGCGGTCGGTGCTCTTAACTGCTAGGCCATCTCTCCAGCCCCAGTAATTTAATTATTTTAATCTTTTAAAAATATAAATTGAAAATTTTCTAAGCACGGGGTGTTTGAGAGAGCCTGTGGCTATAGGAGAGTATGAAGAAATATTACATGTAGCACAGAATACATTCTTGCTCTTCATCTCCTTTGTCTTAGACTTCTGCAGGCATGTACTCTCCCCTTTCCCATCTCTCCTATCTCAGATGATTCTTCACAAGCCATTTCTGAAGTGCAGATCCTGAATTCTGCTTCCTATGATGCCTCTTGGAAGGAGCCCAAATGGACTCCCACTGCCTTTTCTGTTCCCCTGGACCCAGTGTTTCACAGTATTCACCTGTTTCCTGAGATTTGCTGTCTTCCCAACATTCCCGCCTGGAATGTTTTCTACTCTTTTTCTTTGACTGGAAAATGCCTCCCCATCCTGCTCAAATATTGAGTTCAAAAGATAAGGCGTCTTTCCCGCAAATCTTTCAGTTATCTGTTAAATATGATATATTGGCCTCCATAGTAATTCCATGTAAATAATTTCTATCTCACGATTTATTTCTGGGAGTATCTAGTTTCCACAATACCTCATCTATAGTACATGCTTCATATTCATTTGATTAAAAACTATGCTTTCAAAAGCCCTTTTGAATCACAGGAGAACCAAAAGAAGAACCAATGACAGCACATTACAAAGGAGAATTTTGTTGTTGTTGTTAATATCAGTATCCCTGTAATGGCAGTAAATAATGGAGTTCGAACTAAGTGACTTCTAAAATATATTCTAATTATAAAATTTGTCCTTGTAAAATAATTTGATCTGTTTTAGTAATGACAGATACAAGTGGTAGCTCATTTGTACACTGTTACACACATTTTTTTAATCTGAAATGAGATACCTTGAGTCTTATTTTTTTTATTTTTATTTTTTAAGACAAGGCTTCATGTAGCCCATATAGGCCTTTATCTTGCTCTGTAACTGAGGGTGGCTTTGAACTCTTGGATCCTTCTGCTTTCACCTCCCAAGGGAGGGATTACAAGTATGTGCCACTATGCCTGGTCTTCATTTTTTAAAGTTTTATTTATATATTTATTTATTTTTATTTTATGTTTGAGTGTTTAACCTCCATGCATGTAGGTGTACCATGTGCATGCAGTGCCTGTGGAGGCCAGAGAGGACATCAGATCCCCTGAAACTGGAGTTAATGATGGTTATGAGCTACAGTGTGGGTGCTGGGAACTGAACCTGGGACTTTTGGAAGAACAGTAAATGCTCTTAACTGCTGAGCCCCCCAATCTTAATTCTTTATAGAAATTTGAATAAGAATATGTATTTTGAATTCTCTATATAAAAAATTTATGTAGTTTTCAAATTGAAAGTTAACAGAAAGTTAACATTCACTTATTAAATACAAGTATTTCCCTAGATGTATGAAATACATAAAACATCAATAAATAAATTAAAAAGATAAATACAAGTATTTACAACTCTAACTATGAATGTCCGTTAAAATGGATTTTCTGGTCACGGGTGTTGGTGCATGCCTTTAGTCCCAGTACTAGGGTGCCAGAGGCAGGTGATGACTGTGATTTAAGGCCAGCCTAGTCTATAGAGACTTCCACATTATCTGGAGTGACAGGGAGAGCCTGTCTCAAAAAACATTAAAAAAAAGTTTTCTTTGAAAAAAAAAGAAATTTGGAAAAATTATTTCAAATGTCAAGTTGAATAAAACTTCTTGAAAATAATGTTTATAATAAAAATTTGGATAAAATTTAAAAAGATTTGGGGGTTTTCTTTTAAATTCTTTGAAAAAGTACAGAATGAATGCTGTAAATTTATATACTTTCTCCTTGGTTCTTAAGCTCCATTTAAAAAATTTGAAGTAAAAAGGAAATCATCAGTATGAAAAATAGCCATGGTGTCCAAGGTTGAAGTTTTTTATACATAAGAACTCCCTAGAAAGACACTGGTCAAATTTCTCTTGTATAGAGTTCATGGCATATGAATGACAGTCAGTAATACTTAATGTAATGGATTACAGAGTCTTAGGAAATCTTGGCTCCTGAAGAGCAAATCTAAGATGGTAGATAGGATTTTCACATTAGTGTGAGGACAAGGTAGAAGTTGACATAGTTAGTCTCCTGGGGGTACTTCATCTACAACTATACTTTCCCAATTTATTTTAGCAAGGGAAAAACTAGTCTTTAATAAAATATTGTGTAAAGTAAAAGAGAAAAGGACACCAAAATAAATTGTATACTTTTAAGCTAGATAAAGTAGAATTGAGTACACTATGGAATTGGGTACATTCTGCCCTGGCTTCCTTTAACAGCCAGCACTATTTCATTGGCATTCGTTAAAGTTACATTTTGGCTTTACAGTTCCATGTAATTTGAGATTTCATATTTAAGTGCTCTGAGTAGCAATATAAAAACAGCATGATGTTCAGAATCAATGTAAAATAATGTCAGTTATTTTCATTGAGGTGGCATTGGTTGGGCCAGTGGCTTAGGCTTGGGAACCAGTTGGTTGGAACTGACTCAGTGTTCACCAGGCTTTTTTTTTTGGGGGGGGGGTTGGAAAGTTGCTTAAGTCCTGATCTCAGTTTCTCATCCATAAAACAGAACTAATACTTGTTAAGAATGAGAAGTAGGGGCTGGAGAGATGGCCTAGCAGTTAAGAGCGCCGACTGCTCTTGCAGAGGACCCGGGTTCGATCCCCAGCACCCACATGGCGGCCGAGAACCGTCTGAAACTCCAATTCCAGGAGAACTCCAGTTCCAGGGGACTCTGACACCCTCTTCTGACCTCCGCGGCATTGCACGACACGGGTGCACAAACTTGCATGCAGACAGTACATTCATACACATACGGAAATAAATAAAATTAATAAAAAAAAATTAAAAAAAAAAAGAATGAGAAGTAATGTATGGTAGACATTTTGCACAATAATGGCACATTAAAAAGTAGTCAGTAAATGAAATATAATGTGTTGGTTCAGTGCTAGATTTTCATCTTTATTTTCTAAGTTTTTAAAAATTTTATTTTTGCTTTATTTTTATTTTATGTGTATGTGTGTATTGAGTGCACGTATGCAAGTGCACCTGTGTTGTGCAGTACCTGCGGAGGACAGAAGAAGGTATCGGATCCCCTGGAACTGGAGTTATGAATGGTGTTAGCCATCATGTGGGTGCTGGGATTTGAACCGGGGTGTTCTGCAAGAAAAGCCAGTGCTCTTAACTGCTGATCCATCTCTACAGCCCCTATTTTCCAAGTTTTAATGAAAGAATTATATGTCATAGGTTTCCTAGTGCCTAAGGCAGGGCCTGGCCTATGATAGTTTCAGTAAATAGTTTCCAAGTATATGAGTTATTATAATTTTGTGCATGGATGCTTGGTTACATATGCTATTAATGTCATATGGAATAAACATGAGCTTGAGATAATTAGGGAGGAATTCCAGAGTGGAGAAGTAGCCACATGTTCCCAAATCTCCATAGTCACAAGGCAGTGCTGGGCTGCATTCCACAGAAGGCTCCAGGCGAGGGGCTAGCCTCCCAAGGTTTTGGACAGACAGTGCTGCTTGTATAGGTGGTACAGTGAGGAAACTGTATGAGGAAGCCAAGGAAACCATTTCAGGGAAGGAAGTGACCTTAGAAATGGGGACCTTTCGGGGCTGGAGAGATGGCTTAGCAGTTAAGAAATGGGGGCCTTTGGAGGCTGGAATTTGGAAGCTGGGCAGCTTCTCCTGCTGAGCCAAACCCAACTTCCTGTGGATCTGTTCTCTGCCATGGCTCAGGGCTTCGGAAATGGTCTCCTCAATCACTGTGGAAGGAGCTCCTTTGTTCTTCAAATACAAGAGGTTACTGATTGTCCCATTGATCTTTTTCTGTCCCATTAGCGACAGAATTATGTTTCATGTATGTGTTTGCCTCCGTACATTCACTTGAGAGTATTCTGTTATTTTTGAATAGATTAACCAGGTTAATTGAAAATGAATAAAGCCAGTTGTGGTGGCTCATGCATTTAATCCCAACAGTCAGGAAGAAGAGACAGGTGGATCTCTGTAAGATCTAGGAAAGCCTGGTCTACATAATGAGTTCCAGGGCAGCTGGGGCTAAGAAAGATCCAAACAGAAAACAAAACAAAAGAACATGAGACTGGAGAGATGGCTCAACAGTTAAGAGTACTAGCTACTCTTACAGAAGACCTGGGTTCGATTCCCAGTACCCACATGGCAGCTAATAACTATCTGTAACTCCAGTTCCAGGGGATCTGACTCACTCTTCTGACCTCTGCAGGCATTACACAACACAGATACACTTACATACATACAGGCAATACACTCATACACGTAAAATAAAATAAAAATAATAAATAAAATATTAAAAAACAAAAAAACCAAAACAAAAAAAGTTTAAAGGTCAAAGAAGTCTGTAATGTAACTCTATCTCCAATCGAAACTGCTTATGTATCCAGAAGAGATCACAGTAACTACTGTCTTGGTAACTTTCCTGGAGGTGGCTGTTACATTTGGGGATCGGGGTCAGTGGACTCCTGCTGGCATTTCCAGATTCTTGTGTCCAGAACAATGATTAGACAGAGTCACACAGATAAAAGAGATAGTTTAAGGGAAAAAAGCACTTCAAAGAGTGGAAATAGGTTAGAATTGAATGAAGCTCAAAGACTCAGTGGCAGTAACCCCATACCCCTCAGTGTAGGCCCTGTGTATTGTACTTATAGCACTTTGAGTCATTTGCAAAGCATGTACTTTTTCAGAGAATGCTCAGTCACTTGTCCACATTGGTAAGGAAAGATTCATAGACTCTGTGGATAGGAGCTTTTCATATGCTAATTTTGAGAAAAAAATTTTTTTGGTCTTTTTGAGACAGGGTCTCCCTTTAGTCCCAGCTAGCCTGGAACTCACTATGTAGAATAGGCTGGCCTTGAACTCACAGACATCCATCTGCCTCTGCCTCCCGAGTACCAGGCCCTCATATACTAACTTTGGATTTGATTCTTTTTTCTTTTTTTTGATTCTTTGCTCTTCTTTCCTTCAACACCATGTGCTTGATAAAACTGGCTAATGGTCACCACAACAGAGTAGTTTACAACATAAACTAGATATAAGAATTGTTATGAGATGGGGGGTATAAATACTTTGTAACAGTATCTTGAAGAAAAAACAAAGAAGAAAGAAAATGCTCAAATTATTGCATATATTCTATCTCAACCCAAATCTCTTATTACTTAGGCTATTTTTGCAGTGAAAGTCACCGTTTAGTTCCATGTTCTCTTTGTAATGCACAGAAAATGTCAATAATTTTCTTTTTAAAGTGTTAAATATGCACAGAAAATGTCAATAATTTTCTTTTTAAAGTGTTCAAAAGTAAATTTTCAATTGATGTGGCAATTTCATTGTGGTCCAGATTTTATGGTAAATTAAGTTAAACATTTTAAAGTTTTAGATTTCCCCCCAAATAATTTCTTCTACAATGCACATTTCTCCCATACTCATGGGAGAAAGCTACATCTAAACATCAAAGTCAGGTCTGATGAAAGGTCTCTTCAGGTGCTTTAGACTGTATGATAAGGAAGTACACAGTTCAGCTTTGCACCTACTGGAGGAAGTAAAGTGAACAGTTAAAATTCTCATTTGATTGTCCTGCTGGAATTCTGTGCAGTTTGAACAGTGACATTGAACATTTTTTGTTAACTGGGTTATTTTCTAATCTGTGGTTTTGTGTTTTTTTGTTTTATTGTTGGAAAGAACATAGTATTTTGAACTGCAAAATATTTTTAAAGAGTTATTTTTATTTTGTGTATATGAGTATTTGCCTGAGTATTTATCTATGTTTATATCTCTATCTCTATTGCTATCTATAGATAGATAGATGATAGATAAAATAGATAGATAGATGTTGACCACATGTGTTCTTGGTGCCTATGGAGGCCAGAAGGGAGCATCAGATTCTTAAACTGGAGTTATAGATGGTTGTGAGCTTCCTGATAGGTGCTGGGAACAAAACCAGGAGCAGCAACTGTTCTTAACTACTGAGTCATCTCTCCAGCCTCCTGAAATGTTTTTTCATGTGCGTGTGTGTGTGTGTGTGTGTGTGTGTGTGTGTGCGCGTGTGTGTGTGTGTGTGTGTGTGTGTGTGACTTTAGAATTCTTTTATTCAAATGGTGAGTAGATAGGGAATTAAACCTAACTTACTGGGATTTATTTGTTATTTGGGGGGTATAGGGGCTGACTGTGTTGCCCAGTCTATCCTTAAACTAATAGGCTCAAATGATTCTTCTGCCTTAGCCTCCTGGGTCACTGGGACTATAGACATTAACCATTGTGGCCATCTTTAATTTGATTTTCTTTTTATTAAGATTTATTTTATTTTAAACTCTGTGCATACGTGTGTGTCTGTGTGTGTGTCTGTGTGTACAGAAGCCAGAAGAAAGTGTCAGATCCCTTGGAGCTGGAGTTACAGGCAGTGCTGAGTGGCTTGGTATGGGTCCTTGGGGCCCAACTTGGGTCTTCAACAAGAGCAGTAGGTGCCCTTAACTGCTAAGCCATCTCTCCAGCTCCTTTGTTGGACTTTTTAATTTCATCAACTATAAGAATGAGAATTTGACTTGTATTTGTCATTAGTAGTGCTATAGGAATGGAAGTATATTTATTTATTTATTTATTTATTATTTATTTATTTATTTATTTATTTATTTATTTATTTATTTATTTTTTCCTTTTGAGGTGCTAGTGATCAGACCCAGGACTTTGGGCATTATAGACAAGTGCTATACCACTGAACTATATCCCCAGCTGAAATTGGAATCTCTGATAGCATATTTGGAAAGGTGACTGAATCTGAGCTTACGGTTCCAGGGGAATTAGAGTTCATCCTGGCGGGGAGGCATGGTGATAGGAGGTGCTGTAGCAGGAGCAGAAATCAGAGTTCACATCTTCAAGCCGGCAGAGGAAGCAGAGGGTGACTGGAGGTTGGCAAGGCTTTAAGAATTCTCTAAGTCCTGCTTCTCTCTCTGACCTGCTTCCTCCAGCATGGCCACACCTTCCAGGAACTCCCCAAACAGCGCCACCAACTGCGGACAAAATGTCCGAACACTTGGAGCTTATGGGCAACATTATCATTCAAACCACCACAACGTGGTCTTTTCCCAGTTGGTTTTTAAAATTGTAGCTCTGCATTTGCCTGATAGCTTCTCCAGCATGTGCTTCCTAATGATTTTAGCACAGGGAGTACAGTAAGGGTGATGAAGGTACGAAGCAGACATGTACTAATATAGGGGACTCATAGGCTAGCAGTACAAAAACCATGGGTTTAGTTATTTTTGATTTGTTTTTTGTTTTTAGAGACAGGGTCTCACTGTGCAGACCAGGGAATTCACAAAGATCTGCCTGTCTCTGCCTCTCAAGAGCTTTAAAGATGTGTGCCATCAGGTCAGCTATGGGTTGAGTTTTTAACTATAATGATTGCTTGGTTTCCTTTGAAGAAAACATGCAGTCTAATTCTGTACACACAATTAAAACTGGTACAGTCCTTGATTAAGTTATCACATTGTGGTAGTTCAAGTGAGAGTTCCCCCATAGGCTGCAAGTATTTGAACACTTTGTCCTCAGTTGATGGCGCTGTTTGGGGAGGTTTAGAAGGTGTGGCCTTGCTGGAGGAAGCCGGTCACCAGGGGCAGGCTTTGAGAGTTCTTAAGCCTTACTGGATTTGTAGATTTACTTTCTGCTTCCTGTGTCTGCTTGAGGATGTGACCCCTCAGCGTTCTGCCCTGGCTGCCTCCCGGCATGCCTCCCCGCCACGATGGACTCTTATCCTCCTGGAACGTAAACCCAATAAACTCTTCTTTCTTGCTCATGGTATTTCTCACAGCAACAGAAAATTAACTAATAGACTCACATATAAATGAGTTCATATTCACATTTTGGTTGTTTTTTTTTTTTTCCTCTGTGGCCTTTTCCTTTCCTTTCTACAGTGCACACTTTTTTTGATAGCAGTGCTGAGTATTAGCATCGCCAGCTGGGGTCATGCTCACTACCCTGGAGGCAGCCATGGATTTATGAAACTTAGTGCTAGATTTTTACTGCATTCTTCTCAGACCTCCATAATTTGGTAAGTTTAGGCTCAAAAACATCAGCAACCCATGAAGTCCATTTTAGGCCCCTGGGACCTTTTTAGGTGACTCTGCTTACAGCATAGGCTTAATATTGGTGTTTTCTTCAACCACTTCACTGTTTTGTGAGGATTTCTAAAAGGCTTATATCTTATCTCACCATCTCCGGAGAATAACTGTCACTTGTCTGCCTGCTCAGCTGTTCATCCATAGCCTTCCAAGCAAGTGATGAAAAGGACAGATGACATTCGTCATTCTGACCACCAAGATACATTTTTCATGTATCTTATTAATTCCTACTGTGTTAGCTACTTCTCAAACACCATGACCAAGGCAACCTGTAGAAGGAAGAGTTTATTTGGCTTGCAATTTTGGAGGGAGAGTCCATAATGGCAGCAGAGGCGTAGCAGCAGGAAACGGCCAAAGCAGAAAGCTGAGCACTCACAATTTCAAGCAGGCACAGGGAGCAGAGGGAGACAGACTGGAAATGGCAAGGTATATATTCTCAAAGCCAGCCCCCAGTGACATGCTTCTTCCAGCACGGCCACACCTCGTAAAGGTTCTATTACCCTCCTTAAGCAGCATCAAGAACAGGGGACCAAGTGTCCAAATACTTGGAGCCTGTGGGGGACATTCATTTAGCTCATTCAAGCCACCACACCCACACTATTCTTGATCTTAATTTTATAGATAAGAAAAAATCCCAAAGAGGTTAAATAACTTCCAGATACATAACTTTTCAGTAACAGAAGTTAATTTTCATCTTAGTCCACATTCTAAGCCCCAAGATATTTATTTATTTGTTTGAGTGTATTGCCTGCATGTGTATAAGTGCACCTGTGTCGTGCAATGACAGGGTGTCAGAAGATGACATTGGATTACAGATAGTTGTTAGCCTCCATGTGGGTGCTGGGAATCAAACCTGAGTTCTCTGCAAGATCAGGTAGTGCTTTTAACCTCTGCAGGTTTTTTGTTTTTTCTTTAGACAGAGCCTCCCTGTAGCCTCAGCTATGTGGGCCTTGCTATGTAGACCAGGCTGGCCTCAATGTCACAGAGATCCACCTGCCTCTGCCCTCCGAGTGCTGTGATTAAAGGCATGCACCACCCACCTGGCAAGCTTTTAGCTTTTGATCCCTACACCTCTTACTCCTGAAGAGAAAACCCAATTTTAAAAAAGTAGGTAAAAGAAATGTTTAGAGGCAGTGTTAGTCCTGGGGAGATGGCAGAGGAGCTGAGAAGCAGGATATTAATGTGTAGGAGAGGAATTAAGAAAGGGATGTGCAAACTGATAAGCCTGGATGATAGTGTTTGTTGTTTTAAAAATATTGTCCAGAGCTGGGATGTGGCTGGGTGGTACAGTTTTTGACTAGCATGCATGCTGAAGGCCCTGGGTTCAATTCTCAATACTACCTTGTGCCCCCACAAAAGTCTACTAGTAAAATTTGCTACATTCTTTTTTTTTTTTTAAAGAGTTGTCATCCTCTTAAGTTTGCCTATTAAGTAGCCATTTAGCAGCCAGATTAAGGGGACAAAAGCAAATCAACTATTCTGAAAGTAAGATTAGGACGTTCTGCTGTGTGCTGCACAGGGCAACATTGGCTCCCTTACAAGCTCTGGTGTTAGTAATCTCAAGCTGGAATGTTTTAAACTTTTTACACAGTTCAAGTGACAAGAACACAAATGTTGTACCTGTTTAATGTGTATTGTTACCATAGAAAAAGTATATGTAAGAGTAAATATTTTCTGTCTTAGTTATACATTTATTTTGGTGCTAAAAATATAAGCAAAATGCTACTATTGAAAAATACTGAAGGGAGAGCATTATGGACTTTTTTAAAGGAAGCTGCTGTTTAAATTATTGCACGTGTGAGACAAAGCTTTAGCTCTTGTTGAATATTCAGTAGTACTTCAGTTCTCTGTTAACAGAAGGGTTAATAGGTTAGACTAGGGAAGATGAACAGATATAGCTCATATTTGCCCTGGAGACTTCAGCATTTTCTAATTAAATTCTACATGATCAGGGAGCTTTGCTCAGCTTACTAAATCACAGCGTTTTCCATCTTGGTGACGTGGTTAAAATTGGAAATGTCAACTGTGTCTGTACAAAAGCATGATCCATGGACTCTGACCTGAACTTCAAGAAGACGTTATGAGTAGATTAACTAGAAATTACAAGGTCTGCTTCCTGACCTTTCTTTTCGCAAGATTGTTTCTACTTTGGAAAATGATTTCTTTCCAGGTGATGTTGGGCTCTAAAAATCCAATAAAGTTAAATAATTATTGATTATCAGAGGCAAAACCACATGGTCCAAGATACCAGAAGCCAAAACTTATTAATATGAATTGCGAGCCCATGTAAGATGCTTATGAACCTGGCAGTGCAAATGGCAGGGTTTTATTTGAACTTTCTTTAGAGGAATCTGATGACATCTTTGATATCTAGTGGGGCATTTCAAATTCAAAATGGCTGAATTTACCACTCTCCACCTAACCTTCTCTTCTTTCTCAGTGAATGGTCATCATGGTCCAAACTAGTCTCTTAAAAACTCTTCTTGGATCCAGAGGTTTTTTTTTTTTTTCAGTTCTTTTGTTGTTCTCTCCAACTTGTATTGCTACATTATATATACATATATATATATATATATACATAGTTATATATATATATACATAGATATATGCATACATACATACATACATACATACACATATCACTTGAATTGGAGGATTTTTTTTCCTTCCCTAAAAGATGTCATGTTTTCCTTAAGGAAGTGCTCAAAGGTTCCTCCTTGGCAACCCCAAACAACCATCAATCCTGCACTTTTGCTCCACATTGGGGTCTTTCCCTCCCATGGTCCCCCCAAATGGAGTCCAGTAAGCATGCATCCTGTCTTGATCCCCCTTGCCCTGGCCTCCATGATAAAGCCCAGAAAAAAAAAACCCTGGAAAGACTTGGATAAAGATCCAGGACACATATGGCAGAGTGCAGGGACTTGGGTGGGATGGGGGCATGGAAAGGGAAGCGACTCTAGATTCGATCAATAAATGATATATGACCTATGGAAACAGTTTAATAATAATAATAATGGAAAAAATAAAATAATAAAAATAACATAAATATAAAAAAAAACTCTTCTTGGATTGTCCCCTAATAATTCTTCATTCACAAAGTCCTGTGCATATTCTCATATTTGGCCAGTTCTATCTGTCACGATAGTTTTACCATGCAGTATTCTGGGGTGATGATATTTCCCAGTAGTTTCTCCTTCCCTGTTGCTTCCCCCCAGCTTGTTCAGTGTGCCACAACTAGAGCACCCTTTCTGATATGAAATCCCTTCAGTCTTGAATAAAACCTACGCAGGTAAAGGTGGCTGAGGGGCATTTGTCTTGACTCTGCTAACCAACCCTCTCACTCTTTGGCCAGAGGGCAAGTCTTAGTTTCACTTTTCTGTCCTTGTGATAAAATACTCTGGCAAAAGCAACTTAAGGGAGAGAGAGCTTATTTAGCTTCACAGTCCAAGTAATAGTCTATCATGGCGAGAAGTCAAGGGATCAGGCGCTTGAAGTGGCTGCTCCGACTGCATCTACAACCAGAACAGGGAGCAGTGCATCTATAAATTATGTTTAGCTCCTTTTCTCCATCTTAGACAGTCCGGGATTGCTGCCCAGGAAATGGTCCCATCCACAATTGAGATGGGATGTCCCACATCAATTAATGTAAGCAGTAAATCCTTCACAGGCATGTCCAGAGGATCTTCCAGGTGATTCTAGTTATGTGTCAAGTTGACAACACTTTTCAACCTCTGGGCCTTCATCCTTGATGTCCTAGGAAACTCATCACCCACTTCAATTCTTGGCTGATATCTCTTGGTTGCTAAAGCTTAAATTCACCTGCATCTGTAGAAATCTGGATTCTGTAGAATTCAGGACTTAAAGCTTCACTTATAAACTTTTTTGTTATTGTTGGATGGTTTGTCTTTTGTTTTGTTTTGTTTTGTTTTGTTTTGTCTTTGACACAGGGTCTCCCTATAGCCCTAGCTGAACTGGAAGTCACTATGCAGACCAGGCTGGCCTTGAACTCACAGAGATCTGCCTGCCTCTGCCTCTGCCTCTGCCTCTGCCTCTTGAGTGCTGGGTTTAAAGGCATGTGCCACCACACCCTGCAGTTTGTCTCTTCTGTTAGCTTCTAAGAGTTATGTGGAGGAAGGGACTCACTTGCTTACCATCAGATAGCAAGTGTGTGTGTGTGTGTGTGTGTGTGTGTGTGTGTGTGTGTGTGTGTGTGTGTGTGTGTGTGTGTGTGTGTGTGTGTGGTTCACAGGGGACATTTAGTAAGTTCTTAACTAAAGGCATGATTGGGACCTGTGAGATTACTCAGTGAGTTACGACACTCGCTGCCAAGCCTGACACTTGTTTGATCCCCAGGATCCACATAAGGAAGGAGAGCACTGACCCCAGCATATTGTCCTCTGACCTCCACTCCTGTGTGCTGTGGTGTGTGTATGCTCACACCTATCCCCAAATAAATAAATGAGTGTAAACAATTAAACAGAAATATGATTGAACCATGCTGGGTTTTTTTCCTTCTTAGAAAAACAAACTCAGTATCACTCAAAAGGATATATTTTCAAGGTGTTATAAGAAAAAGAATTTAGGAAAAACAAGCAGTAGCAAACACAGGGCCCAGTGTTCAGTGATAGGAAGTGAGGTGGAAATAGGGAACAATGTTCTGGGGGCAGAGAGGACTTTGTTTTATACAACAAATATCATTGTGTTCGTCCTTTCCATATCACTTTTCAGTAAGACAGCCTGTAGTTGGCCCCAGCAATAGACTGTAGAGATCACAAACTTTCCACGAAGCAGGTCTTTCTTATATGTATTTTGCTTTGCTAAAATGTAAACTCATTTCTGATCCTCCTTGGGTGAAGTCAAGAGATGTATTACTAACTTTTTTCCCGTTTTTCTTTAATGCCCAAGTTTTTCCTCCTTTTTTGAATCAATCTAGTCTTCTAATCTTTTCATTTGCTTTATTGCTAGTATTGAACCTTTTGAGTATGTCAGCCTTAAATCAGGAACTGGATAGGCAAAACCTGGTTAGTAGTGAACACAACGAAAACATTGCTCCTCTTTAAGATTTTTATTTTGGTTGGCTGAGGAGCATATCTCCAGCAGCTCTCCAACATGCTATATTGTAAAGGATTTCATAATTTGTGGTTAAAACATTACTGCATTTAGTATGAAAGGTTCTGATGAACAATTATTCCTTTAATAAAATAAAATTGTGCATGAAGAGCTTAAAATCCTTTGCATCTATGGTGATGTTAAACTAGTTTTCTCTAAGTTATGACCTTTTTGTTGAAGAAACTCCAGTAAAAGGAATATATACTTTGCAATATGAGTGGTATTCTTTTGAATTAAATAGTATCCTTTCCTGATGAACAGAGATCAATGGCTTTTCCAGGCCTCTGATAGTGTAGTACATGCTGACCTGTATCTTTTTATTCTGAAATATCTAAACTGATTGTGATTGAGATTAGAGAGTTTAATTCTTGCATTCTACCATGCACTTAAGAACACATTAGGGTGGCTGGAGAGATAGCTCAGTGGTCGAGAGCCATTGTTTTTCTTGCAGAGGACACTGGTTCAATTCTCAGCACCCACATGGCAGCTAACAACCATCCATAACTCCAGGTCCAGGGGATTTGACACTCTCTTTTGACCTTTGTGGGCATTGCGTGACATGGGTACACCTACCTTTATGCAAGCAATACACTCATACACATAAAATAAAATACATTAAATAATATTAGAGGGCCAGCAAGATGACTCAGTGGGCACAGGCACTTGCCCCAAGCCTGACAACCTGAGTTAAGTCCCTGGGAACCACATGGTAGAAAACCAACCCCCGCAAGTTGTCTTCTGACTGCCACATGTGTGTTGTGGCTTGTGGCCATATCCCCCAAATAAATAGATATAAACTTTTTTAAAGATTTATTTTATTTTTCAAGTATGTATGTATGTATGTATGTATGTATGTATGTATGAGCATGTGTACTTGTGAGGGGAGGTGCCTGTGGAGGCCACAAGAGGGTGTTGGATACCTTGGATTTTGAGTTACAAGAGGCTATTAGCTGCCCCATCTGGGTGCTAGGAATTGAACTTAGATCTTCTGTGAGAGCAGTATGCACCCTTACATGCTGAACCATTTCTCCAGTCCCTAAAAAATACTTCTAAAAGAATAGTTTAGGTTGGGCTGGAGACATGGCCTAGCGGTTAAGAGCACCAACTGCTCTTGCAGAGGACCTGGGTTCGGTCCCCAGCACCCACATGGCGGCTAAGAACCGTCTGTAACTCCAATTCCAGGAGAACTCCAGTTCCAGGGGAATCTGAGACCCTCTTCTGACCTCCGCGGCATTGCACGACACGGGTGCACAGACCTGCATGCAGACAGTACATTCATACACATACAAAAATAAATAAAAATAAATAAATAAAAGCATAGTTTAGGTAAATATTTGGGAAGGTATAAACTGTTCACTTAGAAATCAAATTCAGGATGGCCATGAATGTACACATTCTTACCACTTACGTGTGTGTGTGTGTGTGTGTGTGTGTGTGTGTGTGTGTGTATTTTGCTGGACCTTGTACATATGTCTCCCCTTGAGCTGTTCTACCAGCCTTACCATTTACCCTTACATTAATCAAAGGGCATGAAAGGGAAATGACACAGGAAAAGTTATACATACCAAAATATTAGGTGATTATACTGTTTTTACCTAAGACACTAAGAGAAAAGGGAGACATGCAAAACCAATAAAGATGCTGCAGTCAGAAAACATGGCCTGCAAAAGAGCAAAAGAATAATAGAAGTAAAAATTACCTTCTTGATCTTTAAAAGCTGATTTCAGTTCAAAAAATATTTCAGACGTATTAGGCATTTAGCATTCAGCTATGTCTAAGGGAGAATGAACTTTTTTTTTTTTTACTTCAAAAGGGATAGTTAAATCTCAAGGAAATACAATAATGTGAAAGTAAATTGTTAAATACTCTTATGATTGTTGTCTGAAATTTCCTAGGAAGTCTCTTGACTGCTTTATTGTGATAAGAAAAACATTTTATCACATATAGATTATATTTACATATAGAAATAAATTGGGCTTATGCCTTTCTCTAATGTCAAATTTGAAAATATTTTTCTTTTAAGTTGATTTTTTTCTCCTGATTATAAAGTTGATATAAACTAATTGGTGGAAAATAAAAACCTAAGACCTCATAAAAAACATATTTTTTTTTTTTTTTGGTCTTTTTGAGACAGGGTCTCCCTGTAGCTCTGGCTGTCTTGGAACTCACTCTGTAGACCAGGCTGGCCTCAAACTCACAGAGATCTGCGTGCCTCTGCCTCCCAAGTGCTAGGATTAAAGGTGTGCGCCACCACGCCTGGCATTTATACTTTTCTCCCTTAAAATCAGAATAAAAAAAGTATATTTTCAGGACAGGATTTTTTTGGTGGAAGGATAAAGTAGATTAAAAACAATATTGGTTGTTTGTATAAACATTACTTTCTACATTTCAAAATCTTTACTACTCCTCTTTTGCAAATTTCTGATATTTGACCATTTCCTCTGTTCATTTTGCTACATAGCTTTCTTTAAATTAACAAATCAATTTATTAAAATATTTCCTCTCCTGCCTGCTTTTGCCTAGTACTCATGAAGTAAACTGACATTTCAAAGGCCCTAGAGTAAGGTAAGCATTTTAAAAGCAAGGTCTTCAAAATGTTGGCGTTAAGAACAGAAGCAGTTTTGCTAAGGAACCAAGGTAAAAATAAGGACAGCTCTCTATCTCTCTCATTCTGTACTTGATCAAAGTGGGTCACTAAGTGGGAATTCTGGTCTACCAAGTAAAAATTTGAGAAAGGGTTTCTTCATCTCCTGTTAGCCATCATATCTTTATTTTTAGGACTCTTGTGACATGTGCGTTGCAAGGATGACAGGAAAGCCTCTGGCACTCTTGAGTTTTCTTGTTACTTCTATTATTCTTTTGCTCTTTTGGAATTAGCATTGTTTAACTGGGATAAAATGGAGAAAGATGCCTGGGGTAGTTACGAAAAATGGAAACAGATAGTAACAGCTTCTCTGTGTATACACTAAATATTGTGTGCGTGAATATAAGTACTTGGAAGTCCAAACATGAGCTCATGTCACATGCTTGATTTCATTCTTTTGAGAATCCTGACTCTAGTTCTGAGGGAATCTGAAGCTACAGAAACACTTTGCAGTTGTAATTTAATGTGGCACTCTTACTCATTAGAACTAGGGCAATTCCTTCTATAATTGAGATTAATCAACCTAACCTTTGGGCTTTATTTATTAAGTCAAAATAAAGATGTAGAAAAAGGGAATACCATTAGTCACAATGACAGAATTATAGTTTGCATTTACTGACTCTGTCTTTCGGTCACCATGGCAATGAGCCCCCTTTTTCTAGTAATTAAGAAGAAGCAACAATCTATTTGGAAGAAATAGATGTCAGCTTGTAGCAACAGACATTTTAAATGAAAATCATTTTTCTGAAATGTTTGTGACTTATTTCTTAAGGAAAAAAGTTTTACTTTTAAAAAACCCTCTTTTTTCTTATTTGAAATATAGGGTGATTTCATTTTTCAATTCCTTTGATCAAACTGTGTGCACATGGTCAATCAGTGGTCTCCACTCAGACTGCATCTACCCTATGGAAGGCCCTGTGGCAGAACAGAAGGTGCATGGAGGAAGTCAGTGCTTGCCCTGAAGGTGTTAGCTAGGAAAATGACATGTAAGGAGTCGATGTGTTTGAAAGAGATTGTTAGGGGCTAACTCAGTCAGTAAAGAGCTGGGTGTGCAAACACGAGGACCTGAGCTTGATCTCCAGCACGCATGTAATAAGCCTGGTGCACTTGTGGTATTGGCAGGGCAGAAGTGATAGGAGGATCTCTGGGACCCACTGGTCAGCTGGCCTAGCCTACATGGCCAGCCCTGGGTCTTAGTGAGGGACTCTGTTTCAACAAACAAGATGAGTGACGCCTGAGAAGGAATGACACCTGAGGTTGTCCTGTTGTCCTCTGGCCTCCACCTGTACCCCCGCCCCCTCATGCTTAAACGCCAGCCCACACAGGAACAGTCCTCATCCCCCTCCCAAAAGAGATTTGTAGACTTTAATATGAAATACAAATATAGTGGATTAAAACTTTACTCACAATAAAGTACCCACATAAAAAGTAAGATAGAAGTGTAAATGGAATTCAAAACTAGGAGACCATAGGCTTTGGCTCAGAAATGTGGAGCAGATGCTTTGGAAAGGTTAGCAATTGGGTTGGATTTTGAGTGGTTCTACTTAGTTCAGTAATTTGATAATAAAATATCTTTGAGGCAGAGGAAATAACAACCATTTGAAGTTGTGTTTTAGAGGCAGAATTTGGGCAGTCAATGTTATGGTTGGGGCTAACAGAAGCCCTGGTGCTGCATGACCCGGCTGCAGTCTTGATGTCAACACCACCACCATTAGTAACATAAACATTTACTTATTTTAAGGCATTGTACAATATTTAGCTGAAAAGATAACACTCATTGTATTTTACCATAAATTTAATAATAATGGTAGGTAATATTTATGTATCACTTCTATAATAGTGCAGACATTGTTTCAGGTGTTTTACTTATTTTCGGAACATATTAGGTTAGTACTATCATTTCCATTTTATTTATAATTGAGGTACAGAAAGAATTACTGACAAGTTTGAACAGTGATTATAATGGCCATAGAGCTCATGGGATTGACTAGGGTTTTATGGAGGAGCCCAAGTATGAAAAATGTATATATATTGTGGAAGATACTGTAATGATGAATATGGGGTATGGTTAATGAAAAAAATAGTTTAAGTTCCTCTAAGAAGAACAACATGGTCACAACTGTTTGGAAAGTATTAGGTATGGTTGGACTAACATGGAGAACAGAGGGTACAAGCCCAGGATATTGCAGTTACTTTGTTGTGAAATAGTCTGACAGAGGATGCTGATAGGAAGCTAGAAATGATGGGCTGGTCAGGTGTGATGTGCACACATTTAATCCCAACACTTGAGGCAGAGGCAGAGGCAGAGGCAGGGGCAGGGGCAGGGGCAGGGACAGAGGCAGGGGCAGGGGAGGCAGAGGCAGAGGCAGAGGCAGGGGCAGGGGCAGAGGCAGAAGCAGAGACAGGGGTAGGGGGTAAGGGAGGCAGAGGCAGAGGCAGGGGCAGGGGCAGAGGCAGGGGAGGCAGAGGCAGGGGCAGAGGCAGGGGCAGGGGCAGGGATAGGGGAAGCAGAGGCAGGGGCAGAGGCAGAGGCAGAAGCAGAGACAGGGGTAGGGGGTAAGGGAGGCAGAGGCAGAGGCTGGGGCAGGGGCAGAGGCAGGGGAGGCAGAGGCAGGGGCAGGGGCAGAGGCAGAGGCAGGGGCAGGGGCAGAGGCAGGGGAGGCAGAGGCAGGGGCAGAGGCAGAGGCAGAGGCAGAGGCAGGGGCAGAGGCAGGGGCAGAGGCAGAGGCAGAAGCAGAGACAGGGGTAGGGGGTAAGGGAGGCAGAGGCAGAGGCAGGGGCAGGGGCAGAGGCAGGGGAGGCAGAGGCAGGGGCAGAGGCAGAGGCAGAGGCAGGGGCAGAGGCAGAGGCAGGGGAGGCAGAGGCAGAGGCAGGATCTCTCTGAGTTCAAGGCCAGCCTGGTCTATACAGTAAGGTCCAGGCCAGCTGGGGCTACAGGGAGACCCTGTCTCAAAAGCCAAAAGAAAAGAAAGAAAGGGTGGGCTAGAAGGGAAAATTCAGCCAAACTCTGTCACTAATTGGTGAGGGAGAAGAAAGTGTCAATGATGATTTATAGGTGTTTACTGAGGTAAATGATGACCTCACTTAACAGGTGGCCAGAGGCGTTCTCATGGTTAACTAACTTGATAATGCTTAACATTTTTCAGCATCCTTGCTTTGAGTTTCTCTTTCCTCCACGTTGGTAATCACTACCACATCCTGGTGATGACTTCTGTACCTCCTTCTTTTTAAAAAAAATTTTTTTTAATTTAATTTTATTTATTTCTGTATGTGTATGAATGTACTGTCTGCATGCAGGTCCGTGCACCCGTGCCGTGCAATGCTGCGGAGGTCAGAAGAGGGTCTCAGACTCCCCTGGAACTGGAGCTATCCTGGAATTGGAGCCTCAGATGGCCCTCAGCCGCCATGTGGGTGCTGGGTATCGAACCCAGGTCCTCTGCAAGAGCGGTCGGCGCTCTCAGCCACTAGGCCATCTCTCCAGCCCTGTACCTCCTTCTTAAGTTTTCCATTTTCACTCTCAATCTGGGATATATTTCTTCTTCTTTCACGTGGCTAGATATTTTTTCTTCCATTTCTTGAGACAGGGTCTCACTCTGAAGTCCAGGCTTGCTTGGAATTCATTATGTAGCCCAGGCTGGCTTTGAACTCATGGCAGTTCTAATCCTACTGCCTTCACCTCCTGAGCGCTGGGATTACAGGGATGATCCATCATGCCTGGTCCACGTCTTCATAGACTTGATAAGGTATCCAATTACCTTTAATCTGGAGGCTGTATAACCTTATGGAGGGAGACAGAGCTGGACTTGAATCTCAGCTACACTAGTTAAGTTGGTGGAATAGCAATGTCTTTGATGTTAGTTTGCTTGTATATAATGGGAACAATACCTACTTTGTGGAGTTATTAATGAGTCCAAGGAAAAGGCTCCCAACTCAGCCGTTGCTTGACAAACTTTATTTGCTGCATTTGTTCCCTTTTCTTCTATGCAAATATTTCCCTTCAGTTCAAATTGCTTTCCTATTGCAGACTCTTTCTGAGTTAATAGACACTGTTATGATTTTTTTGCTTACCAGATGTGAAACTGTATATTACCATCCTCCATAGATGAATAACATGGTGATGGTCTTTATGTTTTAAAGATGGCATGAATTAATATTCTAAAATGTAAGATATGAACTACAAAGCAATGTAATAATAAATTGGTTTTATGTGAAATGATCCTTAGATTGGGGGAGAAAGTTTATCTTCAGGTTGGATTCTAAAGTGCAGTATGAAGACAAGCTGTGGGGACATGATCTATGAAATGTCAAATTTTCCATCCCTCTTACATATCTAGAAACTTTATTTGTACAGATGTTATGAATGATATAGTGATCGATCTTTTATGTAGAGATTAGAGTAGGAATTTCATTTGATTATACAGATGCTATTGAGAAAAATTATCTCAGCAAAATACTGACTCGTACAGAATGATATGAACTAACTTTTTTTTGTAGGTGGGCTGAGATAAAATTGCTAGAGAGAACTGGCAGTGTGGCAGATAGGTGAACGTAGGCAAACTTGTTAAGGAGAACTGGTCAGTGTGGTCAAGTGAGCTAGGTTCTTGTTAAGGGTTTGGAAATTATCCACATGAGACCTTTCCTGATTCTGTTTATTTTTTTGGACTCTATCCAATATGTCAGTGGTATTTTTTCAATTAGCTTATTTATGCATTTTAAACCACTAAACTGTACATGTTTATCACATGCAACATGATTTTCTGAAGTATAAATATAAGCATATATGATTCTATACATATATATCACAGAATGGCTAGATCTAGCATATGTGTTATCACAAAGATTATCATTTTTGTGGTATGAACATTTAACATCTGTTCTTTAATCTGAGAATATAGACAATCAAGAGGTTTTAGTATGACCTAGTACTACAACTGCTGTGTTTACAGAGGAAGAACCAGATCAAGAGACTTCAAGGGATTTGCCTAGGCTCTCATCAGTGATGGTGACAAATGCAGGTTCTTTTAAATTCTAGAATTTTTACCATTTTCCGTAAACACCCCAAAGCATTAACATTACTTCAGCTTTTCAGTAGTCTACAAATGAGGCTTCTAAGACACTGGGAAAGCATTGGCAATAGGTCTTGCAATTAAACTTTTGTTAGTCTGTATCCAAGAATGATTGTTCTTTCTGTTCCATATTTCTTTTAAAAAACTGAAAATCATTTTAGCACCCGCAAATTCAACGACCGTTCAAATATTCTAATGAACTGGATGCTTCTGTAGTGTGCAACCCATGGACACCCTGTACACTTACCTCCCACTGGGGACACCAACGCTGGCGTGAGCAGATGCCTCCAGGGTTATTTGTGGCCAAGCAAGCTGCCAATTGTACATACGGTGAATGCTATTTGAACAAAGTTAATTCAATTGTTTACATATTTTCTAAATGAAAAAAATCTATTTAGTTATTGATCACATTTTATTTTCAATGATTGGAAACTCTTCTTTCTGAGGGCTCTATGTGGGAAAGGGCTGACCAGCACTGGCAGATGCCCGTGAGAGCTGGGTCAGGATGCTGCCTTCCAAGCTTCAGTTGGGCCTTCCCGGATTTCACCTGAAACCTTCCATTACATACTCACTGACTTAACTCAGAGAACAGATCAGGAGAGCTTTGAAGCTTTAGTGTGCTCTAGTTCTCATGTAGAACGGAGGCAAGGGGTTCCACCTGAGGACTCTCTAGGTAGTCTTTCCACCCACAAACATTCATCCTCTTTCCCATTACGAGAACTCCCACTTAGTGGAGCTCCACAGCTTTGGAACGACAATTAATAAATTTGGACAGTGCCCAAGCCACAAGGCCTGTGAGCTTTGCATCAGATTCTTGGCTTCACTGATTGCTTATTTTGTGACAGGTTTTGTTTTTATGATTTAAGCTTTATTTTAATTTGGAGAGTGTGTTGATGTTATCATAGGTATGATTTTAAATATTATAAGTGAAATATTTATGAACAAAATTATTTTTCATTAAGGCTAAATTGGATTTTTGTGCAATTTCAAAAGTCCTATTCTTCTTGTTCGTAGTGATGAATTCCTCCAATCAGCTGAAGGTCCATTGAGAAGAGATGTGTTACCACCAAACAAGCTTTTTATGTATTTATTCACTTATTTATTTAAATATTTCAACTCTCAGATTTTGCAGTACAACATATTTTTTGGTCTAAAATCTCCAATTCATTGATCATGTTTGAGATCTTACTAGTCTTGCGCTTTCATAAATGGTATGTTTTGAACTTTGATGATTCTATAAAAATCCCTTTGTACAGTGTTCTTGTGTGGTAGAAACTAACAAATGCTATTTTCCTTTTTGCTTTTCTTTTTCTGAAGAGGTGCAGAACATTTTTTCCAGTGTTGGGACTAGAAACCACGCCTTGTACATGCTAGACAAGTACTCCACCAATGAGCCCCATCCTCAGCCCTAGAAGTCTAAAAATAGTTAAAAGACCCTGTCAAAAATCTAAAACAAATATCTCTGTGGGGCAACCTGGTTTTAAGTCTGTTGATCAAAAATAATAATGGGGGACTTAGAGGGATGGCTCAGCAATTAAGAGCACTGACTGCTCTTACAGAGGACCCATGTTCAATTCCCTGCATCCACATGGCAGGTAATAACCACCCATAGCTCCAGTTCCAGTGGATCTGATACCTTCTTCTGACCTCCACAGGCATTGCACAACACAAGTGCACTTATGTGCAGACCATACACTCATACATATAAAATAAAAATAATAAATAAAACATAAAAAATAACAGTGGGCAGTTTTATTAAGGGAATTCATTGAACTTAGCTCGATTTTAAAACTATTTTATTATTTTTATTTTATGTGTATGAGCATATTGCCTGCATGTATGTAAGTGCACCTGTTTTGTGCAATGCCTGCAGAGTCAGAAGAGGGCGTCTGATTCCCCTGGAACTGGAGTTGCAGATGGTTGTTAGCCACCACGTGGGAGTGAGAATCAAACCCAGGTCCTCTGCGAGAACAATAGCTCTTAACTTCTGAGCCATCTCTCCGGCCCTAAATTTAGTTCAACTTAAACAGAATGTATTTACTACTCACTACTTGCTACATGCACACATGGCCAGATGTGTGATTATATTTTCATGAGCTGTAGCCAGTGGTTTGACTGAATGGTTAGGGACTTTGAAGAACATAACTGGAAAAATGACCATAAGGAAGTTGGGATGGGCTGTGTATGTGGATAAGCCTGTTGAAGTGGGCAAAATACATGAAGATACTTGTTACCTATGTCAATGCTTACCAAAGAGCCATCTTAGTAGAACATAATTTAAGTAATTGAGCTATACAATTATTCTTTTTATGAATGTTACCCTTTTCCATTAGCACCCCTGTTCTTGCTCATGAACAAAGCAGCCATTGTGGCAAGGGTAGAAGATATTCATGGGCTTAGCAATGTGGACTTTCACTCACCAAACCATTGCTGCCTGCCCAGCCAGCCAGCCCCAGGTATCAGTCCCAAGTCTCTGATGCAGCCCCATTGGCAGACTGATTTGTTGGATCACTTCTGTCTTGGAAGGAGCAGCATTTTATTGTTCCTGGGATTGCATTTACCCTAGAGTTGGGTTTGCTGTCCCTACATACAGTGTTTCTATCCTGCTAAACTGCTCTTCATGGATTTACAGGCTGTTTCATCTGCCACCATGGCATTTAAACAGTCAAGGAACTCATTTCACAGACGAGAAGCTGGACAAAAGGTCCGTGCTCATGGAAACCACTGCTCTCATCATGTCTCTCATTTTCATGGACCTGCTGGTTGGATAGAATTGGAGAATGGGCTTTTGAAGACTCAGTTACAGTGCCATTTAGGTGGCAGAGTTTTGCAAGGCTATGTAGCATTCTCCAGAAGGCTGAAAACTCTGAAGCATTCAGTATATGACATTGTCTCTCCCAGAATAAATGGATTCAAGAATCCAGGGATGAAAGTGATAGCAAAATTACTCACTGTTACTACTACTGACCCACTAACAGCGTTTTTGCTTCCTGTTCTCACGACCTTATGTTCTTCTGGCCCAGAGGCCTCGTGCCTTCAGGAATTTTTCAGCCAGGAGACACACAACACAATAATATTTCCATTGAATGGGAAGTTAACTGCTGCCTGTCCGCTTTGGATTTCTTATGTGTTCATGCGTCTGAATCAACAGTCAAAGGAGGCAGTTACTATGCTGACTGGGGTGGTTAATCATGGCTACCGAGGGGAAATTGGATGACCACCTCACAGTGCCTGGAATGTTTGATGCCTTCTGGGCTGTCTTTTAGTGTTAGCATGCCCTGTGATTAAGGTCAATGGAAAACTACAACAACCTAATCTAGGTGGACTACTTATTCCCCTTAAGAATGAAAATTTGGCTTACTTTATCAGGTTAAGAAAACCACAACTAGTTGATGTGGTTTTTGAGGGAAAAGGAATACAGAATGGGTAGTGGAAGAAAATAATTATCAATACTCAAATATGATCACATGACTATAGAAATAAGAATAATAATTGTCATGAGTATTTCCTTTTAACTTTCTTGGGAATATAGTTTGTGTGCATATGTAAGTAGATTAATCAACTTGTTTCTTTAAAGTCTCTTATGTGACATTAGATATAGTAACTTTGTATTGTAGTATTAAATATTATTTATTTTACATCAAACACTTAAACATATCTGTGTGTGTGTGTGTGTGAGAGAGAGAGAGAGAGAGAGAGAGAGAGAGAGAGAGAATCTGTGCGCATATATCCACCTCTTATTGATTCAGTTTCTCTGAAAAACCTTGATTAATACATATAGTTAATAATTTTACCTTCCCTCAAATACTGTGCCTGAAACAGTATAAGTTGTTTGGACTATCCAAATACTCTAAAATTTATATTGCTGACTGTTGTTATCTCATTTTAGAGTGAAGCTCTCCGTATATATTATGTGATTTTACAGGAAAGGGAATAGACCCGGGAAGCTGAAGTTATTTGCTCAGGCACAGAGTTCATTCATATGAGCATAGAACCTTGAACCCAAACTCTTTACCTATCACCCTTTCCACTGTACTTCACCCTCTGATACTGATTGTTCATTTCCAAAAACAACAACAGAGGGTTTTAGTTCCTACCTCCTGTTTACCTAGTGTCATAGTTCATAATGGCTCCTGCGTTTTCTCAAAATCAAGCTTTATCTTGATAAATCAAAGCATTGAAGCAAGGAGGGATGATTTAGAAAATTTTATAAATTATAGATTATGGGGCTGGAGAGATAGCCTTGCGGTTAAGAGCACTGACTACTCTTGCAGAGGACCCGGGTTTGATCCCCAGCTCCCACATGGCACCTGAGAACTGTCTGTTTCCAGGAGAACTCCAGTTCCAGGGGAATCCGAGAAGAGGGCTTCTGACCTCTGCAGCATTGCATGACACGGGTACACAAACCTACACGCAGACAATAATTCATACACATACAAAAATAAATAAAATTTAAAAAATTATAAATTATAAGTAAGTACAACTTTATTTATTTTTATTTATTTATTTTTTTTTGCCATTTGCCCTTCTTTTTTTTATTTAACATTTTTTTTATTGATGCTTTGTGCATTTCATACATCATTTTCCAATTCAGTTCAGGCATATTTCCCTTTCCCTTCCCCCCCCACACCCACCCCAACCGAGTCCTGCATTCTGCCATAAAACTGTCCTGCATATCTCTCTCAGTTTTTTTTCCATTTTTTAGTAATTAAGATAATCCATGGTACAGCATCCTCATGTAAAACCAATTTGCAGGCTGTTGTCCGAAACCCCCACAGCCCCACCTTCCAGCGTGGGTGAGGGGTTGTATCGTATCAATCAGGTTAATCAAATGAGGGTCCACTCTACATTGCTGTAGTTTCACCATCACCCAAATCGACAGCCCTTACATTCTACCCGCCCCCCTCTTCACAGATTATTCCCTGGGCTAGAAAAAGGGGCACAGGGGATGAGAAGCAAGAATAGTCCACTCTTCTGGAGCTGTTGTCTTGGACTCTGGTCAATTCTTCTGGTGTTTCCTTTCATGGGCTGACAGTTTGTCCAGCATTACAAATAACCTTTGATCTTACTAATGAAGCACAAGCAATTAGATATATAGGTTTTATTTAAAACAGCATTAATAGTTATGGTAGGTTACTTGGTATAGACACATATGTTTAGAGATATGTTGATCCATGAATTACATTTTTTCCTGTTAAATATGACAGGGTTTACTGTGGCTTATGAGATCTCCTAACCTGTTAGAGGATGTAAGCTTGTGGCATCATCCATGGGTATTCCTCAAGGAGGAGAGAGCCAATAGCCAATTAGATTTGGGATATTAAGGCATATGGCTGCCTCTGCTGCACAGTATTTCCAGGCAGGTGAGGTGTGTAGCTGGTGTTGACGGTGGAGTCTTGCTTGACTCAAGGAGACCCGTATTTGCTTTATTGGTTTAGTGGCCTTTGGTAACACTCTCTGGTGTTCCAGAGGCCATCTGTACACTTGCATGTGTGGTCTCAATACATCTTTCCCATGTTAACGTCAGGTCTTCAGCAGCAGGGCCTTATCGCCTCTGTTAAATAAGACCAAAGTACAAACAGTAACGCAGTTTACTTGCTCACAAATGCTTTGTTTATATAGGAAAATTAGACATCTCATTGTGCCTGTTTTAATTAGTGCATAAGTTTTAACAATAATTAATTCTCTAAAGAGCTTAAAAGCAGTTCACCTGGCAAGCTTAACTAGGTCACAAGTATTTCCTGTAATGATCTCTTTAGAAGACTCTTTAATACCTACAAAGATGAAGGGTATCTTGATTA
Source organism: Rhizomys pruinosus (assembly GCA_009823505.1). Lineage (NCBI taxonomy): Eukaryota > Metazoa > Chordata > Mammalia > Rodentia > Spalacidae > Rhizomys > Rhizomys pruinosus. The sequence continues at coordinate 372,392 of VZQC01005402.1, forward strand.
AAGCATGCCACATTCAGTGTTATTGCTAGAGGGAGTATAATAATTTAATATTTCCCTGAGAGTATTTTGTTTATTTTACCATTGCTTTTAGATTTTACATTTGATTTTAGCTGAGAGAGTAAGGCAGTGCTTTCATCGTCAAGCATCTAATCTATGTTTGTCAAGATGGAACAGAGTTCGTTCATTAATGGTCTCATTTTGCAAGGAACTGCGTAATGCTCTGGGGAATATGGAGATGGTGGGGTGTTGTGATAATATATTGCTTGTAGTCTATTAGGAGTTGATGTTCATAAAGAAGATCAATGTGAGATGACCACCTTGTTCTACAAAGAGATCCAAATAGAGTGCTATGGGAACTGTGAGAGAAGATTTGTTACTTTTCCCTGGGAAGACATGGGCACTTCCCTGAAGGGGTTTACATTTGAGCTGGACTCTTACAAAGGCCGTGCTTTATTTGAACAAAGATGTTCTATGAAGGTTTCTTCCATGTATAAGAATTCATAAAAATGGTTACTCCTTATACAATGTCTGTACTTAGCAAGTATTTGGTAAATGCATCCTAAGTAAGACTGTATACCACATAGTTGCCAGTATGGCCCCTAGCTGACTATCTTTCTTTTGGATACTGTCAGAACAGCAATTGGAAAACATTTGCCCAGGAGCTAACTGGAGTAGTGCTTGACCTCTTATCAAGGGCTTAACTGCTTAGTTCTTTGTATACACCCTCTCATAAACATTGACCATGAGGTTTTGTCCTGAGAAATGGTGCAGCTGCTGGTTAGCGATTTCACCACCCCCTCACTAATCAGCTGTTCACCAAACACCGGGATTGATGCCTGAACTAGCAGATAATCCTCTTCAGACAGTGAGAGGCCAGTAACTTGGGAGCTGGAAGGTGACTCGTGTGCGGGCTTGGCCGTGTTGCATGGATGGTAATGGATAGATGCTTATCAAGGAGAAGCTGATAATTTGCACGTGAGCAGGTAGCTGTGAAATTCTTTGCCCATGGAAGCAAGCAGTTCAATACTACTCTAGATCACTTGCTTCACTGTTGTTAATTCAGTGAAGAGCTGGGTTGGGTAACTTCTCCAGATAACCAATGAAATTTCAACTTTCATGTAGGATCAATATGTAGTCTAGACCCAGTTTCTGCGGTTGATATATGTATATTTACTGATGGAAATGATAGGAGAATCTTAGAAAGGCATATTTATCCCATTTGCCTATTCATAACTTTTAACAGGATTGGTGAAGAATAAAATGTTTCAAATAATTCTGGCAAAGAACTGGAGAATAGCAGTCATTAAAATTATGACAGTACAATTACATCGAGAAGTGTAGAAGGCAAAGAATTCTGAGAGGCTCCCCTGACTATGGAACAATATGGCCTGTTGTCAGATCGTTTCCATTTTGTGTAGCATCTAACCCTCTTCCCTCTATCTCCTTCTACAAACTCTCTTTTGCTTAACTTTGGTGCCAGTCAGCTTTTTTTGGTGCTGTTCTTTGTCTGATTTCTTCCACTGGTCCTCTCTCTTCTGCTTGATGAAAGACCCCATGATTTTTTTTTTCTTGAATCTTTTCTTTATGCCTTTGTATTGACCTGTTCAGATAAACCTTCAGTTTTCTGAGGTGACATCCTATAGTCTTGGCTACCAGTACTTATACCACATAGAATTCATTAGGCTCATCTTCTTAGTATCTCCAAGATCATCCTCATCTGTGATGGTTGTCCCTCCTGCTACATGTCTGCTGGATTTTGGTACAGATATCATTCAGGCCATCTTCTCCTACAGTTCTTACATTCATTAGCTGTAAAGTTCCAGAGTGGTGTGTGCTCTGTAATTCAAGTGCTAAGGTGACTAGTAGACGTGTCATTGGCTGTTTTTAGTTGTTCTGCTTTGACATTCTGACTCCTTTCCCTTCATGTTTCCTTACTTGACATTCCAGCCCCTCAGTCATGAGGCTATGCCCCTTATTTCCAGTTCTTTCTTGTTAGTTACTTTCCTCTTTTTTACTTCCTGTGTCATGTGTAGAGCACACAAAAATCAAGCCTCTTACTTATATTTCTGATTACCTTCTTACCCTGTATTTCCATCATTTAGAATCAAGTTCTGATCCATGCGTTCCTATCTAGAAATAATGTTTTCATCAGCGGAATATTTAGGACATCTTTTATTTTTTAATTTTTATTTTATTTATTTATGTGTATGAATGTACTGTTTTGTGTGTAGGTCTGTGCACCCGTGTCGTGCAATGCGGCGGAGGTCAGAAGAGGGTCTCGGAATCCCCTGGAACTGGAGTTCTCCTGGAACTGGAGTTAAAGACGGTTCTCAGCTGCCATGTGGGTGCTGGGGATAGAAGCCAGGTCCTCTGCAAGAGCGGTCGGCGCTCTTAACCGCTAGGCCATCTCTCCAGCCCCCAGGACATCTTTTAATGGTAGTTTTACCTGCCTTGCATCCAAGTGATGACTTATGTATGTTTGCCAGGAACCTTTCTCAAAGATAGGACTTATGTTTGGTTTCATCTTTCTCTCACAAACTCCAGAACAGATACCTAGATGTTCCTAGATGATTTAACAAGTTTAGAAAAAGAATAAATTAACTAATGAAGACATTTAACAGAAAGAATATAGATAGGAGAAAGAAAAGCTGTTAATTTTTCTGTAGAAGGGTTAACTTGGAACATAATTTAACCCCCAAACATAAGATTTTAAGGTTTTTGAGTGTTAAGAACTATTTCGATCACTTATAAAATGTAGGTGTATTTATTAAGTGTCATAAATTCAGTAGGAAAGTGAGAATCATTCACACACCTATCACTGACTGGAGTGCCACATACTGTTTGACTATCCAGTGATAAGAGTCTTCTTGATGTAAATGAAGTCATTTATTCTTTCGAGATTACTTTACCCACTACTAGATTTACTCCTACTAGACTTGTGGTTCTCAAGCTCCAATTTAACTGTGCTGTACAGATTGTCATTTTCACTTAATGGCTCTGCTCAATTCTGTATTTAGATAGACACTGGTACTTGCATGAATTGCCTTGAGGACAATGGGCATACAGGACACCATAAATATCATTTTATTTAATTTTAAAGATTTATTTATTTATTTATTTTGTGTGGGGCTTACTGGTTAAGAACACTGGCTACTCCTGCAGAGGACCGGGTTCAGTTCCCAGCACGTACATGCTGGGTAACAGTTGTCTATAACTCCAGTTCTTGGATGCCCTGTTCTGGCCTCCACAAATGTTGTACCCACATGTTGCACTTATATGCATGCAGGCGAAACTCTTATACACGTAAAATAAATTTCTTACATTAAAGTTTTGTTTTTATGCTTTGACAGTTCCATACATGTGTGCAATGAATTTTAGGTATTTTCATCCCCATTACCCTCTGTCATCCTCCCTTCCTCTTCTGCTGAATCCCTTTTTCCCAGCGAGTCCTTTCTACTTTCATGGTGTGTGTGTGTGTGTGTGTGTGTGTGTGTGTGTGTCACTGAGCTTGATTGGAGTTGCTTTTGTGGGTGGGAAACTTAGTGGCTACACCACTGGAGATAGTGACACTTGTTGCCCCAGTCAATGTTAACTGTCACTAGTCCCCCAGGGAGGGGTGAAGGCTGAGGAGATCCCCTTCCATCCATTCATTCTTGTTTTTAAAATGTTAGTAAGCACCTTTGTGGAATTTGAGACCTATGCTGTGATTGTGTCTGTTTTCTTCTTAACTATGTGTATAGGGGCGTCTGTGTGTGGGTATGGACACAGAGGTACAGGTGTCCAGAGAGGTCAGGGGGCCCCTGGAGCTGCAGGTTGTGAGCAACCCAGTGTAGGTGCTGGAACTGAACTCCAGTCCTTTGCCAGAGCAGTGTGAGCCACTGAGCCATCTCTCCAGTCCCTACAGTGTCTACTTTCATTTCAAAGCATTTCTCGCTACCTGGGGGAAAAAAGTAGCTGACAGCCCAACTTTAACTTCTGCATACCTCTCTTCCCTGTGGATAAGGCCCCCTGCCCTCCCATCAACAGCTTGACCCCGACCCTCACCTTCAGGATTAGTCCTGATATTTGGTAGAAATATGAACTCGTCCCTAGCCCTTGTGGCAGTCTTGCTGACGCCGTAACTGAAGTCATATTAGCTGATGTTCTGTCTCCTTCTGTGCTATGTTTTTCACATAAGCTTTCTATCTTTTTCTCTCATATTTTATCCAGCTGTGTACTGTCGTTTGAGTAAATTACTATAAACCCTGTACTTATTTGAATATTTGTGCTTGTAACTACCAGTTTTCTTTAGTTTCCAGTCCATGAACTGAGGTTAATTAACACAATTTTCTTCCTAGTAAACTCATAAAATATTTGTGAACTGATCAGATGCCTGGTCCTTGAATTCCAGTGAAGTCTTTCTTGCTGGCTGTGTTCCCTGTCTGTCTGGGCCTGTTTCCAGCCGCCTCTCTGCCCATTGTTGTCTCACACACATTGTAGCAGATCTCTGTTACTTCAGGCTAGATCTCTTTCATTGCCTGCTTCTCTAGATTATCCCTTCAGTAGATATTTTTACTCCAAAATAAACTTTTCATCCCATTCAGTTACCTCTTGAGTTTGAATCCTAACCCAGGGGACCACATTTCCGGAGACCTTGTAGGTTCCTGCATTTGGCCTTAACAAAATGGATCATTCTAGTCTATGACTATGTTTCCTGGTTACCATGAGAGTTCACATTTTCACCTCCTGGATTACTGTCATTAGTAATTGAGCCTTCTCCACTCTTTATTTTTAAAGTATTTTATGTTTTATTATTTTTATTTTATGTGTATGAGTGTATTGCCTGTAAGTCCACCCATGTCATGCAAAGGTCAAGAGAGGGTGTTAGATCCCCTGGGACTGGAGCTGCCATGTGGATGCTGGGAATCGAGCCTGGGTCCTTGCAGGAGCAGCCATTGCTCTTAACTGCTGAGCCATCTCTCCAGCCCCAAACCTTCTTCACTCTTAAAAAGGACCTTAGTTTGGCAACCATCATAATATGGTTATCTAGCCCAAGATGTGAAGGTGACTCAGCTGTCAGATTTTGCCTTATCTGTGTGGGTTATAGAACTACACTGAGAAGTTAGAAATTGAGTGTTTTTAAGTCTAATAAAATAAGGTAGATAAGCAAGTTTGTTAGGTAATTTTAAGTTCAAGGCTATTTCACTAGAGATAATAACAATGTAGAGGTGTGAAATGAGCAGATAAAAACTTTTCCCCTCAGAGTCCACGCTCCGAGTGCTGGTTGTCTAGGCCGAAGAATTCCTGGGAAGCCCATTTCCAGTTTAGTGACTGCATTGCCAATGTGGCTAGTATTGAATCACCCAAATGAAGAAAGATGGTAGTTCTGAGAATAGGCATCACAGGGTATTTAAATGGCACTCCAATACTTTTTATGAGCAGCATAGCAGACAATGACTAGGTCCTGATAGCGACTCCTGGGCTGCTGTGGGGAATTAAGGCTTAAATGATGTGCATTGCCGAAGCTTCAGTTCTTTTTTTCCTTCTCTTTGCAAAAATCTCTTAAAATTGTTGTCAGTTACTGCAATAGACTAGGGAAGGATGCAGCCTAGTCAGTACATTTAAACACTGCACAATCATGGGAAGGCCCCAAAGCTAACACAGCACTTGTCTGGCATATTCTGGGAACTCCGTGTATATTATTATTTTGCTTTCTTAGTGGAGTATCAATGAATACTAAGACATAGAAAACTGAAAAAGACATTTCTGTTCTATTTCTGCATGTCCAATTGACTTTGACTTTGGGAGTTAGTATTTATTTCATGATCAGGAAAAATTTTCTACTGTTTCCTGTCTAATTTTATATGAATACTTTTTCCAGAATAGGTGAAGAGGTGTTGTTTGTCACTATTGTAAGATCAACACAGGGGTTGTTACTGGAACAACAGCTCTTTGTAAGGTCTGAAGATCCTTTATACAGAAAAGTAGCTCCATCTATCAGAGCTCTTGAATCTTTGCTGTGTAACTATCTGTCACTGGCAGTTTCTTACATAAGCAACTGTATGTGAAGAACGATGCTAACCTAAAAAGTTAATTAAAAAGAAAAGAATGTAAGAGAATCTGACTCAAAAACCATGTGTTTTATAAGGATAGAGGAGAAGTTGCAAAGACTTAATCCTCCTGCTTTCTATTAACATCACCAGTTCTTATGACTGGAAGTTGGGAAATCTGTCAGATTTAAAGGCTTTAGAGTGGGTATTCCATTCCAATATTAGACAGCTTCATTTTCAAAGAAATCTTCCTTAGATCTAACCTAAGTTCTTCATCTTGGAACTTAAGGCTATTTCCTTTGATTCCACCCTCATCATAAGAACAGCTGGTCACTGAAATAACTGACCACATACCTTAAGAATGTGATTAAAGCATCCATCGCTCCTCACTTTACAAGGCGGAATAATCCCAGTTCCTTTCATCTTTCCTGATGGATACCACATCCCAACTCGTCAATCATCTCTGTGCTTCTTCTCTTTACTAGTGCAAAATTTGGAACCATCTGAAATAAGTGCATGTTTTAAAAGAATAGATCTTTTATAGTATGGGGTAGCTTACCAATCTTACCCAGCCCTTGTCATATTGAAACTGCACGAGAGGCCTCCCTCAGTTCAAAACCGGGCTGGTTGGTACCTTTGCCTTCCAAGTTCACAGAACAGCTTATCTAAGATGTTTTGTTTTGTTTTTAAATATTTTACTAAGTTTTTATACGTTTCATGTAATAGATCTTAATGAAATTTAAGCTTCCTCCCTCATCTGCTCCCCCCCTTCCCCCCACCCACTAGCTTTCATGCACTCTGTCTTATATGTTAAGGCCTAACTGGTCAAGCATTTGTACCCAGATGGCCCTTGGTACAAGTTCATCCAGTAGAGTCTAGTCAGCCTAGCTAGAGTCTCTCCCTTAAAGGTCTTCTTTCCCTCACCCAGCAGTAGTCAGTTGCTAGTAGTTCCTATGCTAAGGTTGGAGCCTGCTGCCCATTTTGCTTGTTCTAAGCTGAGTTTTTGTATAGTTAAATCAGCATGGGTCTTATGCATGCTGTCACCGTTGCTGCGAGTTTATTTGAGCAAGTTCCCAGGGCCCTGAAAGCCTCTGCTTCCTTATGTTCGTGCACCGGCCCTGGCTCTCACGGTCTTTCCTCCCCTTCTTCCACAATGGTCCCTGAGCCTTGGGTGGTTAAGGTTCAGTATAGGAGTCTTATCCAGAGACACATGCCATTCAGTCTCTTATTGTCTAAAACGTAGCCAGTTGTGGCCTCTTTTGTGCATCACACTCTGTTGTATGTGGAAGCTTCACTGGTAAGAGTTGAGGGATGTATTAGTATTCTCTCTACCCCTGTTCCACTATGTTCCATGCACTTTAGGTGTAGAGGTTTCACTGTAGATATGTCACTTAGGGCTGGGCATCTCAGACATATATTCTCTGTGTGTGACCAGTTGTGGAACTCTGTAATAGCCTCCACCTCTTCAAAAAGAAGATTATTTTTTTAAACTATCTTCATTTTTTAAATTTTATTTATTTTTGTATGTGTATGAATGTACTGTCTGCATGTAGGTTTGTGCACCTGTGTTGTGCAATGCCGTGGAGGTCAGAAGAGGGTGTCAGATTCCCCTGGAACTGGAGTTCTCCTGGAATTAGAGTTACAGACGGTTCTTAGCCACCATGCGGGTGCTGGGGATCAAACCCGCAGTTGGTGCTCTTAACCGCTAGGCTATCTCTCCAGCACCGTAAAAAGAAGATTCTTTAATGAGTGATGTATAGTATACTTGTCTGTAAATGTAAGGATCCATATTTACCATTATAGTAAGAAATTTCATTTACCTATATGCCAGAAATAGGGTTTTCTCTAGGATCTATGACCTCTCCAGCCATATGTATTTGGCTCTATTTACAGTGCCCTCCTATTGAGAGTCCAATTAGTTAACTGTTGGTTACCTACCTCCACCCCAGATAATAGTGCCACTACTGCACAAATGGAGGTTGTTTGCTGGACCAGTCATTGTGGTTCTCCCAGATGTCTCCCATGAAGACTTAAGCTTTCAGAAAGAAAGGTTCCATTTTGCCGCTTTTAACTTCTATTTTCTTTTGGCTCACATGTTAGCATTTTTGTTTAGTTTTATCAGTAGAACTACTAGTTAAAGAAATATTTTAAGTTGGATAGTTTTATCATGAAAGATTTTTATGCCAGATGTTGTGGTGCATACCTTTAATCTCAGCACTCATGAGGCGGAGGCAAGCAGATCTCTGTGAGATCAAGGCTAGCTTGGTCAACACAGTAAGTTCTAGGCCACTAGACAAGCTGGGGCTACAGGGAGACCCTGTCTAAAACAAAAGTGAAAACAAAAACAGAAAACAGCCCCCTGTTTTTAAATACATTGAAAATTATTTAAAGATTTTCATAATATAATATAATATAGCAGTACGAATATAGGTCAGGGGCAGAAAGTTGTAGTTATGTCAAAGGAAGAGGTGTAAGCTGGAATTTGTGGACTAAAGTTAATAATAGTGTGCAATAAACATTAGAAATTTGCTATAAGAGTAGCCTTTATTTGTTCTTATCACTTATGTACCGACACAAAAATAATTACTTGAGATGAGGGATAAATGACTTAACTGTGTTAAAACATTATATAGCAAAGATATACAATAAAATAACCTAAATAAATGAAACACTGGTATACTTGCTAAGTTTAAAATGAGACTATATAAATGAGTTAAGAAAACTTTGATAAAGTTTATATTTATTTTCATAAAAGTGTTGGCATCTCAATGCAAATAATATGAATGTTACATCCCCGTTACACAGCACGTGAGGTTCATGTAAGAGAGAAAAATCAGCTAAGATAGTATGTAATTTCTGGTCTCCTGGGATAACCCTTGTCCAATTCAATCTCCTTATGAACACTGATGTTGGCTAGTCTCTCAGACCATAAAAACACCATTCATAACCTGACCTTCAACCTCATCCACTAACTTCTTGAAAAACTTTGACAAATTGTGGGTTGTTATGTGTGTGTTTATCGAAAGGAGTGAAATGGGGGGCATATGGGTTAAAGACATTCATTATTCTAGTGTTACTGTTTGTGTTTAAAAATGAGGTTAGATACTTTCAAGCAGGATAGGCTGCTGGGAGAATTGGTGGAACAGACCTCTTGTGAAATGTGGTTGTGGAGCATAATAGCTATTAGAGTGTTTGTAGAAAAAACTGGATGGCAGACTTAGAAGCATGTGCAAGGAAGGCAATATTCTGTTTTATGAAGACCTGGATGCTGATGTCACAGCTAGAAAATGTGGCATTTATGAGAGGTAAGGCTGGCTGTCAGCTGTTTATAGTCTTTGCTCAGGGATCTTGTTCTTTGCATTTAGCTCCTGCTATAAGCTTGATATAACTTAAGGGGATAAAGTGGAAAAAATGGAAGCTGTGGTATAGTGCCTCTTTGTCAACTTTTTTTTCCATTTAAGTACAATAGAAAGGCATTGTATTTATTGTAATAAAAAAGAATTATGAACACATCAGGAATCTGTACAAATGAATTAAAGTCATGGAGGTAGTTGACTTGGGGGTGAAACTGGGGTTACTAGGTTCCACTAACTCTACTTTAACAACAAATTCTATATGTTTCCTGTGCTATAAATTAGAAACTACTTGTTTTTAATTAAGACCATCTGTAAGGTCAAAGATTCTTGGTGACTAAAGGAGTGCCAAGGTGAAAACTGTGGCATCTACTTGAGTCATTTATTCTGAATCATTTATTCTTTTCTGTTGGGCTAGGAAATTGTTTCATAGGTTTGAGTTACCACAGGACTTGTTTCCTCAACCCACCCCCATCCCTGCCCCATTATCTGGCTAACAAGTAATGTGATGATGACATATTCAGAGACCGTCCAGAAAATAAGATCACCTACCTTGAGTATATATGGCTTGTTAGAATTTTTGACAATAGATCTTGATTATGAAAGCAAGGTGTCTGTTATTTAGAGATTAGACAAAAGGTTAAAATGAAGAAACATGGCATACCACAAACACAAACCAGACCCAGGGCATTGTGGAAAGAAAAGGTGTTTAAAGGTGAAAGCGAGGCACACTGGCAGAGCTAAAAAGTAGACCCTTTAGCACACCCGGGCAGGGGCTGGGGATGACTGCAGTCAAATGGGTGTTCTGAGTTTGTGGCTCGTGGTCATTGAAAGCTCAGTGTGATCACTGCATAGCTCAGTCTTTTAAGTTTATGGGTTAAACAACAAATAAATAAACAAAAACCCAACAAAGCCCAAATGAACCAAACCCCTGAGCCCAAGAAAGCCCTTCCTTGATTTATGGCCTTGTTCTTGTGTTGACAGGCTGAGGGACAGCGGCTACTGTAATGAGCCGGAATCTGACAAGCAAGCGTAGGAGGCGCTGTGTAGTGTTCTGGAAGAATTAATCTTGCTTCAAATTAACAAGTAACAACAAACAAATCTTAGGAAAAAAGCAAGAAAGTACTATGAAGGAATTATTTGTTTGTGCTTGTTATAGAAAGGATTCTCACTTTAATGATAAGATAAAGAGAAGTCTAAGTGATCGAAGTAACAGTAATTGTAGTAACAGGGATTGAACTTCATGGATTTCCAAACCACTGGGACGGTAGCTTCCTGTGTTAGCCCGTTTCACCCTTGTTGTGTTCTTACAGGGGCTGCTGTTATCCTCTGTTTCACAGCTTAGGAAACTGAAGTAGAGAAAGGTTAAATCACTAGCTTAAGGGACAACCTCCAGGTCTGAATTCAGAACTCTCTGTCTGTCCAGTCCAGTCATCACTACCTCTGACTGTAGAAAGCAAAAATACTTCCATCTCTTTGGCTGACAAATGTTGGTGGACTTTGGCATAAAATCTAAAGAATTAAGGAAATCCCTTTGTCCAGAGAAGTGCAGCATTGGCGGTCAGTCTCCTTGAGATGGTGGCTTGGTAATGCATTTTAACTGATATTAATTTCTCTTCTTAGTGCCCTGATTGAAGGTTTATATCCCTGTAGATTTTGCATTTGAAAAGTTTCATGTAGGTGAAACCCAATTTTCCCTAAAAATATGTTGAGCTCTGAAGGCTAGTTGCAGGTGTTTAGGGAATGTCTTTGGGTTTCATCTAATTCAAGCCTGTGTCATACACCAAAATTCAAAATAGCTTTCCCTCAGAGAAAAATCAAGCTTAATTTCTTGTGAATGTTTCTTGTTTTAGTCAGCCAACACACTGCTGGAAAATTCTATATAACAACAAATTTTATTTTATTTATTTATTTATTTATTTATTTATTTATTTATTTATGTCTTTTTGAGGCAGGGGCTCCCTTTAGTCCCAGCTGGCCTGGAGCTCTCTCTGTAGACCAGGCTGGCCTTGAACTCACAGAGATCCGCCTGCCTCTTCCTCCCAAGTGCTGGGATCAAAGGCATGCATCACCATGCCCGGCCCTAAAGACTTTTCTTTCTTTTTTTTATTTTTTGGTCTTTTTTGAGACAGGGTCTCCCTGTAGCCCCAGCTGCTTTGCAGACCAGGCTGGCCTTGAACTCACAAAGATCCTCCTGCCTCTGCCTCCTGAGTGCTACGATTAAAGGTGTGTGCCACCACATCTGACCCCAAAGATGTTTCTTAGCTGCCATTTGGGTGCTGGGAATCGAACCTGGGTTCTCTGCAAGAGCAGTTGGTGCTCTTAACCACTGAGCCATCTCTCCAGCCCCATAACAACAAATTTTATAAATGCACTCTGGATTCCTAATTTAAATCAGTTCTCCAAAATTATATTTTTAAAGCCCAAGTGCTTTTATTTAAATTACCAAAACCGTAGTGAAAAATTTAGTTTTTGCAAAATACAATTGTTCTCCCAAATTGTATTTAAAAAATTCAGGTGTTTTAGTTTTGGTGGTTTAAAAGATGTTTTTATTTTGTGTGTTTCTGCAGATGTGCGCATGTGTGTGTTATATGTGTGTGTAGTGAATACCTGTGAGTGTGCAGCTGTGTGGCTGGTGCAGGTCCCCATAGAGGCCAGAGGAGGGTGGTGAGTGTCTTCCTTTGTCACTCTTTGCCTGGTTTGCTTGAGATAGAGTCTTTGATTGAACTGCAAGCTAGTTCTTGAGGGCTTGCTTGTCTCCATCACGCAGTGCTGGGGTGGCAGGCATGAGGAGGGATGTTTGCCTAGATGCTGAAGATGTAAGCTCAGATCTTGATGCTTGCATAGGAATTTGTACCATCTCTCTAGCCCCGTCACAGTAATTTTTGAACTATCATTATTTTATAAGGGGATATAATTTCAATTTTATAACTGAGAATATGTTTGAATAATTTTATTACAAAACAGGTTATGTACGTACAGAATATGAACTATAATGTATAAAATGTGTAAAAATATAAAAGCAAAGCCACTGATGTTATTGTTAAGCAACTGCAGTACAGAGAATCCAGCCTTGTTGCTGTGGGATACATAATGCTGTGACATAGTCCCCACCACAGAGATGGTTATGCTTAGCACTAACTTCTAATCTGCCCATTTGCAGGTTATACTTAGAAATAACTACACTATCCCCATCTTCGCTATAGAGGGAATTATACCTGAACCCGACCACAAAATCTGTGTCATCTGAGGTGCCGCTTAGAACTGGTAGCACAATGTGAGCCACGGATCAGGCTTTAGTTGCATGTTGCTGTTTGTTTTGTTACTTCATTGATGAATTATGTTCTCTATATGCTGCCATTGGATTCTGCTCTTTCATTTAATGGTTAGCTGACTGGATAGATTTCCTTAAATGCCTCAAACTAGCAAGTCTCTCACTGTGGCTAAGGGACTGCATTGTGTATGAGAATCTATCTGTTAAGGTGTGCCTTTAGTGCCGTGGCACTTTATAGTTCTTTATTAACCCTCACTTTTTCCTCATGTATTCCTTTACCGTCAGCCAGAAGTGAGAGATTAGGCCTCTTTGGGGCTTTCCTGGGTAGGTACGCAGTCTTGCACTCTCAGGTGTCTAGCCATATCTGCAGAAATATGTTGCAGCTATAGATATTTCATTAACCAGATTTTTTTCATTCATTTTTTGTCAGCCTGTTGTTAGCCCCAGCTGGTATCACTTATTTCCACCGTACACAGCCATGCTGCTAAACAATTGCTGTTGATTGTTTCCAACAAATGTCCTCGCATGGGGCTTTTCTTGCCTAGTGGTATCTGAGTCAAGTCAGAAAAAGAATTCTGGGACCAGAGCTTTCTCTGGGGGCTGTCAGACAGGTCAGATAGGTAATAGTCAGGGGAAGGAGCTCTGAATCAGTTCACACAGGGGTTGCTGGGTTTCACAGCTTCTGTGGTTTTAAGGTTTTTGGTAATAGGCCTGTGAAAGAGCTGGGAAGAGGATAGGCTAACCGTCCACAAAGCCTCCTATTCTTATACAAATTTAGCTCCTTTACTTGAGTAAACACTCCACAGATGTTATAGCCATTGCCCAATGATCAGATTTCTGAAAAAGTTGATTCTGACAAAATTTGCAAGTTTCCTTATTCCCCTTATGAAGGAGTAAGTGTATTTATGGAGTATTTACTCTGTAATTTATTCTGGAAGTCTCTGGCATTTTATTTTAAAGTAGGTATTTTTCACTATAGTTAATGAGGTAGCTGCCATTAGCAACTTGGGCAGTGTTTTCTGGTTTCCTTCAGGGTGGCGAGGGAAGAGGGACAGAGAAATGTGTGTGTGTGTGTGTGTGTGTGTGTGTGTGTGTGTGTGTGTGTGTCAGTGTCAGGGGAAGGCAAATATGAAAATGAATGAATTAGCTTTAAACCCTAAACAAACCAAATTGACCTAGACTTACTCTTTCCTGAAACACATTCATTAATTATTGGCAAAAGGCGGAAAGTTCCGTGGTTAGTTAATCTAAACATCTGGAGATAGAATGAGGATTGGGAGGATGAGGCACGTTGCTGTCAGAGTTCCTTCTGGAAACTAGCTTTACATGAGGGGAATGTATAATCTCGAAGTAGAAAAAAATGTTTAGACAAAGATTACACAGCAATTGGGAATCTTACCCAAGGTGTGTCTTTTGTACTTGTCTTAATTTTTATTTATTGGAAGATACATTTTGACACAGAAATAATGTTACCTTAGTCATACCTTGAAATGGAAACAATTTGTCCATAGAAACTTTTACCTATTTTGTGTGTGTGTGTTTGTGGGTAATGCTCAAGAAACAATGTGGGCAGTGGGTTGACCACTGAGAAATTTGTACACAGGAAATCAGCATATATTTGAGCTGAGTAGTTTTCTGCTGTGTTTCTGTTATCTTAACTGAAGACCTTGTTGAGTACATTGTTATGCTTGGAAGCAGTGGGGATGGTCAAAGCATGAGATTATTCCATAGCTAGAAAACAGTGACAACATTCTACTTATCAAGTGGTATTAAGTATAGTATATTACATACTTTGGCCCCTGGAATTCCTAATAATTACTGACTACAGAACATCACAGTGTAAATAACAGGACTCCAGGTTCTTCATTTAATGTCAGATGGCTCATTTATTAGTCATTGTTCACAATCTCTCTGATGGTATATCTGTATTATAATCATTACTTGTCTCCTCATGATGAATATTCTCAGTAATATAAATCACATGACTAAAGGTTTGCACTCAGCTCATGTTAGAACTAAGCTTTGGAATCAGTTCTCCTAGTGCTCATTTAGTGCTCATTTGATGGGCTGCCTCGAGGAAGTGGAAGTAAATATGTCTTCCAATAGTCAGAAAAAAAGAAAAGAATACTTCCTCCTGTCTTTTTATATCTGTTTCCTGCTGCTCATAAGGTGAGATAATCTTGCGTTAGTTGAGCCAGAGTGCACACTGGACAGAGTGTGGCAGAGAAACCCAAACACAACTGATATGGAAGGACAAAAATGACCAGAGAAAAGGAGCATGGATTTACTTAGCAGCCTCAAAAACCAAATGGCAATTAATTAAATAGTTAATTATAAGGATGATTATATTTTAATTTGACAGCACATTCTTTTGTCTTGCCAAGTGAATTGGAATGCTATCTAGAATAGGATTTTTAAAAAGCTGTGTCTATTAAACTAATAAAACAATCTGAGATCTCTGAAATTATAATGTACAGGTGATAGTCATATTTGGGAAGAAGCAAGGGATAAGGAAATATTCACAAATACTCTCCCTAAAATGCTGTTAACATTCGGTTTAATTCCAATATTTTCTACTTCCTCTTTTCCAGCATAGATAGCAATTATCACTTTTTAATGTGGCTTTGAAATTTTAGAACAGAATCCTTGTGAAGTACATCAAACATTCTTGAACTGTTTTCAGGACATTCTTGTCATGGATCCACGGAGCCAGCTGCTGTTCTGCCTTAGTCAGTTAGTGTTTTGTGATGCTTTTAAGAATGTGTGTATAATAAAATAAAATCTCATGCATTGATCCAGTTGCAGCTATTTTAAGGAGGCGATTATAGCGAAATGAGACACTGATTTATAATGTATTGTTCCTTATGGTCTAGACCAAATTACATGGTTTGTCACAAAGGTGACTTAAGTATATCTCAGAGGGAAAAAAAACATTCTGTGAATGCAGCTTCAGGACAATTCATCGAGCATTTTTCTTTGTGCTTTGTGCTAAAAGATAATGTAGGCTTGTATTTGGAAGTAATTATTGGCTAAAGTTATTGATGTCCTTTTGGTAGCTGCTCAAGTGCACTGAAGTGATGACACAGCTATTAGCACAGTTCAATATAAAAGTGGTGTTGAAGACAAAGTTTTATTGACATTATGTATCCAAAGCCTGAATCTGAAATTCGGTTACAATATAGAAGTGTGGTTTAGCACCAGTACTTTCTGTTCCAGTTCTTGAAGTTTTTATTGTCTGAAACAGTAGTACTTAACTTCACTCCCCTCCCCTACAGACCATGAATTGTGAGATAAATCGGATACATTGTATCACAGATGGGGGCGGGCAGTAAGCACAAGTAATGAAATGTTCTCTTGTTCAGTTTCTGTCTTTATTGACAAAGCATGTGCCTATTTAAGACTTCTATGCACATGCTTCTTTTTCTTCTTCTTTTTTTTTTTTTTTCTCCTCGAGACAGGGTCTCCCTGTAGTCCCAGCTGTCCTGGAACTCACTATGTAGACCAGGCTGGCCTTGAACTCACAAAGATCCACCTGCCTCTGCCTCCCAAGTGCTAGGATTAAAGGTGTGCGCCACCACGCCTGGCACACATATGTAGGCTGTCTTTTATTATCTCCCTTACATCTGCAAATTGCAATGTAGATAAAATTAGGTGAGTTCTGTTGTTGTAGTTGTTTTTTTGTTTTTTTAATAATGTTATGAATGTACTGTTTTTCGATGTAAGGTCGTGATGCAACGCGGTGTCGTGCATATGCCGCGGGAGGTCAGAAGAGGGTGTTGAGGTCAGAAGAGGGTTTCATATTCCCTTGGAACTTGAGTTCTTCTGGAATTGGAGGTATAGACGGTTCTCAGCCGCCATTTGGGTTCTGGGGGGAGTGTAAATCCGGGGTCCTCCAGCAGAGGTGGTCTGCAAGAGTGGCCGGCGTCGTAAACCCTAGGCCTACTCTCCAGCCCCTAGGTAGTACATATCTGAATTTAACAGAAATCATATTAGGTTCTTAGGATCTATGTGTGTGTGTGTGTGGTGTGTGTGTGTGTGTGTGTGTGTATGTGTGTGTGTGTGTGTATCTGGGCCACTGCAAGAAGTTAAGACAATGACTTCAGAATTCTTTGATATTGTCCAGTGTAACATCAGTGACAGTGTGAACAGTTAAATTTGTTTACTTTTGTATAAGAACTTAACTTTTTTACTTTGCACACAGAGAAACAGACTCAGCCATTTTCTCATTTGCTGGAGATCACACAGTAGGAACCGGGAGATTTGAGGGTTGAGTCAGGTTTTTCCAAATTGCAAGCCAGTGCTTCTCCATGATTCTATGTGGCCCCTCAGCAATAAAGAAACATCTCTCCCAAGAAGCAATAACAAAACAGTTTAGACAGTTCCGTTTAGTCTGGCTGATCAGGATATGGTTTATATTGGTTTGAGCTGGAGTGCTCCTCCCAACAGACTCCCTCTATTGCGTCCCTAACTGTGCGCCTCAGGCCATCTAGAGAGAGCCACCGTCTTGCTGCAGTTGTCTTTCCTGGATTTCTCTCTGAATTTTTTTGTCTTCTTTGATATTTAATATCACACACCACAAACAAGAATGTGTGCAGCCTGAGATAGTGTAAGATGAGCTGAGGACTGAATATCTTACTTGAGAAAATAAGGATATTGTACTAAAGAAGAATTAAGTCTTAGCACTTCTGCGCTATGGATTCTAGGTTTAGAGAGTGGTTTTTCATAGAAGATGAGGCTTAACTATGGGTGCATAGTGGATTGAAATACTGGAATGTAATTAGTGTTTATGTTGCAACTGACTGGAGTCACTCTTACTAACTATGCATAATTTTACCGATTAACCTCATCTTTCTTCTGTCAGCATTTTTGACTTTAGATAACATGCCTATTTCTATTCTCTTTGCTACTGGTTTAGAGTCTGAATTTACCTTTCCCATCTTTTCTTTTTGTTTGTGCTTGTAAGACAGGATCTTTGGTGCAGATAGTCCCCATTTTGGCAACCTAAAAAACCCTCATGTAGCTACTAACAGATCATTGATACATTTTTTTTTCCTCAGGACGTTTCTTATTTTTATTTATTATTTTATGTGTGTATATAAGTGCATTGCCTGCATGTATGTGTGTGTACCCATGTTGTGCAATGCCCATGGAGGTCTGAAGAGAGTGTCGGATCCTCTGGGATCGGAGTTACTAGATAGTTGTTAGCAACCATGTGGGTGCTGGGAATTGAACCTGGGTCCTCTGTAAGAGCAGCCTGTGCTCTTAACCACTGAGCCATCTCTCTAACCATACCGATACATTTTCTAGCATCTTCCACACAAGATATACATGTCCATAACTCGGGTAGCATTAGAAAAACTTGATGAAATATAATATCTGGTGATTTGCATGAGGTGAGAGATATATTAATCACCAAAATGGTATAGACTACACTATTTATGACACAGTAATATATTTTATTGAAACAGTAAAATGGAAAGGTATCTAAGAAAATGTTGAATAGTGCGTATCAAGTGTAAAAAAGGGACTTTTCACTTTGATGGCAAGGCTTTGTTGACCATGATGGTATAAAGAACAATTTTTAATAGTCCCTAATTCTTTTTTTTATATATTTTTTTAATTTTTTTTAAAATTTATTTTTGTATGTGTGTGAATGTACTGTCTGCATGTAGGTCTGTGCACCCGAGTCGTGCAACGCCGCGGAGGTCAGAAGAGGGTCTCGGATTCCCCTGGAACTGGAGTTCTCCTGGAATTGGAGTCACAGACGGTTCTTAGCTGCCATGTGGGTGCTGGGGATCGAAGCCAGGTCCTCTGCAAGAGCAGTTGGTGCTCTTAACCGCTAGGTTATCTCTCCAGCCCCTTATTATTCCCTAATTCTGTATGCACAGTTTACCTGCTTGCAACAATTTATTCATAACCCCAAATCAATATTTCTGGCACCTGCCACAGCAACTATAATGTGTGTGTGAAGTGGCAAAAAATTTAGTTGCATAACGCTTCAGCGAGACTATACTCTGCCTTCTTAACACTGTAAACTGTGATTTTAGAAAAATTGACTTAATGCCATGTTCTTCTTAGCTTTTGTGCATGTTGTCAGTGGTTTGGATGTTTAAACGGCCTTGGGCTCAGTCCTGACACTCAATAGAGTGACTCCTGGTCTTTTAACACATGACTCCTCTGATGGTCTTAGAAGGTCCCACACATATTTAGTGGGAACTTCCAGAGTTCTAAGTAGAAAGAAGCCATGTTGCACCTTACAGAGAAGGTCTGTGTGTTAGATAAGTTTTGTTCCGCCTGCCTTCAGTTAAACAGTATTGCTGGTGTTAGTTCAACATTAACAAATAAACTATTCATGTTACATAAGTTGTCTTTAAGTAAGAGAAACAGCAAGGTTGTATATTGAAAAGTTGATGTACATGTGGTTGGGGGCCTGCAGGAGCCTCACCCTTAATTTCCCCTTGGAGAATTGGTTCAGAATCTGCAAGTTTGGTGTTTGTGCTAGCATTATGAACTATAGCTTCTGCCAATAACAGAATAAACTGTAGTCAGAGCCACAACAAAATGTTCCCCATATAATCAGAATCATCCATTTCAGCTACTTAAGAATTCAGTTTTCAGTAGAGAAAGGTGGGGCCCCACTGTTTAAAGATTTTTTTTAACCAGATACCTCTTCTGGAATTTCCCCTGAGCTGTTAAAGTGTCTGCTGTGCGTTTTGATTCATTCTCACAAATATTAGTACTTCCTTGGGCCTATATTGTAAGTTATTGTGTAATTGTACAAAATGAACATTTTAGTCAAGTAGGCAGTTGGTCTTCACAATAGCAAGGAGCTGGAACCAACCCAAGTGCCCCTCAACTGAGGAGTGGATAGAGAAAATGTGGTACATCTAGACAATGGAGTTCTATGCAATGGTAAAGAAAGATGACATCATGAACTTTGCAGGTAAATGGTTGGAGCTAGAAGATATCATGCTGAGTGAAGTATCACAGTCCCAGAAAAACAAACGATGAATGGTATCCCTCATCTGTGGATGCTAGCACCAATTACCTAATTGTATGGCAAACTGAGCAACATCAATATGATCTGAAAACAACTGTGCTCTTATATTGTAGAATCCCTTAAAAAAATAAACAAATAAGAAAAAAAGAAAAAATATGCAAAAAAAAGAGCATTTTAGTCAAGTAGGCAGTTGGGCTTCTAAAAAGAGATTTTATAAAGAACAATGTATAAATGTATGAAGGGCAACCCAAAGAGAAAGCATTTATTTATAAGCTAACAAAGTTGAAAAACATTTCCTGCACCTTAGCTACTGAGCTATCAAGAACTCTGTGGTAACTCCAAGAACTGTAGTGGATCTTGTCACTGAAGGGATGATGGCCTTACAGACTTGGTCTGTGATTCAGGAAAGGATCTGTAAGAGAGCAGAGAAGTCCTGGGATTTCCCCTTGAGGGTGACAGAAGGTAAGTCATGATTAATATTCAACATTACTTAATATAACATCTGGGGATATTATGAGTGGCCCTTTTCATAAATCTGTTATTTTTTACTGGACAGATTAATAATAAACATGTATGTTGCTGAGAACAGTTCTTTATGGATTATTTTTAGAAGCAGTTGTCAGATATGTACTGACACAATAATCTAACTGGAAAATCCATGCCTCATGTAAGCCGACGGCTGTGTCCCTCAGAGTCTGTTTCCAAGGCTACCTGCATCCTGATCAGCTGGGGGCTGTAAGCATGGCAGATTCCCTACAGATCCACCTCAGAATGACTCAGAGAGATTTTTCTGGAAGTATGACTTAAGTGTCTGGACTGTAAAAAGATATTCCAGGTATACCACATATTGAGAATCATTCTTCTATTGAGTTGTTAGAACTAAGAACATCTATATTTCAGTTCACCGAATTATGTATTTTAGACAAAGTAGATTTCATAATTTAATCTCTAAATATAGATGCATCTTAAGCTAATAAACCTGTTATATGAAAATCCAAATATGTTCTAGGTTGGGTTTTAGCTTAAAGTACCTGATATTTAAACATGACAAAACTTAGAAGTGTACACAGTCTGCTCCTCTCAGTATAGCTACTAGTCCCTTCACACATGATTTCTTCTTATGGCCTTAAATGTTTCCATACATATTTAGTGGGAAGTTCCCTTGACATGTTTAGGAATTTCCTTTCTGTGCTATTATGGACCAGATTGATTATATCCTGAAACCAAGGTGATTATTTTTTATTCATCTCCTTTATAATCATAAATGATATTATCTTTATCACTATTCTCACACATTTTAGCTCAGAAAAATGCATGCCTATTTCTAAAAGCCATATACACTCTTAAAGCATAAAAAGCATTGAGAATATTAAAAAATTCCCCCTAGCAGTTCAAAGTATATTTAAAGCAATGAAAGAAATACTCATATAGGATTTAAGATGTTCCTTTGCAGAGAATGATATAAATTCTGAGGTGTTCATTTCTTCTCAGTGGATGTGGATATGTAATTCATACACTCCTCATACCCAGGCTTGTGTGTTATGCCACATTAGAAAGTACATACTTAATAAATGTAGAGGCTCCTAACCTTTTGTACCTTTATGTAGCTGCACCAGATTACATATATTTTGTTAAAAAATAGGCTGAGTAGTAAGACCTACCCAGTAAATACAATAGATTTATTAGTTCGTTAGTACCTAGTAAATACAAGAAATTTATCAGTTCATTAGTTCCAAGGAGTTCCAAGTTCTCTAAGATGCTTATAGAATTATAGGCGGCAAAAGTCATCTTTCAGGAAATAAAAATAGACTATCATTTGTCCAACTGTCCACTTGAGGTGGGAGGGGGACAATGTACCCCACTTCCTTTCTCTCCCTACCTGGTTATGAGTGCCACCTAGACACACTCATCAACTAATTCTCCTTATTCCCCAAACTTGAGGACCTGGGGCTCCCAAGTCAATATTTAGTACAGATTCATTTGGAACATATGCTTCTCATGTTTCATGTAAAACTCTGCACCCATTTTTTTGGTATTTTTGATACAGGGTCTCCCTTTAGTGCCAGTTGGCCTGGAGCTCGCTCTGTAGACCAGGCTGGTCTTGAACTCACAGAGATCTGCCTGCCTCTGCCCGAGTGCTAGGATTAAATGTACGCCACCACACCCAGCTCTGCACTCCCATTTTTGAAGAGAAAACTTACTAACAAAATTAAACCCTGACTGGTTCCAGTAGATAGATTAGAATACTAATATTTATTTGAGATAAGGTCATGCTGATGGCCTGATAAATAGGCTTGATAAAGATTGGAAAGACACAAATATCTACAATAGAACATGTACATTTGCATTTTAAATCTTCTTTTTTTTTTCTGGTCTTTTCGAGACAGGGTCTCCCTGTAGCCCCAGCTGTCCTGGAACTCACTCTGTAGACCAGACTGGCCTTGAACTCACAAAGATCCACCTGCCTCTGCCTCCCAAGTGCTAGGATTAAAGGCGTGTGCCACCACACCCGGCACATTTAAATCTTTAAAAAATATTTCATTTATTATTTTTATTTTCACGGGTATGGGTATTATGCCTGCATATATGTTAACGTACCTGTGTTGTGCAATGCCCACAGAGATCAGAGAATCAAAGAAAAAGCATTGGGTTTCTCAGAACTGGGGTTATAGATGGTTGTCACTTGCCATATGGGCACTGGGAATCTAACCTGTCTCCTCTGCAAGAGGAGCCAGTGCTCTTAATTACTGAGCCATCTTTCTAGCCCCTGTATTTAAATTTTAAATATCTTTGATTCTTTGACAATTCCATATGTATACAATATACCTCAACTATACCCCTGTCCCTGAAATAATGTGCACCTCCCACCTTCGTGTTCTTTTCCTTTCCTTATAATCCACTGTGTCCAAGTTCATGGGGGCAGCAGCTATATCATGTTCAGAAGACAACATTTTGCAGCACATCTCCCCACCCTTTGTGTCTTACATTATTTCCAGCTCTTCTTCTAAGATGTCTCCTGAACCTTGGAAGGGTTCATATAGATAGATGTCTTACTTAGACCAGTTATTGACTGATGCCCAACTGCAAAAAGCAGCTTCTCTGATCATGATTGAGAGCAACACTAATTTATGGGAATAAACATAATTATTTAGAAGGCAGTTTGGCAACATGTCTGTATAGCAAAGCAACAGTAGTAAATTTCCCCATGAGGGCATATTACCTCCCAAACCATGGGCCTTTGAGCAGGTTTCTAGGCATGCCTTCCCTCCTATGGAGCAGGCCTCAAATAGTCAGGAAATTATTGCTACCACAAGAGTCATGCCACTGTTGGACCCGTGGGCATGTCTTACCTGTCAGGTCAGTGTTGTAGCATGCAGGCCCCACCATTCGTTAAGTCAGTCGATGACTTTTCTTCACCAGCAACCTGCACAGTACCTTGAAGCACTACAAATGCTAGCCAGCAGGAAGGAGGTTTCTAGGTCACTTCCAGCTTGGATTTCCTATGAGCTTTAACCAAAGTGTGCTATGTCTTCAGCAATAGGGTCTTATCATCTAGTTATGGTGGGCAGATAAGAGCAATTGTCATAACATTTAAAATAACTTCTTGGAATACTAATATAGCTCTCAAATCTCATCAGTGAAGCTTCCTCATACAACATAGGACAAGCAACAGAAAGAGCCACAACTGGTCAAAATGTAGAGAATAAGAGATTCCAGAGTGTGTGTCTCTGGATTGGACTCTTGTTAAACCTCAATCATGACCATAAGAAATCAGAATCCTCCAGGCTCCTGGGAACTTGCTCATATGAACTTACAACAATGATGACAGTATGCACAAGACCCATGCAAACTCAATTAGACAAAAATTAGTATGGAGCCAGGGAAATGGGTGGGAGGCCCCAAACTTAGCTATTCGCACGCAGGTGCTGGATGAGGGAGAATTGATCTTCTTTAAGGGAGTGACTCTAGATAGGCTGTCCAGGCTACAGTGGATGAAAACACACCAAGAGACATCTGAGTATACAACCTTGACTCACTAGTCTTTAACATCTATGAAAGAATGGATGAAACTGTTGTGGGTGGACTATGGGGGGCACAGATAGAGAAGGGGTCTAAATAGGAATAAGGTCTATGTATGAAATGCACAGAAACTCAGTAAAAATATATATTGAAAAAAAAACCTTCCTGTTTTTTGGAGTTGATTTATGCGTGACACAGCTGAAGGCAGGAGGATCGGCGTCCCTGATCTCTTCATCACACATTTATGTACCTGCTGCCACTCATGGTAACTGTTAGGAAATCAATTCATTTAGATGATTGTTTAAAGTTAACTAAAGTAACCCAGTTTCTTCCAAATGCACACAATACAGTTATTGAAACCATGAAGTAGATTTGTAGCTGAGGTTTATTTAAAACCATTCAGTTTTTCCATTCAGCCATGTAGATTTACTTAATCTTGAGCCGAGTACTGACAGCCTCCTTTGAGAATATGTCTGGTTTATAGCTGTGAAGACAACATGACCTTCTTAAGCTCTCTTGGGTCACTGAGGAAATTGTTGACTAGGTGTGCGAAGTAAGAATTCTAAATCCTACATTTAGCATTAAAGTGAAAGCAGATAAAATTTACAAATTAATTTATTAAAATGTCCAGTAGTTATTGAGTTCAATAAACTTAGCTTAATATTAATTATTTGGAACATAAATTCTTATAAATACTTATGAGGAATCAAAATACTTTACAGAGATGAGCTTGTAGTCTATCAAGTTTCTTGGAAAATTATCTTTTTTTTTTTATTTTTTATTTATTTCTGTATGTGTACGAATGTACTGTCTGCATGCAAGTTTGTGCACCCGTGTCGTGCAATGTCGCGGAGGTCAGAAGACGGTCTCGGATTCCCCTGGAACTGGAGTTCTCCTGGAATTGGAGTTTCAGACGGTTCTCGGCCGCCATGTGGGTGCTGGGGATCGAACCCGGGTCCTCTGCAAGAGCGGTCGGCGCTCTTAACCGCTAGGCCATCTCTCCAGCCCTGGAAAATTATCTTTTAAAAATAAAATTGGGGATGCTGGGCATGGTGGCACATGCCTTTAATCCTGGTACTTGGGAGGCAGAGGAAGGTGGATCTTTGTAAGTTCAAGGCCAGCCTGGTCTACAGGGTGGGTTCCAGGGCAGCTGGAGCTACATAGAGACCCTGTCTCAAAAAGGCCAAAATAAAATGAAATAAAATAAAATTGGGGGCTGGAGAAATAGCTGAGCAGTTAAGAGCACTGGCTGTGCTGGTAGAGGACCTGGCGTTTGTTCCTGGAACCCACATGGCAGCTAACAGCAGTCAGTATCTCCAGTTCTAGGAGATGTGGTGTCCTTTCCTGACCTGCACAGGCATTGCACAAAACAGGTGCACTTACATACATTCAGACAAAGCACTCATGCACATAAAATAAAAACAAATAAGAATTTAAAAATAGGTCAAATATTAAGTATTAAAATTGAGGGCTGGAGAGATGGCCTAGCGGTTAAGAGTGCCGACCGCTCTTACAGAGGACCTGGGTTCGATCCCCAACACCCACATGGCGGCCGAGAACCATCCGAAACTCCAATTCCAGGAGAACTCTAGTTCCAGGGGAATCCAAGACCCTCTTCTGACCTCTGCGGCATTGCACGACACAGGTGCACAAACTTGCACGCAGACAGTACATTTGTACACATCCAGAAATAAATAAAATTAAAAAAAAATAAAATAAAATTGAGTTTAAAGAATAGATTTACTGGAAGCTCTATGCTTGAATATAAAACGTGGTGATGAGTATAATTATTAATAATAATTAAATGTTTGGCATTATTTGAAAGCTGTGTTAAGTTCTCTTGAAGCAGTTATGCCTCTTGTGCTGCAAGTCACATCCAATGGCACCTTTTATCCCCTTTTCAAGGATAATAATAGTGATATCATTGGTGCCTGTCTGTTTCTGTATGAGAATTTTATTCTACTTCATTTGGGATACAAAGTCCTTAACATTTATAATACCGAGGACAGCATAACAGAACAGGAACTTTAGATATAGATATTGAAGGATGAGGGTTTGCATCTCAGCTGTGATGGTGAGCTCACGTCCTTGACAGGTAGGACAGTGAGAGGGAGGCCAGGAGAGCTGCTGGGCTCTAGCGACCTTGACTTGGAGCCTCCAATAGGGAAGACGGTTATTAGCATTGTGGTGGCCTCAGAATGATATTAACAAACAGGATTGGTTAAAATAACAGATGTTAAAAGAGTTATTTGTATGCATGCCACAGCTCTTCTAGCTGTGTTGTCTTGTTATAATGTATATGAGTACATATTTCAAGTAGGAAAAATGAAGCAATTCGACAATGTAATTTGAGATCAGCAAAAGCTTGCTGGGTTCATACCTGTTTTTCTGTACACTTACAAATGTTCACAGTGATCAGACCCACTGGTCTTTCAAACGAGGTTAGTGATATGGTATGATTCTTACAGGTATAGATTTTTAAAATGGAAACATATTCAGTAAAATATGATAAAATTCTATAAAATGGCTCAATTTCAGAGAAAAAAATCTGTGTTGATATTTGTAGAACTCAGAAATTGCATGCATTTTTATTCTTTTCTGATTGGTAGGCAAATTTGAAAAATTTGGAAACTTCATGTTCAGTGAAAATTCATTGATCCAAAAGGCAATATAAAATTTAAAATTTTTGTCACAGAATTTTATCAGTGCAACCCCCCCCAAATTATTTAGTATTTTATATAGACAAGACACTGTTGGACTGAGAAACCTGCTTCCTGGGAAGGAAGCAGGTTTGGCTCTAAAGATTTCCTATTGCATCCAACCTACACATTATTTCATCTTGGTTCTATATTTTAGCCATACAACTTTTTAGGAAAGTATTCGTAT
Organism: Rhizomys pruinosus; assembly: GCA_009823505.1. Lineage (NCBI taxonomy): Eukaryota > Metazoa > Chordata > Mammalia > Rodentia > Spalacidae > Rhizomys > Rhizomys pruinosus. The sequence continues at coordinate 398,954 of VZQC01005402.1, forward strand.
ATACCAGTAAGATGTTTGTCTACTTCTGTTCTTTTCAGAGGAATTGTAAATGGAGAAACCTCATAAACAATGTAACTCCGAGGACAATAAGCTAACAATAGTACAAGGAATAAATCACTTTTTATTTAGTAACTAAAAGGAAATAAATTGTTTCCATCTGTCCTAAAGGAATTTGAATTTAGTTTCTAGAATTTAGATTTCAATAAAGTACTCTTGGAGCTCTATTATTATGATCAGAGTGATGTCATCCCTGTGAGGTTTAATTTGATTGCAGTGTTGAAACACATTTCTTTATATTTACTATTTTCTACTAGGATAGTAGTTCTAAGTATATGATAGTCATGATATCCCCGTTCTTGATACAGGATAGGATTAATGTAGTCTTCAAATCTTCACTTTAAAATGTCATTAAAATTCTTCACATTCTGTGGTATGAACCCCAGGGTATCTTGTGTAAAACCTTTTGGATGGTCTTTGTGTCTAGTTTGAATTGCTTTTGCTCATAGGATTCTGCTCTGGAGAGCTATTTCTGAATAGCTCATCAGCTGAGATAAAGCACAAGTGAACTGGATGTCTGCTTAATTTTAAGAAGTCTTCAGTCTCAGAAATAAGGGTTCACCAAAGAGCAAAATGAGTTAATCTCTGAGATAAAATGTAATGAATCATTAAAAGAACCAGTTCACATGGCAGACATCAGGCTAAATGTCTTCCAGAAATCAGAGATTTTTCTCATAGTGTATTTTTGTTGTGGATCTTTCCCCCTATAGAATACACAAAGACCCAATTGACTGAGAACTCGAAACAATCAGTGGCTGTGATACCAGCTTATTGCCTTTATTAGAGTAGAAGCAAGGCTGTGGGATATCATACCTTCTAGCTTGATTTCTAATTAGAACACAGAAACATATAAGGTTTCCTATCATATTATTTAATCCAGACAAATAAGCATGAATTAATTTTTAGATTGTAATAGTGTAGAAACAGATGTCCAGCTTTAGCTTTTTTATTTAGTAGGGTGCCAGAGAAGTTGTTGTAGGCTCTACACTGGGAGTTTGAAATTTCACTTCATCATATCAAAGTCATCTCAAGATGTCCAAGTTACAGTGAGAACCTGGATATCAGGGAAGTACTAGTGCTTTCTTTTAGGCCCTAGTGAACAAAGTTCTGGGGACCTGCCTGTCCTTGGATCTGCCCCAGATTCATGGGACATGTCAGAAGTGAATGAAAATAAGACAGCGAAGGTGTGAAACAAGGATCTGAAAATGCACAGATGTTTTGTGATTCCTTTTGGAGAAGTGGCACAGTCTTGGTACCGGGGCAGGGAGAGAGGGAGTTCAAAACTGGTAGCCAGAAAGACTTTCATTGTTTGTTCTTAAACTTCTTTGTATCTCTTTAAAAAGTCCTCTATGTGACCACTGAGATTACCTTCCTTAAAGCACATGTTTTTGAGAAGCAAGGAATAGTATGAATTAGTGGCAAGCACACTAGAATACAACTTACCCATGTGTAAGTCACGTGCGAGTCTTCTATATGAGAGTCTTACTTCAGTTTTATCACCTGTAAAACAATGGATTTATAGATGCTCTGCACAGTTTCTTTCAGTTCTATTTTATTGTGATTTGGTATTTCTACAAATAAATCCTTCCATCCTGGCTTACGTGCTTTCATACAGAATTCCCAACTGAGGATCACAGCAACTTTCTCAGGAAAGGTTTATGTTAACTTCTTGAGTAATGACTAGAAATCTAGAAGTGGTCATTTATAATCTATGAATAACCAGGTTGACATCATTCAGACCCACTGGATCACACATTTCAAGCACAGTGAGCAAGATTCTTACAAGCCAGCTAGAGTTGGGTACAGGTATTCTAATTGGGGTACTACTTGGTCAGAGATGATAATACAGGAAGAATGATCACTTTAGTAATAATCCAAATCTATTTTAGGCTTGGGTTGTCAAGTTCATAAAATTGAAAAATCTCAAAAAAAATTGAAAACTCTCATGGAAATGATGGCTGCTGCCTTGATCATTTTTGCTAAAGGAGTTCAGGACTTATGTTTCTAAGATGCTTGTTTAAAGGGGTGAATTTTATGGATTTGTTTTTTGGAACAAAAAGGACTATAATCAGTAATTTAATATATAGTAAATATACATACATACATATATACATATATACAGAGAGAGAAAGGGGGAGAGACATCAGGCTTAAACCAGTGAAAGTTCAAAAGCAGTTCAATGAGTAAGAACACATATCTAACACATTCCTGAAGTTAGGATGCTTATGTGGTTTCTGGCATGAGAGCTGAGAGAATAGACTGCATTACTTGAATAAGGTCATGGCAGAATAACAAATTATATCACCATCTAAATGGAGGCTAGATTTCCTTGAGTTGGTATAGAGTTGGATAAAGTCAAGAATCTTCATGGGACTACCCTTTCACAACTGCCTTGAAGAATCAGTTTAGTTAAATTTTTTAAAAGGGGGGATTCTATTGATTCTGCAGAATTTTAGTATTTAGTAATACTATGCACTAGCAGTATAGCAATAAATTATGTCCCTTAAATCCAGAAAGTATTGTGGTGCCTCAAATTACCTTTTATCAAACATAATAAGCCATGTGACGGGATCTGTCCTAGAGATGAGTGCCTGTGTTGTGCTTTACTGTCATTGAGCAGTATGTTGTTACAGTTTGATGTGTAGTTGTCACTTATCTAGGAAAATAGGATGAAGATGACAGTTTTAGAAAAAGCGCACCCTTCCCCCAAAAAGAGACAAATAGAGGGCATGCCTACATGGATAGCCTCTGACGCCAAGTGTCTGAGTACGAAGGTGACTTGTCACTTACTAACTATAGGAATTAGATGACTCCATGTGTCCTGCATGTAACCAGACCTGTGGCTTGTCACATCCCACCTACACCCAAAGTGATGTTGTTGGAACTGGCTGCTTTACTTTCCAAAGCTGCATTGTTTCTAGATGCTAAATTAGCTTATTAGTAGTGTCTTTTCCTTAGGGTTCTTAGGATACTTGACTAATCTACAAAAAAAGGGTTTGTATAAGTCCTATGCATAGTAAATACTTAAGAATAATAGCTATTGTTATTATACATGGCATATTTCAAATAAATGCTGTACTATAGATAAACAAAGGAGTAAACAAAAGGTATTAAAATATGTCAAAATGAAGAAAATCCAAATCTCATTTCAATGAAATATGCAGGAGATTGGACAATAGAATCATTTTATATGCAAGCTATGATCAAAAGCGACATTACTTTAACAAATTCTGGTGGCCATAGAGAGCAAGAAGGTGTTTCCAAGTACGAGAGAGAATTCTAAATCATTGCTGTTCAGTACCTAGAGTTCTTTGGGTAGTGCACATTTTTTCATGTATTTACTGACCCATTTGTATAATTTGTTAGAGAAATGGCTACCTGAATATTTCCACACTTTTTAGGTGTATTATTTATCTTTTTGAGTTTTAAGAGTTCTGCATACAGGTTCCTTTTCAGATATATGATTTTTAAATATTTTGTTTCAGTCTGTGGGCTGTCTTATTTTCTGGTGGTATTCCTTGAAGCACAAAACTTTGTAATTTTGAAAATACATGACAATGTATTTTGTGGTAATGTTGCTTGTGCTTTTGGTATTATGTTTAAGATCCAAAGTCATAAAGATCTGTTCCTGCATTTTTCTTCTATGAGTTCTTTGCCTGTGGCTATTATTTTGAGATCTGGGAGCCATTTTGAATTGATTTTTATATAGGTTTCACTCCATTTTTTTTTACCATGTGGATATTTGTCTCAGCACCATTTTTCAAAAGGCTGCCATTCCCTCATTTTAATAGTCTCGGTACTCTTGTCAAAATTAGTTGGTCATAAAGTAAGTTCAGTGTTCCAAAGTTGAGAGTTATCCAGTGTGCTCCAGTTAAACAAAAGAACTGATTTTTCTCAGCTATTTCATAAATTCTCCTTTTTTCATTTATGTCTCAGCTAAAACTAATTTTCCACCAGTCATACTTTATCCTTCTTATCACACATCAGTAAATTAACCTTCGATTGAGATGCTATTACATTCAGAGGAAAAATGTTCATCTAAATTGAAGTTGTTACATATGATTTTAGAAAGAAGGAAGCATAGTTTTGAAGAGGGTTTCTTGTTGTATTTATCAGGTAACATGTAATGAGGTGGACACTATATACAGCGTCCCAGGCCTTGTGCCAAGTCACAAGATGGAGTGACGAGCAAGTGAACAGTGACTTCTGCCGTCCTGGGACTTTATTTCATAGGGCTGCCTCTCAACATCCTGATAGAAAGTGGAAACTTGGATAACAAAGAACCAGAAAGTTGAAGAGTGGAATATAATCTTATTAGTTGTTCAGATTCTAGTTCTGGACACTCATATCTTATTAACAGTCATTTAAAAAGAATAATATGGAGGTTAATTTTTTTCCTCTCTAAATGCTGACCGCACACATAAACTGTACTGTTGTCCTTGGATTAAAGATGCTCTAGCATTACTTTTGGGAGAACTTTTTTTTTTCCAGGAAAGTATTGTGATCTGTGTAACATAGACGTAAATCATGAAAGCTAGCATGAGCTAGATTCGTTTGATGATTTGTTTATTAGCTTTTATAATAAAGAATAAAAAGAAATACTGTAATTTGGTTTCAGAAAATAAATCTTTGTTTTGAAGAAGACAAAACAAAGTTTTCCAAGTAGCCTACCTAAAAGAAGACCTCAGTCGTTGCCGTGACTTCCTGCAGACTGTGTATCGGCCAGCTATTGTTTGACTAAGGTGAAAGAATCTCTGCCAAAAGATTCTAAGCTCTTTTAGAACTATAAAATAACAGCATAAAGAAGTAAAATTTTCTGAGCTAAAATGTTCGTCAAAAGGCAATGCATCAAGCTGAAGGAAGTGTCTCTAGACACAGGCAGATTGTGGTGTACTTAAGTTTTCTCGTATATCACATTAAAGCAAAAATTATGGGCCACATCTATAACTAGTCTGAAAACCACATTAAACCAGAAAGGGACCTGGCAAGATCTCTGCCCTGAGCTTTGCCAGCCATGGAAAGATGTAAGGGTGCCAGAGCATTCCCTGAGCACTTGAAAAGTGCCTTGTCTGGCATCTCTGATTCAGACTCACCAGTTTTGATGTCCATTAACCTTGGAGCAGAAGGTCAGGGATTTCTTGTTTCCTTTATGCTGTTTTCTTTTTTCCCCCGTGTTTATGTTGATACTAGATTTTGCTCAATTGGTAAGATACTGATTGTTTTGCAATTTATTTTATTTATTTATTTTTGGACACTTAAAAAATTTAATGTGTTTGGTTGTGTTTGTGCCTGTAAGTGTAGTGACTGTGGAGGCCATAGAGGGCACCAGACCCCAGAGATAGTTACAGGTAGTTACAAGCTCCCCTGCTGCAGATTTTACTTCAATATCTGAACCGAGATTGTCAGAATTCTTTAATTCTTTTATTAATCCATTTTATTTTATGTGTATGAGCATTTTGTCTGCAAGTGCACTTGTGTTGTGCAACACCCAAGAGGCCAGAAAACACTGTAATATCCTTTGGAACTGGAGTTACTAATGGTTGATAGCTGCTATGTGGGTCCTGGGAACTGAACCTGGATCTTCTACAAGAGCAGCCAGTGCTCTTAACTAGTGAGCCAGCTCTCCAGCCTGTCAGAATTATTAGGTAGTATAGACATATTAATAATTGTAAAATAATTCTTACTAGATTTTCTAAAAAGAATGATTTCTGGGAGTTTGCTTCATCTTGTTTTATACAAAACAATGTGGATTGATTTTGTTTCTATGTCTAGTTTCCTACAAAGACCATGTATATGGAGTACAATTCCATTATCTTCTCTTTTTCTGCTCTCCCTTAAGGTCTCTTTCTTCCCTCTCATATTCCCTTTTCTAGTTTCATAACCTCTCACCCTCACATAATTTTTAATTTATGTTTCACATATGAGAGAACACATTTAATATTAGTCTTTCCAAGTCTGGCTTTTCTCACTTAACATAATGATTTCCAGTTCCAGCCATTTTCCTGCAACTGCCATGATTTCATTTTTGTTTATGGTTAAATAAATTTCCACTTTGTATATATACCATGTTCTTTTTATCCAGTCATCTGTTGATGGACATCTAGGCTAGTTCCATTTCTGAGCTATTGTGAATAGTGATGTAATAATCATAGATGTGTAAATATTTCTATGGTATGTTGTCAAATGTTTCTACTGTCTTTGGGTATATTCCCCAGAGTGTTATAGCTAGGATATATGGTAGTTTTAGTTTTGTTTGTTGAGTAATCTCCATTTTGGTTTGCATAATGGCTGTACTAATTTACACTCCCATTATCACTGAATAAGGTTTTCTCTTTCCTCACATCCTTGACACCATATGTTGTCTCTCTTCCTTCCTTCCTTCCTTCCTTCCTTCCTTCCTTCCTTCCTTCCTTCCTTCCTTCCTTCCTTCCTTCCTTCTTTCTTTCTTTCTTTCTTTCTTTCTTTCTTTCTTTCTTTCTTTCTTTCTTTCTTTCTTTCGTCTTTTCAAGACAGGGTCTCCCTGTAGTCCCAGCTGTCCTGGAATTCACTCTGTAGACCAGGCTGGCCTTGAACTCACAAAGATCTGCCTGCCTCTGCCTCCCAAGTGCTAGGATTAAAGGCGTGTGCCACCACGCCTGGCTCTTTCTTTTAATATTTTGCTTATTTTTTAATTTTATGTGTATGAATGTATTGTCTGCATGTATGTGAGTGCACCCATGTTATGCAATAGCTTGGAGAGCAGAAGAGGGCATTGAATTCCCCTGGAACTGGAGTTATGGACCGTTGTTAGCCACCATGTGGGTACTGGGTACTGGGAATTGAACCCTGGTCTTCTGCAATAGCAGTGCTCTTAAGCACTGAGCCATCTCTCCAGCCCCATCATTTGTTTTCTTTCAAAATTAAAAAATAATTATGTGTATGATTGTTTTTTATGCATGTGTTTAAGTGGATCACTTGTGTGCAGTTCCAGCAGAAACCAGAAGAGAACATGGGGTCTCCTGGAACTGGTGTTATGGATGGTTGTTAGGCACCATTTCAGGTGCTGGGAAACAAACCCTGGTCCTCTGCAAGAGCAATAAGTGTTCTTAACCTCTGAGCCATCTCTCTAACTCCAGTTGTTGGTTTTCTTGAAGACAGTCACTTTTACTGAGTAAGATGGAATCTCAAAGCAGTTTTAATTACATGTCCCTTATGGCTAAGGATGTGAAACATTTTTAAAATATTTATTAGTCATATGGATTTCTTCTTTAGAGAATAGCTGTTCAGTATTTTAGCCCATTTACAGATTGGCATTTGGGGTCACTTAATTCTTTTGCAGTTCTTTTTTTTTAATTTTATTTATTTTTGTATGTGTATGAATGTACTGTCTGCATGTAGGTTTGTGCACCTGTGTTGTGCAATGCCGCGGAGGTCAGAAGAGAGTCTCGGATTCCCCTGGAACTGGAGTTCTCCTGGAATTGGAGTTACAGACAGTTCTTAGCCGCCATGTGGGTGCTGGGTATCGAACCCAGGTCCTCTGCAAGAGCAGTCAGTGCTCTTAACCGCTAGGCTATCTCTCCAGCCCTTGCAGTTCTTTATATATTCTAGATATTAATTTTCTGCTTGTGTGTAGTTGACGAAGATTTTCTCTCGTTCTGTAGGCTGACTCTTCATTTTGGTGATGGTTTTCTTTTCTGTTTGCCAGCTTTTTTAGTCTCACGCATTCTTGTTTTATCAGTTCTTGGGATTGTTTCCTGTAATACTAGAGTCCTTTTTAGCTTTTGCCTGTCCATCTATCTTGAAGTATTTTCTCTCTGGCAGTTTCAAAGCTTTGGGTCTTAGGTTAAGGTTTTTGATCCATTTTGAACTGACTTTTGTGCAGAGTGGGAGATGTGGATCTAGTTTAAGTCTTCTGCATATGGATATTAAGTTTTAACTTTTTAATGAAGCTGTCTTTTTTCCAGTGTATGTTCCTGACTTTTTTTTTTTTCAAAACTTTGGTGACTGTAGCTGTGGGGGTTAATTTTGGGGTCTTTTATTTTATTCCATTTGTCTACATGCTTGTTTTTGTGCTAGCACCATGCAGTTTTTGCTTCTGTCCTATAGTATAACTTGAAATAAGTTGTGATATCCCTCCAGCATTTTTCTTTTTGTTCAGATGTTCAGGATAGTTCTGGCTATTCATATTTTGGAATATTAGGAAGCATCTCCTATGCTTCCATTTTTTTTTTTTTTTGAGACAGTTTCCCCTAGCCCTAGCTGTCCTGGAACTCATTACGTAGACTAGGCTGGCTTCAATGTCACAGAGATCTGCCTGCCTGTGGTTCCTGAATGCTGAGATTAAAGGCGTGTGCTTGGCTCTATGAATCTCTTTTCAGAAAACTGAAGAATGCTATTTCCCCTATATCTTTGGTCTTTCACTTTATTCTCTGTGCATTTATGTTGTCTATAGTTCTTTCTCTTCTGATACAGGCATGCCACTCTTTTGAGGCCTCTTTCCTTTATGTTGTAACTTCTTCTTTCCCTTCCCTAAGTTGGTTCATCACTAAGCTATAACAAAACTAAAATTAATGTCTCAAAAGGACTGAATATTATACCTTGGTATTGTTCTTCAGAACTGTATGAAAGTGTGCACTGAAGACTATTGACAAAGAGCACTCCATGGGGGACAGTTTATTGGGGGACAAAAACTGCTGAACTGTCTCACTGGATCAGAAAAAACAGCAAGCATCAGGGGAAGTCAGACAGCTTCCATAGGAAGTTAGGGGCTTGGGTAACTTTCCAGGATGTAGGCTGGCAGCTTAGCCCAGGACGGTTGGTCTCCCAATAAGCAGAAGGACTTGGTGGGGTTAAGCTCTGCGGGCCATTTTAGAATATTGGGAGCTGTGCTGCCATTTTAGGAGGCTGCCAGCAACCTAACAAGAACAATTGTTTCTACCGAAAGGGTAGCCTTAGTGGGAAGTAGGCAGATACTTGGAGTTAGACATTAGATACATTATGTGGAAATGCTCACAATTTGTATTGTAAAGATAATTATTCAACATAACAAAGGTTTTTAAAAGACAACAAAAAAATTTTATGTTATTACCAATGACATTTTGGCTCTGTTTTATCAATCTCATATTTTCCTGAAAAGGATTGGAATTTATTGCCACATATCTGAAAAAAAGAGAGCTTATTGGCAAATCTTTTCTGTTTTATTTTACATGTTACTGTTATCTTTATTTTTGTACAAGACACTAATTTGGGTGTAATTTTCCTGTCACATTTACAGGGTTTGGTAAAAGTCAGCATATTAGGAATTCTCACTGCTTTCTGGCATGACCTCCTATCAGCTGTTTGGTACAATAAAAATAAAGCCTTTGCCATTCGACATTGTTACGTGACCTGCCTCACCTGCTTTTGGAAACAGAAATAGACACTAGCTTATTCTGAATATGTAGTGGCAGCATGTTCCTGTTACTTCGGGCCATCCTTTGTCACGTTAAATTCTCCTTTAGGTGTTTTAAAAAAATAAACAACTTGTGAATATTTGTTCAAAATCATCTTGCTTTAAGAACAGGTACCTGGTAGAAGATCTGCTAAAGACCACATCTTTGTGACATTCTCTGTCAGATAAATGGGAGGAAGGTGAATATAATTAATTGCAATAATGAAGTATTCAGTTAACAGCATTCTGTAATCCCCATATTTTCCTCTCAGAGCAGTGTTAATAGCATGAGGACATAATTACAGGAAACAGGTTGGTTTGTGTTTCTGTGAAAATGGGATGGAAACAGAAAAGTGGACGGTGAGTCCCTTTTGTTCTGTAGGTGATAGTTCTGTCATACACTGCTGTTTCTGCTGCGTAGTACCAAGGAGGTTCAATGTGCTATGCTGGAGAAAGCTATATGGGCGCATGCCTTTTCTCCCTACAGTGGAAATAAAAGTGTGAGAGCTGCCTTTGCTGTTTTGACATCCTGGTATTTGAAGGTGTGACTGTTAGCTAGGAGGTGGAACCCCCTTCTCCAGTCAGTGCAGATTTTTCCAGATTGCTGAGTGGCAGACAAAAGGCAAGATTCATTCCATTTGGCTCTTCCCAAGTATTTTTTTACATTATTGTGCATTAACTTTCATCAGTGGATGGCATATAGGATGTCTCTTTCTTTAATGTTGCTACTTTATGACCTCCAGTTTATGATCACTAGAAAAAAGGGTTACATTGGCTGCTGTAGAAAGAGGAAAGGCTTTTTAAGAATTTTGAAAGGAATTTAAAAATGTCTTGCAAGTTGGGTGTGGTGAAATGTTAGTATAGACCTGTAATCCCAGCAATGGGTGAAAGAAAACCAGTATCTGGGGCTGGAGAGATGGGCTTAGCGGTTAAGAGCACCGACTGCTCTTGCAGAGGACCCGGGTTCGATTCCCAGCACCCACATAGTGGCTAAGAACCATCTTTAACTCCAGTTCCAGGGGAATCTGACACCCTCTTCTGACATCTGCGCATTGCATGACACGGGTGAACTAACCTACACGCAGACAGTACACTCATACACATAAAAAATAATAATAGTAAAAAAGAAAACCAGTATCCATTGTAACATCAGCATACTGTCTAAGTGAGACTGACTTGGAAAATATAACTTGTAAATATGTTTGGATGAATTATAACTTGAGTGTTCATTATTTTTGTTGTTTCTAACTTCTTCCCACCATCCTCCTCATTCTTTAATGAACAGTAACAAGGGTTGTTATGAGTCAATGATTAATGATTATCAAAGGAATGGTTAACTTGCCATTTCTATTTTCTTCAACATTATCTAAACAAATAACTAGGTATATCCAAACTAACATTTGTTTAAGGGGAAACCATGTGATATAAATTTCATTTTGAGGAAGTTAAATGAAAAGCGACCTTCAATACCTGACCCATGTAAGTGTTTTGTTATTGAGAAATTGGAAACAAACCATCTAGCATGTAGTAGAGCTGTTCAGGACCTGGACTGAGCCTCTTTCTGTCCATTCAGGCTGTATTCTTACTTCATATCAGGGAAGCTAGCTGTGTTTCAGAAAGCCTGCCAAGATAGTAAAGCATCCCCAATCCCGGCAGCTCCACGGCTAATCGATGATCTGATATGCCGCTCTGTGGATCCCACTGCAGCACGTGAGCACAATGTGCTCCAGCGAGGCAGCTGGCGTCCTCGCTGATTCCCTTGCTCCACAACTTTGAATCACCAGAGAATGCAACAAGTCCTGGCACTTTACCTATAAACAGAGAAGTCTGTTAGTTAAACCCTGCACGAGGATATGCACAATGCCAACCAGGAGCACTGAAATGTTGGAAGTCAAGTGAAAAGCTGCAGTTTATAGACTGGATTGACAAAATTCTGTTGTTGTTTTTTTTTATATTGTTATTTGTTTACAACTACCAATCTCTGTGTTTGCGTTTTCTTTCTAAGTTAAGTACCTAAAGCAGATTTCTGCACACACACAACTAAGGAATGTCAACAAAAGGAGCCTTATTTGGTGGAGATCAAGGTCAAGTTCAGCTGATTGGATGGTCCTCTGATGGGGTCACTGATGTATTTCAGCAGACAGTAGACATGAGGGAGTTGTAGGCTGTGGTAGGAACTTTCCTCTTCCACTTCATCTCCTCCCTTGTTCTTGCCAAATCTGCTTTGCATTTGAGGTTGATTGAAATGGGTCTCACTGTTAACATGTCAAGGGAAACCCCTGTGATTTAGAAAGCTTTCTCATCATTTCAGTTGCTGCAAGAAACAAGTAAAAAATCTGGATCCTTTTAGCACACTGGAGATGACCAAACAGAGCAGGCAGCATCTGGATTTACCCCCAATTAATGGAAAAGTGTTGTCAGGTGCATGAGATGAAATTTTTGTTAGAAAGGTGGTCCTTTGGTGCCAGAAGTTTGTTGTGGGTAATGACTTCTCTGGGGTTACTCACAAAGTCCCTGGAAAACATTATGAAGAATTATACCAACTTGGTTTAGGTGAACTTATTTCTCCTAAGAGCACAGACTGCTTTAACATATAGATTATCTCATTCATCTTCATAACACCATTTTGAAATGGTTTATGGCAGGTATAATTATATCCATTTATGGAGAGAGGAGATAGGGTACAGGAAAGAACCAGAGAGGTGTAGAATGTGAGTGTTTTGCTCTATGTTTCTTCCCAGATACATGAAAGTACCTTGCCTTTATTACACAAGAAAGAAGTTGATAATGAATGAGTTATATTCAGTGGAGGTATAGTAACTATTTTGTGTCTTGATAACTCTAGAGAAAGCAACAGGTTTCTATAAAATCCTATATAATAAATGTGATTTTGGTGAATTGAAAGGACTATAAATGAAAAGGAATTTGTCCCGAAAATGAGTTAAAATAATCTTAATCCCTCAAAACTGGGAATTTAGTTTGCCTAGCAGTATGAAATAGAACCAGATGTTGTTTTCTAGGGTGAAAGCAGCCTGACGTGAGCACTTTGGTCATGGAATCTGGGGGTTGAGCCAAACTCAAAGCATTGTTGTTATATTACATCAGAGACACTGTGGGGGAAATTATGTGAATTTATAGAAAGGGAATTGGACTCTTTAGAGAAAAGGTGTTTGGTAAATTAAGTATGTTGTCAATAGCCTCTGAATTATATTTGAGCGAAGTGTTAGGTGAAACTTTATTAGCTAGGATACAGATTTTCAAAGGCAATAAGAAAGACTGTAAATACAATGACAATCAGATCATAAGTCTATATATTCTTTCATAAGTCTGGGCAAGTGGTCAGAGTGGTCTGGAAGGTTGACAGTAGCAGAAACATAGAATTTTTCTGTCTCTTTTAAAATTTATTTTTTTTCAGATCCACAGCCTTAATTTTATGGTCTCAGATGACTGTTCTTGTTTTCCAGTCAGTAGGGACAGAAAAAGATGGGGCAGGAGACTTGCTTAACTTTGGAGTGCACAGACCAGACCAGAATCCTATACATCAAAGGGTGTCTACAATCCATTGTCCATAATTTAGTCTCATGCCTACATCTAACTTCAGAAGAGGCTGGGAAAGGATCTATAGGCAGGCAGCCCCATGCCCAGCTGAAATGTGAAAGACTAATTACTAAATCGAGGAGAGAACAGATTCTGAAAACCAGCAATTGACAATACAGATGCATTGTAGAAGATATATACCCTTCTTTGAGACATGCTAGGTGCCATGCTTTCTGGATACTTTTGCTGGTGAAACTATACTCTGTAATAAAATTTCCTTAATTCTATTGAGATTCATGATATAGCTGAATTATGAGGATAACAAATTATGTATTTCTTGCAAAGGTAGAAATCCAAGACCACCACTTTTTGCTATGCTCCTTAATAATTTGTATTGGGACAATCATATTATTGGAGGGGAAAAAACTTACACACAAAAGTATATAATAATATCATGAAATCATAAAATTCGGAGGAAGAATATTATCTACTTCATGTTACTAAATCAGATTCTACCAGCTGTGGTAGAATCATAGGTCCCACTAGCTGCGAAAGAGAGTAGTGAAAAAAATCACCAAACCAGAATATTAATAATGTAAGTATGTATTGAGCTCTTTTAATTTGGTATGTATTGAACACCTTTAAAAAATAAGTTTCTTCAACATACCTTAAAACATTGTTATTTATAAGCAAGCCCCCCCCTTGGTTGATACTTATGGGAGGTAGCCATGTTATAGCCATAAATAGTCTGAGATTCCTATGGTTTTAGTGTCTAAATTAAATTGGTCATATACTATTAATGTAGTATTTAAATTATTGCCTGAATACTATACTGTGAGTGATAGTTATTTATTTATTTTTTGCTCTTTTTGAGACAGGGTTTCCCTCTAACCCCAGCTGGCCTGGAACTTGCTCTGTAGACCATGCTGGCCTTGAGATCATAGAGACCCACTTGCCTCTGACTCCAAGTGCTGGGATTAAAGGTGTGCGCCAACATGCCTGGCTAGTGATAGTTATTTTTAATTATCATAATTATTATGCTTTGCTTGGTCTTAATAGTATGGGTTAGGCCATTTTTTCAAATTATTCTTAAGCATAAAGGACAAGAGATTTTAGTTATCTCCTGACTTTTTAGTATAGGCTTGTGATGTTAATTTTCATTGTCCCTTTGACTGGATTTGGAATTACCTGGGAGACACACAGCTGGGTGTGTCTGTGAGGATGTTTCTGGAGAGTTTTTTTTTGGGGGGGTCTTTTTTGAGACAGGGTCTCCCTGTAGCCCCAGCTGTCCTGGAACTCACTCTGTAGACCAGGCTGGCCTTGAACTCACAGAGATCCGCTTGTCTCTGCCTCTGCTAGAACTAAAGGCGTGTGCCACCATGCCCAGCCATTTCTGGAGAGTTTTAACTGAAGAGGGAAGACCCACCCTGATTGTGGGTGGCAGCATCCTCTCAGCTTGGATCCATGTTGAATTAAAAGGAAAAACAGAAAGCACGGGCTGTAGCAGCATTCACCGCTGTATGCATCTTGACTGCAGACGCAGATGACCAGCCACTTGTGCTGTGCCTTCGAGCTGTGATAGACTGTGTCTCTTCTTAGCCCATAGCCAAATCAAGCCGTTCTCCCATGAAGTTCCTTCTGTCAGGTGTTTTGTCATAGCATCAAGAAAGATAACTAACAAAGGTCTTTTGGAATTATTATCTCAAATTATTATATAAAACTGCTAATGTACATAATGTCATATAACTTGGAGTAATCCAACCACTTCAGAACCTGCTTGGGATCTTTTAGATTAGAATATAATATTTTCTTTAAAAAAATTAACTTTATATAAAAATAGATTTAAGAATTTTAAAAAATTTTTTAATGTTTATAACAGAAGTTTTCTTCCCCATCTTCTCTCCACCCTTAATTTCCATTCCATTGAAGCAGTGGTTTAAAACTAGTTAACTGTTTATTTCTGTTACTTACCATCCTTTTTCTATGCAACAGGCTAAAAGAACTATTTTTTATTTTTTATTTATTTATTATTTTTTATGTGTATGAGTGTACTGTCTGCATGTAGGTTGGTGCATCTGTGTCATGCAATGCCATAGAGGTCAGAAGAGGGTGTCGGATTCCCCTGGAACTGGAGTTAAAGATGGTTCTTAGCTGCCGGGTGGGTGCTGGGAATTGAACCAGGGTCCTCTGCAAGAGCAGTCAGTGCTCTTAACCACTGAGCCATCTCTCCATCCCCAAAAGAACTATTTTTTAATTTTAAAATGTCTGCATATATTTTCTAATGATATATAGCTTTTAAAAATATTTAATTTATTTTTAGCGCAGTGTATGCATGTGTATGTGTATGTGTATGTGGAAATGAGTACTGAAATCTATGGAAGGCAGACATGTCAGGTCCCCTAGAGCTGAAACCACAGGTGGTTGTTAGCTGCTTGAAGAGAGTGCTGGGAACCTCACATCTGGACAGAGCATGCTCTTATCACAGCCATCTAGCCAGAGTATGCTCTTATCACAGCCATCTAGACAGAGCATGCTCATATCACAGCCATCTATTCAGCCCCGGCATCTAGCTTTTAAGGTGACTTTTGTGCTGCTGTGCTCATTATAACTGTTTCTTCAACACATGAATATCTTCCCTGTACCCTTTTTACATAGCTGTCTGATGATTTGTGGTTAATTAGTAGTCAATTAATATTTTACTATGCTCATATAGAAATATCTGGGGGCTAGAGAGATGGCTCAGCAGTTAAGAGCACTGACTTGGTCTTGCAGAGGACCCGGGTTCCATTCCCAGCATCCACATGGTGGCTAACAACTGTCTTTAGTGCCAGGCGTAGTGGCATACCTTTCATCGCAGCACTCAGGAGGTGGAGGCAGGCAGATCTCTGTGAGTTCAAGGCCAGGCTGGGTGTATCTACGAGATTGTTTGAGGTTTCTCCAGTTTGGCCAAAGTGCTGGGACTATCAAATGAGGACCCCCTGTAATCGTAATTACAAAAAAAACACGCCAAAAAAACAAAAAAAAAAAAAAAAAAAAAGAAAGAAAAAGAAAAGAAATGCCACACTGTGTGCTACTCAGTGCTCTATGCTTACATCTTTTTCCTGTGGATTTAGATGACCTGAAGGGTCCATTTTGTGTGTTTTGGTGGCACGAGAGGTCTTCCTTGTCTTGGGCCTGGTGCTCTGTAACTTGGGACCCTGGCCTTCCGCAGCCCCCCCCCCACACCCTCCCGTGAGTTTCCTTTTGCTCCTTGCTCTCCCGTCTTCCCAGACCCCAGGCCTCTTGGGTGGGCCCGGAGTTTGGTGGCCTACATCAGTTATTCATTCCTAAGGCAATATAGACAGAAGGTAAACCTTTTGAGAACTTTCATTTCTGAAAATTTCCTTATTTAATTAACACACTAGATTTCCAGGGGGGACTTTACAGAGATTTTTGTTTAAGAGTTTTTTAATGATTTTTTATGATTTTTGTTTAAGAGATTAGAGGCCCCCCATCACTGTACTTGTAATGCCATCCTGATTTTGTGTCCCTCATGTGTGTCCTGTTACTTGCAATTTTGCAAAGCTTGTTTTATCTAGAATTTTCTCATATTTCAGAATAGTAATCATCTGTGTAAATCTTTATTCAGTTACGGGTATTACGACAAATGGGCTTTTAAATCTCTAATTCCCTTTAGCTCTGGGATTCTTTTTAGGGTGAGTATTATCTCCCTGCTCCTTCCCAGCCTGTGCTGCCTCTGCTCATTTCCATTCACACGTTTCCTTTCTCCACATCTCTGCTTCGAGCTTGTCTGCATGTGTCTATGTCTGTACACCTACATCTGTCTATATCTGTGCATGATGACATGATTAGTTGACTGCATGTCCGTGGGACTATTTCTGAGTTTTCTTTTCTCTATTCATCCATTTGTCCACTCTGTCAGCAGTACCGCACTGACAAAGGACAGATGGATTTATAGATAAACAAATCAGGAGATAATGCATATTATAGATATTTTCTTCCAGATTGTGGCCTGTCCTTTAATTCTCTTAACAGCCTCTTTCAAAGAGCAGGTATTTTTGAGTTTAATGAAGTCTAACTTCTCAGTTCTTTCACAGTAGGTACTTTTAGTTTGCATTTGAAAATTCATTCCCATTTTGAGTTAGTGTTGTGAATGATACAAGGACTGGGTTACATCCTTTTCTTCCCTGTGGACACTTGGTTGTGCCACCAGTGTTGCAACAGTCCTTGCCACACTGAATTGGCATTGTTTTGTCAGTGATCAGTTGGCTACTTGGGTGTGGCTCTCTGTCCCGGGCCAATGGTCAAGTCTGTGTTCTTTAACAAGTACCAGACTAGTTTGACTATGGAAGCTTTATACTAAGTTTAGAAGTTGGATCATACTCCTCCTGTCCATTGTTCTTTTTCAGTGTGTGTTGGCTATTCTCAGGATTTTGTCACTACCACAAGATAACTCTAGGGTTTTGATTGAGCTTTCATTGAACTCTGGGCTGACTTGGGAAGAGTTGACTTCTTCCTACCCCAACTTTTTTTTTTAATTTTTTTTATTATTTTTATTTCTGTAATGTGTATGGATGTACTGTCTGCATGCAAGTGTGTGCACCCGTGTCGTGCAATGCCGCAGAGGTCAGAAGAGGGTGTCGGATTCCCCTGGAACTGGAGTTCTCCTGGAATTGGAGTTTCAGACGGTTCTCGGCCGCCATGTGGGTGCTGGGGATCAAACCCGGGTCCTCTGTAAGAGCGGTCGCACTCTTAACCGCTAGGCCATCTCTCCAGTCCCATTTGCACAATATTTTTTTTTTAATTTTTTAAATTTCTGTATGTGTATGGATGTACTGTCTGCATGCAAGTGTGTGCACCCGTGTCGTGCAATGCCGCAGAGGTCAGAAGAGGGTGTCGGATTCCCCTGGAACTGGAGTTCTCCTGGAATTGGAGTTTCAGACGGTTCTCGGCTGCCATGTGGGTGCTGGGGATCGAACCCGGGTCCTCTGTAAGAGTGGTCGGCGCTCTTAACCACTAGGCCATCTCTCCAGCCCCCCTACCCCGACTTTTATCCATGGGGAGGGAACAGCTCTCAGAGCTTTGCAGTTTTCTTCATCTTGACCTTGTGTTGTTCTTTAGATTTGTATTTTCTGGGTGTTTCCTTTGGCCACATTCATTTTTTTTTCACATTTCCTTCTCTTTTAGCTCCATTCATCATCATTTATTTGATCAAGTACACGACAGCATAACACGTGCCTTTTTGTCTTCCCTGGTAGTCCTTTGTTATGTGAGTACTGTGTAGAGATAGGGCTTGGGAATGGATTGAATGTGGTTAGTGAATAGGAAACTGAGACTTGGAGTTTGTTAATTAAAAAAGGGAAAACTGGATGGAGTAAGTATGCTAAGATATAAAATTATTTTTGTAGTTTTTTTACTTTTGTGGCCAAAGTAACTGAATAAGCAGGAATCAATCTGAGGTTTTGAGTTAGGCGTGAAAGGTGGTGGCAATTGAAGTGATGAATTGAGTGAGATTGTTAGAGAGAGATGGAAAAGAGGTGAAAGGCCAGGGAAATGCCTCAAGCAGATCTAAGGCATGCTTAGAGCAGTAAGAGGCTACAAAGATGACTGAGAAAACATGCTAAAGGACAGAGGAATTACAAGGATCAGGGATAGTAATCAGTACTGAATGGGAAAGAAAAATCGTGAAGATGGTAATGAAGCAAAGCCATGAAATTGAAAAAGTCTACTGGGAGAATTTCCTGGAAGGAGAAGGAATAGAGGCCAGAATTCCTACAATAA
The DNA here is from genome assembly GCA_009823505.1 of Rhizomys pruinosus. Taxonomy (NCBI): domain Eukaryota; kingdom Metazoa; phylum Chordata; class Mammalia; order Rodentia; family Spalacidae; genus Rhizomys; species Rhizomys pruinosus. The sequence goes on from VZQC01005402.1 coordinate 417,738, forward strand.
ATGGAAGGAGAGGCTTTCAGAAATGTTGGCAGCAAATAGGAATTGGAGAGATGGAGCAGCAGTCAAGAGCACTGCTGCTCTTGCAGAGGACCTGGGTTCAGTTCCCAACACCCACATGACAGCTAACAACTGTCTATAATTCCAAGATTGGGGAATTCGACACCTTTTGGCCTCCAAGGGCACTGCATGCAGGCAAAACACTCGTACACATAAAAATAATGTATTAGTCACTTTTCTGTTGCTGTGATAAAACACCATGACCAAGGAACTTATAAAAGGAAGAGTTTATTTGAGCTTACGATTGACGGTTCCAGGGAATTAGAGTCCATTGTGGTGGGAGGCATGGTGGCTGGAGCTGGAGCAGCAAACCAAGGGTCACATCTTGCAATGAGCACAGGAAGCAGAGAGAGAGCAACTGTAGACCACGAGGCTTGTTAAACTCACTAAGCCCACCCCCAATAACCTACTTCCTCTAGCACAGCCACACCTTCTAAGACCTCCAAAAACAGTGCCACCAACCGGAGACAAATGTCTGAATACTTACAGCCTACGGGGGACACTCATTCAAACCACCACAAATAAAAATAAATATTTTTTAAAAGAACTTAACTCAGGGGTGTGGCAAGGGTGAAAGTGTTGCCTTCCCAGCCTAGGTGTGTGACTGCAGCATAAGAGGAACCACTGCAGAGAGACATTGTGATGTTAGGAGACAGTGAACAACAGGTGGAAGCAGGTGACTCACAAAGTTCTGCCTCAGAATAAGTTTACAATTGTATGATTCAGTAACCCATAAGTTACGTGACTTTTAGAAAGCTTTACCCTTTAATATATAAAGGCAGCTATTAATTAGTTCAGGCTCAATTTTTCCATGATAATATATACTGCTCAAATCTCAGCAGCTTAAAACCACTAAGGTGTGCTTGCTGACACCTCAGATGTGTGCTATGGGATGGACAGGTGAGGGGTTTCTGCACTTCATTTTTCTTCTGGCATGTAGACTAACAGAACAGCCCTCTTCCTGAACATTTTCAGTTACCCTGACAAATGGAAAACATCACAGTAAATTGCCTACTGGCTTTTAACACTTTCAATTCTATGCCTCTTCCAGTTACTCTAATGTGTATTTCACTGGTCAAATCAAGCCATGACCATATTGCCTGCTCATGGGTGGGAAGCATGGTTCAGACATGTCCAGGAAACAGAGATGGTCAGAGCGGATATAAACACCATTATAGCTTCTGGAGGAAGTACACACTTATTTACACTATTATACTGATTTTTATTTATCAAAATATTTGAGCTCATTTCTACAAAAAGTTAGGCATTATCATTTTCTTCAGGAAAATAATCCTGTAACCCAACCTTGCCTTTAAGGGGAAAATTGGGTTAAATACATCTCATTTCCATTTACAAAGCTATTTTCAGAAACATATTTATGTACCAGAATTCTATGTGATAGTGGGAGAGATACAAAATGAATGCATTAGATTTTTACCAATTATAACTTTAAAGTAGCAGTAGTGAGGTCTTTAAAAACAATTTTTTTTAGAATTAATCATCTAAAAACCATATTCTCTATAAGTTCTTGATAGTTCTTTTTTAAAAATATCAAGTGCTTTAAAGGAGAGAGAAAAAAATAAGACACAGATCTGGACTTGGCTGTGCAGATCAGATTTTCATGTTCCCGGCTCACCTCCCTCCAACTGTCCCCTCTGTATGTAAGTGCTGCCTCCATCCCTACAGGGCACATTTCCTTAGTACAGCTTCAGGTCTCAGTGGCAGTTCATTAATGCTGGACAGGGAAGTGTTTAGTGCTCAGAGCAAGAGCTGTACTTTATTAGCCTGGTTCACGTTCCAGACTAATCTCACAAATCTGACAGATTCTTCACAAATGTACATATTAAGAGTCTTTAGGGAAGTACCCAGACATTTGTAGCATTATTAGGGATTTAAACTGTAAACCATTTTAAGTGTGGGCATGACAGGAGTAGTAATGTAATGGATTTTGAAATATTTTTCTCGTAACAGCTGAAACAGATTTATCTGTAACACTTTGTTGTCTCTGTTAGAAAGTGAGGCTCCCAGTGTGGGAAGAGGGTGAAGTCAGGGCGTCGTTGTATGTGACATCCACTTCCCTGATGTCCTCTGCAAACTTCATTAGCCTCTCTCTGAGATTTGATTGTTCAGTGAGTTGTACCTGGTAACCAGTGCATCAGAAAGAAGAAAAGGAAGAAAAGGAGTCTCTCTCTCTCTGTCCTCTCCTCTCACTCTCTGTCCATCCTTCTCTATTCTGCTCCGCGTGCTGTCTCACAAAGAAACACTTGAAAGAAGTTGACAAATCATAAATGTACGTATAAATGAGCCTCAGGAAGTCAAACTAACCAAGAGACAACCCAAGGTCCTCTAACAACAAAATTTTAACCCTGAAGAGACAGGAAATCTGAGAGCTCAGAGAGGCTGGAACAGACCTCCCATGCTCATGGATTGGGAAAATAAATATAGTAAAAATGTCCATCTTACCCAAACTCATGTACAGATTTAATGTAATCCCAATCAAAATCCCCAAGAGCTTCTTTACAAGTTTGGAAAAAAAATCCTCAGTTTCATTTGGAAAAACAAAAGACTCCAAATAGCCAAAGCATCCGAGTGAAAAGAGCAATACAGGGGGGATCGCTCTGCCAGATATCAAACTATACTACAGGGTTATAGTCATAAAAACAGCCTGATACTGGTACAAAAGCAGACCTGTTGACCAGTGGAATGAAACTGAAGATCCAAACTTGAGCACATACAATTTCGGCCACCTCATATTTGACAAGGGGGCCAAGAAGACACAATGGAGGAAAGACAGCATCTTCAGTAAGTGGTATTGGCAAAACTGGATCACCAATTGTAGAAGAATGAAATTAAATCCCAACCTCTCACCACGTACAAAATTCAATTCCAGATGGATCAAAGACCTCACTGTGAAACCCAAAACTCTGGAGGTGATAGAAGTAAAACTTGTCAGCAGACTACAAGACATGGGCATAGGAAAAGACTTCCTAAATCATACAGCCGCTGCCCAAGAAATAAGATTGACAATTGACAAATGGGACATCATTAAACTCAAAAACTTCTGTACATCAAAAGAAACAATCAAGGAAGTGAAGAGAAAACCCACAGAATGGGAAGAATCCTTCACTGCAGATACATCTGACAAAGCATTAATTTCCAGAGTACACAAGCTACTCATAAAACAAAGAAGAAAGAAAAATGAATCACTCAAAAGATGGAGCAAAGAACTGAATAGAGACTTCACAGAGGAGGAATTAGAAATGGCTGAGAAACATCTTAAAACTGTTCAACATCACTAATAATTAGGGAAATGCATATTAAGACCACATTAAGATAACATCTCACTCCGATAAGACTGGCCAGGATCAAGAAAACAAACGATATCAAGTGCTGGAGAGGTTGTGCGGAAAAGGGAACACTCATCCATTGCTGGTGGGAATGTAAACTTGTACAGCCGCTATGGAAAGCAGTGTGGAGAACCCTTAGAAGACTCAAAATGAGCCTGCCATTTGACCCAGTCATACCACTCCTGGGCATATACCCACAAGACACATCTTACTGCAGAGATACATGCACAGCTATATTTATTGCAGCTCTGTTCACAATAGCAAAAAGCTGGATTGTGAAAAAATCCAAATGCCCCTCAACTGATGAGTGGATAGAGAAAATGTGGTACATGTACACAATGGAGTTCTATGCAGCGGTAAAGAAAGACAACATCATGAACTTTGCAGGGAAATGGATGGAGCTAGAAGACATTATATTAAGTGAAGTAACACAGTCCCAGAAAAACAAGCGACGAATGGTATCCCTCATATGTGGATGCTAGCACCAATAACCCAGTTATAAATATTTCTTGTGGAGAGGGATGTATATTAAAAGAACAACAACAGAAAGACTGCATCAGAAAACTGACTGAAATGGTGAATCAGGAAGGGTGGGAGGGGCGGGAGAGGGACACGGGCATATACTCGATTAATACCTATTTAATTGATGTGAAAAAAAGTTGAAATCAGATATCACGAAGGCTGTCAGTAATATAAAATGGAGTGTGTGTTGAATGCAGTGTCTTTAGCTGCACACTAGTGCACAGTATTGCTAGCTGCACTGCAGTTTTGTGCAGGTGTGTGTAGGTAGACTTGTGTTAACAAAATAACATTTTGCTATTCAGGGAACTAAGAAAAGGTGAGTAATTTCTGAAGAGGACCTCCCTAGCCCATTGTATGTTGGGGTAAAGAGTCAACATAATTCAGTTTTGCCAGATCCTATACCCATCTTCTAAACAGCTAGGGTAAGCTAAAATAGAAACAGTTAGAAAGAAAAGAAAAGTTGATACAAACGCACAAGGATCAAAACAGCTTTTAAGGCATGTACTCCTTGGCATATACCCAAAGGACTCATCCTACTATAGAGACACCTGTACATCCATGTTTGTTGCTATTCTTTTCACAATAGTTAAGAAAAGGAAGCAACCTAAATAAATGTCTCTCAACTGATGAATGAATAATGAACATGTGGTACATTTACACACAATGTAGTTCTACTTAGTGGTAAAGAAAGAAAAAAAATATGAAATTTGCAGGTGAATGGATGGAACTGGAAATCATTATACTAAGTGAAATTAATACCAACTCAGAAAAGCAAGCAACATGTGCTCTCCCTCACTTGCGGATTGTGGCACCAATCCTGCATGTACAAATATACACAACTATCAAAGAAACTTCTTTTTGCAACAGAGAGAGGCTGTTGCAGAGTGCCACCACTGGTCACACATGGGTTATATATGTCTGAGAGAGGCCCAGCCCTAAGTGACAGAGTGGAACCTCTATATCTAAGGCTCATGGAGCATAGTGAAACAGGGAGTAGAGAGAATACTAACACATCCCTCAACTCTTACCAGCAAAACTTCCTCATATAACAGAGTACAACACACACAGAAGGCCATGACTGGCTGCGTTTTAGAGAATAAGAGACTACAGAGACTGTGTTCTTAGATAGGACTCCTATATTAAACCTATCCACCTATAGCTCAGAGACCATTGTAGAAGAGGAGGAGGAAAGATTTTAAGAGCCAGGGGTGCATGAATTTAGGAAACCAGATTTTCAGGCCACAGGAAACTTGTTCATATGAACTTGCAGCAATGCTGACAGCATGCACGAGACCCATGCTGACTTAGTCAAATGAAAATCCAACATGGAGCAGCAGAATGGGCAGCAGTCCCCAGCCCTAGCCAGCCCTAGATAGGCTGACTTGACTCCAGTGGATGAACTTGCACTGAGGAACATCTGGACAGAAGTGCTTGACCTGATAGGAGTTAACATATATGACAGAATATCTGTAATCTGGTGGTGGGGGCTCCGTGCAGAGGAAGGAGGGAGGGGGTCTAAATTTGATTTAGACATATAATAGGAAATGCACAGAAGCTCAATAAAAATATTAAAAATGGAAAAAAGACACGTACAATCCAAGAAAAACATCTTGTCATTGAGGTGCTTGTTTAAACAGATTTTTGTTACTAAGAAACAATACCAGGTGAATGTTGCAGTCATGACACATGGGAGTTTCATGTGTGTTATGGATAGTCCTAATGTATACCAGTGTGACATATTGCTGAAGCTTGATAATTATTTAATTTCAGAGCATATAATATATTTTGACAGGAGGTGTAATTTTTTTTATCTGTTAAACTGGTCGCATTCAGTCTATAACGGTACTCTGCATCTTGTTTAGGTATTAAATGTAAGTATTTGGGGCTGGAGAGATGGCCTAGCGGTTAAGACCGCCGACCGCTCTTACAGAGGACCCGAGTTCAATCCCCAGCACCCACATGGCGGCCGAGAACCGTCTGAAACTCCAATTCCAGGAGAACTCCAGTTCCAGGGAAATCCGAGACCCTCTTCTGACTTCCGCGGCATTGCATGACACGGGTGCACAAACTTGCATGCAGACAGTACATTCATACACATACAGAAATAAATAAAAAATTAATTAAAAAAATTAAATGTATTTGTTAGCTGACTTCAAAGTCATGATTCATGTTTTGACTAAGCATGTTAAGTGATATAAGAAATTAGAAATATTGTGCATAATGTTATTGTTATCAAAACAGAATATAAACTTATGAGTTTATATTTTTTTCATGAATGTTTACAAATTTTAGTATGAGATTTTAAAAGATTATGCTATGACTTAATTTGATATTGAATATACAATATGTTAGCGTATAATTTTGTAGACTATACAATTAATAGATTTAATTGAGAATTTCACACATGTATATAATATCAATCCAAGCCTCCCTCCTTCCCTCCAATTCCTTCCCCATGTCCACCACTACTTTTCTTTTCTCTCCCAGTTTCACATATTTTCTCTGTTTGTCCATCTGTCTGACTGTCTCCGTGTCTCTCTCTCTCTCTCTCTCTCTTTCTCTCTCTCTCTCTCACTCTTGTTTAAATCTCACAAAGTCCACCCTGTATGTGCATGGGTATAGGACCAAAACTGGAGCATAGGTAGCTTTTTAAGGGCCATATCCTTGAGGAAAATTTCTCTTCCCCAGCAGCCATCAATTGCCAGTTGATGCTCAGCTAGGGGTAGACTTCATAAGCCCCTCCCCTGTTTATGCTGTGATTTGAGCTGGCTTGATCTTGTGCCAGCCCTGTGCATGCAATCACTGGCACTGTGAGTTCATGTATGTAGCAGCCTTATCATGTTCAACAAATAAGGTTTTGCTGTAGACATCTGCTATTTAGCTCTTATAATCTTTCTGTTCCCTCTTCTGCAATGAATCTTGAGCCTTGGGGCTAGGAGGTGTGATTTAGATGTCTCATATGCTTTTTGTGGAACCTCCACACTAATTCGCATAGTGGCTATGCCAGTTTGCACTTCAACCAACAGTGAATAAGTGTTCTCCTTTTTACATGTCCATGCAAGCATTTGTTCTCATTCATTAAACAGATTTATTTGTTTATTTATTTATTTGTTTATTTATTGATTGATTGATTATTTATGTGTGTTTGTAGGGAGGCATGTCTCTGTGGGTTCCCACAGAGGCCATAAGAGGGTGCTGGGTCCCTGGCGCTGGAGTTAAAAGAGGCTGTGCATCACTTGATGTGGGTGCTGGGAACTGAACCTGGTCACTGAAAGAGCAGCAAGTGCTCTTAACCACTGAGTCATCTCTCCAGCCCCATTTTTTTTTTTTTATCTTATCCTGACTGGAGTAAGATGAACTCAAAGTAGTTTTGATTTACATTTCTCTGATAGTTAAAGATACTGAATATTTTAAGAAACATTTCTAAGCTATTTGTATTTCTTCTTTTAAGACTTTATTTCATTCCTTGCTCCAAATTTGTTTTCCTTGTTGTTTAGCCTTTTAATTCTTTGTGTATTTAGTTATTAACCTCCTGTCAGACAGAAACATTTTATCTATATGTGGTTACTAACATTCTTCAGGGTAATGATTTTTCTCCCATTCTATAGGCTGCTTCATCACTCAAAATATGATGTCCTTTGCTCTGCAGAAGCTTTTTTAGTTTAAAGAGGTCCCACTTGTCAATTGTTGTTCCTAATTCCTGTGCTATAGGGGTCCTGTTCAGAAAGTCCTTTTCTGTGTCTAAAAGTTCCAGTATATTCCCTACTTTCTACTCTATCAGATTCAAGGCATCAGGCTTTATGCTGAAGGTCCTAGATCCATTAGTGGAGTTTTATACAGGTTGAAAAATAAAGATCTGCTTTCATTCTTCTACAGGTAGCTGTCCAGCATGACCAACACTATTTGTTGAAGATGCTGCCTTTTCTATCATATATATAATTTTTTTCTGCCTCTTTGTCAAAATTTGGGTGGCTATAGGAGGGTAGGCTTTTTATCTGAGTACTCCATTTTATTTCATTGGTCAATATGTATCAATTGGTCTAATCTGAAATCAGTGATGGTGATACCCCAGGAGTCTTTATTGTTTAGGATTATTTTGGCTATCCTGGGCCTTCGGGTTTCCATATTAAATTAAATTTTTTCTCATTTCTATGAAGAATTGTACCAGAACTTTGATGGGGATTGAATCTCTAGATTGCTTTTGGTAGGATGGCCATTTTCACAATATTAATCTTACCAGTAGATGAGCATGGGAGATCTTTTCATCTTCTGATATCTTCTTCAGTTTTTTTTTCAGTGTCTTAACATTTTTATTATAAAAGTATTTCACTTCCTTGGTTAGATTTATTCTTAGATATTTTTAATTTTTGAGGCTATTATGAATAGAATTATTTCTCTGATTTCTTTCTTATACATTTGTCATTGGTATATAGGAAAGCAACTGATTTTCCCATAATTTTGCATCCTACTATCTTGCTGACTGTCTTCATCAGATTTAGTTTTCTGGTGGAGTCTTTGGGATCTTTTAATGCAGAGAATCATTTTATCTGCAAGTAAGGACATTCTGGTTTCTTCCTTTCTATTTATAGGCTGTTATCTCCCCTTGTCTTAGTCCTTAGCTATGTCTTCAATCACTATATTGAACTGGATTGAAGAGAGTTGATTCTTCTCTTGTTCCTAATGTTAGTGGAAATACTTTGAGATCTGCTCTGTTTTTCACAACGTTGGCTTTGGGCTTGTTACATCCTTTATTATGTTGAGCTATGTCACCTTTATTCTCAGATTTTTCATGATTTTTTTTTCATGAAGGCATGTTGAATTTTTGTGTTTTTCTGCTTCTAATGAGATAATAATGTGGGTTCTGTCCTTGACTCTATTTATGTGGTGGATTACATGTACTGATTTGCATATGTCGAACCATCCCTGCATCTCTGGGATGAAGCTGATTTGATCATGGAGGATGATCTTTTTCACATGTTCTTAAATTTGCTTTACAAGTATTTTACCAAGAAATTTTGTGTTTATGGTCATCGGGGAGATTGGTTTCTAATTCTCTGTTTTGTTGATGTTGAGTCTTTGGTTATCACGAAAAGAATTTGGAGGTGTTTAAGTGGACCATAGTAAAAATAACACTATTCCTCAAAAAACTTTTAATTTTGACATTCTCTGATCATTTTTTTAAAGACTAAACTTCTGTAAAGTGACTTTGGAACCTTCTAATATTTTTTCCACTGATGATGATTTTAAAATCTCAGTAGTTGATGGATTTCTGCATTGCTCAGTAGTTCTTGTTAAATATACTATAGAGGTGATAGTTTTGATGTGTAAGACATGCAAGATACATTATCCATTAATGACACAAAATTTTCATAGATTACAGACTCCATATCTCTGAGTACAAATGAAAAGTTAAAACTTCATTCCAAAAGATTTGAAATAAAGAAGTGCTGTAATCGTGATTGCATAGAATCCTGGTAGAGATGCAGTTGAGGATACATGGTTTGTACCTGTATTATAGCTGTGTTAGAGTCAATGAATGTAACAAATACAAGGTAGAGTTGTGTATCTTTTTTTTTAATTTAATTTTTATTGATGCTTTGTGCATTTCATACATTTTTTCCAATTCAGTTCAGGCTTATTTCCCTTTCCCTCCCCCCCACCCCCACCCCATCCCAGATCATGCATTCTGCCATAACTGTCCTGCATCTTTCTCTCATTTTTTTTTTTTTTCATTTTTAGCTATAAGTGATAATCCATGAGTACAAGCATCCTTCATGCAAAACCTATCTGCAGGCTGTTGTGCCCAAACACCTACAGCCCCACCATCCAGTGGGGGGTGACAGGTTGTTTGTTCAATCAAGTTGATCAAATGAGTGTCCAGACTACATTGCTGTAGTTTCACCATTCACCCCAATCGCAGCCCTTACATTCTACCACGCCCCCTCTTCCGCAGGTTGTTCCCTAGGCTTAGAAAAGGGGCACAGGTGGATGAGAGGTAAAACAGTCCACTCTCTCTGGAGCTGTTGACTTGGACTCTGGTCAATTCTGGCTGTTTCCTTTCATGGGCTGACAGTTTGTCCAGGAATAACCTTTCGATCCTACTAATGAAGAACAAGCAATTAGATATATAGGTATTTAAGCAGCACTAATAGTTATGGTAGGTTACTTTAGCATAGACACATGTTTGGATATGTTAATCCATGAATTACAATTTTCCCCCCTGTTAAATATGACAGGGTCTTACTGTGGCTTATAACATCTCCTAACCTGTAGAGGATGTAAGCTTGTGGCATCAGCCATGGGTTATTTCTCCAAGGGGAGAGCCAATAGCCAATTAGATTTGGGATATACAGGCACATGGCTGCCTCTGCTGCACAGTATTTCCAGGCAGGTGAGGTGTAGCTGGTGCTGACGGTGGAGTCTTGCTTGACTCAGGGAGACCCATATTTGCTTTATTGGTTTAGTGGCCTTTGGTAACACTCTCTGGCATTCCAGAGGCCATCTGTACACTTGCATGTGTGGTCTCAATACATCCCTCCCATGTTAACGTCAGGTCTTCGGCAGCAGGGTCTTATTGCCTCTCCTCCTGTAGGTATCCCAACTTAGAGGCAAGGAGCCCTTACCTTTTGTGGGGCCTTGGATCCCCTGGCCAACATCCACCTGGTAGAACAATCCATTGCTGATGTCAGAGCTCCTGTATTAATATATTTTGCCTGAGTGCATAGCCCTAGGACTTTAGTATTATATTTGGTTCTGAACAGAGAGTAATCCCTTCCACAGTTCCCATGTCTAGTAGTCAATTAAAGAAAGCAGTTTTACCGGTTTTATAAGAGATTACCTCTACAATAGTTGTCTCCAATTTACAGTTGGGGAGCGACCTCATCATTGTCATATTTCTCCTTGTTCTATGGGTGGGAAGGCAAGGAAGTCTCTCATATCAGAACCTTTGTGGCACCTAGAAGGTAAGTTTCATTAGGACTCATTATAACTAGTTGTTACATGTAGGATCCACAGAGGGGTTCGATGTTTATGGCAATCTGAGGCTTTTCTTCCTTTGAATGTTCAGACGGGTCAGCCTTTCCGTTGCCACTTTTTGGTACATCCTACTCAATGCAAACCTGTATCTTTTCTTTCTCAGCCGTTAAGTTGGTGACGTTTTGTCCTGTTGGAACAAACAAATCTTTTCCCATAGTTAGTTTTAAGATTTGAATTGCAAGGGTTTGATGAAAAGGTTTCATGTCTTTCTGTATCCCCCCCCCTTTTTTTTAGCGTATGAGTCTCCAGAAGACAGTTGTATTATACATGACTATAGGGTGGAGTCAAGGCACAGATTTCATCAAATTCACCCATGTTGTTTTGGGTGACTATATATGATTAACTTGGGAAGCAAACTTAATTTTTACGTTAAATCATCTTAAAGAGAATGCTACAAGGTGATACTGTACAACAGAGAAATTATAGAGAACATTTGTATGTGTCAATCCCAAAGTTCTTGCTCTACAGATTTTATGTAAAGCAAATGTGGGCAACAGCGAATTATATCTCCATTTAATTCAGATGCATTACCATTTTTATCAGATTCTGTAAACCAATGTTGTTTAATATACACATGTTTACTTTTACTTTTACTAAGTCCTAAAACACCATGTGTCCTGTAGACAGTGTCTAGGCGAAACTGGGTACTTGCTGAGCTCACGTCAATTAAATATGCCTTAATCGAATATACACCCGTGTCCCTCTCCCACCCATCCCCCCTTTCCAATTCACCATTTCAGTCCATTTTCTGATGCAGTCTTTCTGTTGTTCTTTTACTATGCCTCCCTCTCCATGAGAAATATTTATATCTGGGTTGTTGGTACTAGCATCCACATATGAGGGACACCATTTGTCGTTTGTTTTTCTGGGACTGTGTTACTTCACTTAACATAATGTCTTCCAGCTCCATCCATTTACCTGCAAATTTCATGATGTTGTCCCTCTTTACTGCTGCATAGTATTCCATTGTATACATGTACCACATTTTCTCTATCCACTCGTCAGTTGAAGGGCACCTGGGCTGGTTCCAGCTTTTTGCTATTGTGAACAGAGCTGCAATAAACATAGCTGTGCATGTATCTTTGCAGTAAGTTGTGTCTTGTGGGTATATACCCAGGAGTGGTATGACTGGGTCAAATGGAAGGCTCATTTTGAGTCTTCTAAGGGTTCTCCACACTGCTTTCCATAGTGGCTGTACAAGTTTACATTCCCACCAGCAATGGATGAGTGTTCCCCTTTCCCCACAACCTCTCCAGCACTTGGTATCATTCATGTTCCTGATCCTAGCCAGTCTTATTGGAGTAAGGTGATATCTCAGAGTGGTTTTAATTTGCATTTCCTTAATTATCAGAGATGTTGAACACTTCTTAAGATGTTTCTCGGCCATCTCTAACTCCTCCTCTGTGAAGTCTCTATTCAGATCTTTGCTCCATCTTTTGAATGATTCATTTGTTTTCTTTCTTCTTTGTTTTTTGAGTAGCTTGTATACTCTGGAAATTAATGCTTTGTCAGATGTATCTGCTGTGAAGGTTTCCTCCCACTCTGTGGGTCTTCTCCTCACTTCCTTTATTGCTTCCTTTGATGTACAGAAGCTTTTGAGTTTAATGAGGTCCCATTTGTCAATTGTCGATCTTATTTCTTGTGCAGCTGCTGTCTGATTTAGGAAGTCTTTTCCTACACCTATGTCTTGTAGTCTGCTGCCAAGCTTCTCTTCTATCACCTCCAGAGTTTGGGGTTTCACATTGAGGTCTTTGGTCCATCTGGAGTTGACCTTTGTACAAGGTGAGAGGTAGGGGTTTAATTTCATTCTTCTACAAGTGGTGATCCAGTTTTGCCAACACCACTTGCTGAAGATGCTGTCTTTCCTCCATTGTGTCTTCTTGGCCCCCTTGTCAAATATGAGGTGGCTGAAATTGTATGAGCTCAGGTTTGGATCTTCAGTTTTATTCCATTGGTCAACTGGTCTGTTTTTGTGCCAGTACCAAGCTGTTTTTATGACTATAGCCCTGTAGTATAGTTTGATGTCTGGTATAGCGATCCCCCCTGTATTGCTCTTTTCACTCAGGGTTGCTTTGGCTATTCGGGGTCTTTTGTTTTTCCAAATGAAATTGAGGATTTTTTTTTCCAAGCCTGTGAAGAAACTCTTGGGGATTTTGATTGGGATCGCATTAAATCTGTACACTAGTTTGGGTAGGATGGACATTTTTACTATATTTATTTTCCCAATCCATGAGCATGGGAGGTTTGTCCATCTTCTGATGTCTTCCTCAATTTCCTTTTTCAGGGGTTTAAAATTTTTGTTGTAGAGATCCTTGGTGTCTTTGGTTAGGTTTGTTCCTAGGTATTTTATTGGTTTTGAGGCTATTGTGAGTGGGAAGGTCTCCTTGTAGTCCTTCAATTGCTTGTGAGTCGTGTATCTTAATATACATTTACAGTATAGGCACATATACATCCAAGATATAATAAATATACTATTTTTATTTTTCATATGTTACAAACTGTGAGAGGTATGTCTTCTTTTTGTTTAGATAGCAAACTTTAAAGCTGCTTTCAGACACTTTCTATCCACTTAAATAAGAGAGGAAGGCCACCTGGTTGAGTTTCCTTTCAACACTGCAGAGGTGAATTGCCAGAGGTTCCATCTCCCTCTAATGGAAGTACTTAATGTTTCCTGGATGGTCCCAGCACACTATATATATAGTTCACTGTGAGCATCTTTGAGGGTGAAGTCTGAGTCAAATCCATTGCACTAGGAAAAGATTCAACATTTACTGGTTAGATTATATCCTTTACTTTTGTTGCTATTTCAGAGTCAGAACAGAGGACAGTTCAGGGCTCTGTAAATATGAAATTAAAAAGAATAGCTGGAAGTCCTTGTGCTGGGAGCCATGCATACTGCCCCAGCTGCATTTCCTCTGTAGAACACAGAAAAATGAGAAACATATGGGGCCACTTGTTGAGCTGATTGTTGCTCTGCACTTTGTTCCTGCTATGAATTTGTTTTCTGAATCAAGCATTCTGAGTGCTTCTTGATGGGTGCATGTGGGTTTGGAAACATCACAGCATATGGGATACAGTAAAACACACAACTTTTATTTGTTTGCCTTGGCTTCTGTATGTCACAGCTTGTTCAATGTGACAGTTTGGAAAACAGTGGCTTTTACCAAAGTCTTAGGACCAAGCCATGAACCTTGTTTTGGCACTGGGTTTTTCTGATGCATATTATTGGGCTTACTTCCTTGCACTGCCATGTTTTGGGAAGTTATAATGATATATTCAGGCACTTCCTAATATATCTGTGTTTTCCTATGTATAGAAGGGCCTATTAGATCAACAGGGCATAAGGATCTGCTAAGATAAGTGTATGTAGACAGCTATGTCTGCTCAGTGATCACTCTAAGAATGTTGTGTAACACCCAACTGCAACATTTCAGTAAGAAAATAGAAAGCATTCAATCAAGCTTGTGTGTCTTTTTTTTTTTTTTTTTTTTTTTTTTTTTTTTTTTGTTTTTTTTTTTTTTTTTTTTTTTTTTTTTTCCTTTTTTTTTTTTAGTTTTTTTTTCCTGCAAATTCACATAACGTTTTTTCCTTTTTAAGACATTTGGTTAGGTTTGGTCTTACTTAACTTTTGAATCTTCCCCTGGGCTTATTTNGGGAAGTTATAATGATATATTCAGGCACTTCCTAATATATCTGTGTTTTCCTATGTATAGAAGGGCCTATTAGATCAACAGGGCATAAGGATCTGCTAAGATAAGTGTATGTAGACAGCTATGTCTGCTCAGTGATCACTCTAAGAAAGAAAGTTGTGTAACAACCCAACTGCAAATTGAGAAAAAATAAAAGCATTCCAATCAAGCCTGGTGTGTCTTTTGTTTTTTTTTTTTTTTTTTGTTTTTGTAGGTGTATGAATGTAATTGTCTGCATGCAGTCCTTGCACCCGTGTTCGTGCAATGCGGAGGTCAGAAGAGGGTCTCGGATTCCCCTGGAACTGGAGTTCTCCTGGAATTGGAGTTACAGACGGTTCTTAGCTGCCATGTGGGTGCTGGGGATCGAACCCGGGTCCTCTGCAAGAGCGTTGGTGCTCTTAACCGCTAGGCTATCTCTCCAGCCCAAGCTTGTGTGTCTTTAAGTCAGCTGGAGGTGTATAGATCTAGACTGGACTTGCCTGGGGCAAATGGCTGAGGTAAGTCTGCTGTATATACCTCTTTCCTTCTGGCACTAGCAGACTCAGCCTGGCATGTTCCTAGGAAATTACAGAAGTATAAGATGGACAGCCCAGACATACATGTGCACACCAGTGTTTTGATAGTGGTGTGTGTCGCATTACGTCTACCATTGTTCTTCTGTCTCAGCTAACACATGTAGATAAGTTGCAGAAAATTACCCTCATTCTCTTTACTGGGAGGAATTATAAAGCCACCTGGCATAAAGCTCCTGGGTACTAGGAGCTATGGAAAACTGAGTACATTAGCACAATCTTCCATGAGGGCTATTATATGTGTTCATACCCTGTGGATGACAACAGAATGTATAGGTGGGATGGCCTGAGGAAATCAAAGGAAGCAGTTCACAAAGCACCTCATCCCAGTCTGTTGTTGAATCTGGTCTCTAAATTCCTGATAATGTAACTTTTTCCTCTCACTCTCTTATGTGATTCTTGGGCATCTTTTTAATTCATTATGTTCTTCCCAGGATCTGGAAAAGTTCTGGACATTGAAGCTCAACAAATATTTTTGCAATTAATTAGTGAACTTTATCTAAAGCTAAGCTTCTCCCAAAATCAATTGGGTAACTATGGATTTGTAAGTTTCTTTCAATACATGTGGCACTGTCAATAGAAAGGAGTGGGTGTGATACTATAAAAGGAATAATCTCTGACCCCAAAGAGAGGAGATACTTAAAATGGCAAATGGCCATATTAAAGGGTTTTTTTTGGCACTGTAATTCTCTTTACAGATGTTGAAATGTTCAGTAGGATGAGTCACTGATTTATTCTAGCTAAATCAGTCCATCTTATCCAAATAACTGACAGGTCATTGTTAGGATGTAGCCAAAGTACTTGAATAAGTTTACACAGTCCTGCTCATTCTTAACATCAAGTGTTTGTTTTCAAGAAAGGAAATGTTACTAGTCATAGGCTGTGGTGGTTTGAATGAGTGTCCCCCATAGGCTCTAGGTATTCAGACATTTGTCTCCAGTTGGTGGTGCTGTTTCTGGAGGTCTTAGAAGGTGTGGCCATGCTGGGGGAAGTGTGTCACTGGGGGTGGGCTTAGTGAGCTTAACAAGCCTCATGCTCTACAGTTGCTCCTCTCTGCTTCCTGGGCTCTTTGCGATATGTGACCCTCTGTTTGCTGCTCCGGATCCAGCCACCACGCCTCCCGCCACAATGGACTAATTCCCTGGAACCGCCAATCGTAAGCTCAAATAAACTCTTCCTTTTATAAGTTCCTTGGTCTGGTGTTTTATCACAGCAACAGAAAACTGACTAATACAGTTATTGGTACCAGAGAGTGGGCTGTTGGCTGTGAAGAACCTGACCATGTGTATGTTTGGAGAAGTGTGGAAGACTTTGGAACTTTGGGCTGGAAAGGCTGTTGACTATTATAAGCAGAGCTTAAAGGGCCATTCTAGTGGAGGCCTGGAAGAAAGCATGGCTGCAAAAGATGTGGTCCCAGGGGAAAATAAAGACTTAGGCAGCAACCAGGATATTTTGATAAAGAGTCTGGCAGCAGTTTGCCCACAGCCCAGATGCTTGCCTGATGCTAAGTTGAAAAGCAGTGGACTGATGTCTTTGGCGGAGGATATTTCAAGACAGCCTAATGTAGAAATGGTGGCGTGGCTTTTAATGGTGAATATTATACAGATCTACAGTGAAAAAGAGCAGATGGAGCAGAAAGAAATGCAAAATGTACAGTTTGGATCTGATAACTGCACTAGGAAGATTAAAGGTGGGGCCAAGGCATGTGAAGGAGAGGTTGGATCTGAAAACTGCACTAGGAAGATTAAAGGTGGGGCCAAGGCATGTGAAGGAGAGGTTGGATCTGAAAACTGCACTAGGAAGATTAAAGGTGGGGCCAAGGCTTGTGAAGGAGAGTTTCCTTTTGATAAGGAGTTTAAAGTGATTAAGGAAGGGCTTCGAGATTTACAAGTAAACAAAAGAATCAGTACCTTCAGGGCAAGACCACACCCAGCTAATCCTCCAGCAAGTCCAGGGCAGAGAAAAGTAGCAAATGTGGTTGAAATGGGCCAGGGTCTGGCCCGAACTTGCAGCCAGATTCGGCAATTTCATTCACGTGGTGCTGGCTTTAGAGACATGAAGTTTGCAAGAGTGAAGGGGTCATCAGCTCTTCCTCCACGGTTTCAGAGAGCCAAAGAGGCCAGGAAGAGTACAGCAGGGGTGTCCCTGAATAAAGAAGGCCGTGATAGGCCACTGCGTGAAGCTGTGAGTATGAAGCCTGGTTGGCAGCGGAGACCCCAAGAAGACTTTCGAGATGCCAGACCTGTGAGATATTTGCCAAGGAGAGCTGCATACGGGGAGTGGTACCAGCCTAAGAAAGAGATGTATGTTGCAAGCAAAGCTGGAAGAGCTGAGCCGTGTAAGCCCTTTGGAAGTCAAGTCCCAGAAGTCGCATGTGGAGCTACAGGACTTGGCGTTTGCCCTGCTGGTTTTCGGTCTTGTTTTGGTCCAGTATTTCCTCACTATGCCTCTATTCCTCCCTTTTGGAATGGGAATGTGTATTCGGTTCCACTGTACATTGGGAGTATGTAATTTGCCTTTTGATTTTACAGGAGCTTACAGTTAAGAGATTGGCCTGAGTCTCAGAAGAGACTTTGGACTGTGGACTTTTGAATGACATTGAAACTGGTAAAGACTATGGGGACTTTTAAGGTTGGACTAAATGCGTTTTGCATTTTATATGGTCAGGAGCCTATGGGGGCCAGGGAGTGGAATGTGGTGGTTTGAATGAGTGTCCCCCATAGGCTCTAGGTATTCAGACATTTGTCTCCAGTTGGTGGTGCTGTTTCTGGAGGTCTTAGAAGGTGTGGCCATGCTGGGGGAAGTGTGTCACTGGGGGCGGGCTTAGTGAGCTTAACAAGCCTCGTGCTCTACAGTTGCTCCTCTCTGCTTCCTGGGCTCTTTGCGATATGTGACCCTCTGTTTGCTGCTCTGGATCCGGCCACCACGCCTCCCGCCACAATGGACTAATTCCCTGGAACCGCCAATTGTAAGCTCAAATAAACTCTTCCTTTTATAAGTTCCTTGGTCTGGTGTTTTATCACAGCAACAGAAAACTGACTAATACATAGGCCTTCTTCCTCAGTGATACTCTGTGTTTTAGTGGCTTCTTCTGCTAGTGTCAAGAAGGCTCTCAAGGTCTGAAGACCATGGTCTTTTGAGCTCCTGTTGCAATGTAGTAGAACTGATTCTGCAACTTCAGAATAAGACCCAAGAGAAAGCAGCTACCTCCAGTTGTGGAAGTGTGGTTATATTTACTGTCTTTTGGGTCTCAAATGTGGGCTAATCTGGAGCCTGGGAATCATTGCCAGCATCCTGTTATTGTGGGAGGTGAACACAGGCACTGAGATGGTAGACATCTCTGACTGAATTTGGTACACTGGGAGAACAGGATTCCAAGAGTCGCTGCTGGTTGAATCAGCTCTGTATTTTGCTGCTATGGGGGCATTCTAAAGACTTGCTCTATGCTAAGAGGAAAGCATAACACATTACTTCTGTTTTTCATGATCGGAGACATTAAAAACAAAATCCCCCAACCAAGTAACTGTCTGCTTTTATACAGTTCAGTGAAAAGTGGACAGCCATGTAGAAAGTGATTGAGGACATACACATGTTCCAATGGTAGGAGAAGACGGGGACCGAGTAAGGGCGATTGTAGGAATCTAACTCTGCGTGGCTTGAGGCAAGAACTTGTAAGACCTGTCCCATAAGACCTCCTAGGAGAGTTATCTGATATCTCTGTAGGCATTCAGTTTCCTCTGTGAGCTATCTGTAGCAGGAAGTTTTGGGGAATTACAATGTTTTCTTGCTTTGCCTATCGCTTGAAAATTCCAGGACCAGATGGCCCCTTCCCTTGAGACTGAGCAAAATGTCGCACCTCTACTTACCTGTTGCACAAACAGGAGCTCTGCAGCCCCCCCCCCCATTAGAGCCAAGGTGGCTTGCCCCTCCCTTCCGCCTGTCCCCCACTTCCTTGCCCAGAGCACAGTAACTTTTGGTATATAAGCATACTGCTGGCATCAATAAAGAGAGACTATTCTCTCCGACTTTGCCCTCTGAGTTCGTCTTTTATTTCCATTTCCTCCCCCCTCCTTGCCAGAGCTAAGCGGAGAGATTGTCTGCCTGCAGGCAGGAGGCAGCCTCGAGAAATGCAAGAAGGGAAGAACACCTTGTGGATGTCAGCCACGCGTGACTATCAGACAATTATTAAACTACCACAGGCGATCTGGCCAGATTCTTCTTGACCATTCTGGGTAGCATTTCTTTCTTTGAACTTGGATTAGGACCCTTCTGAAATGAAGGTCTTCAAAGAAGAATGGAGGGAGGGAGGGAGGGAGAGAGAGACCTTTCCAGGTTTTAGGGCTTGCTTTTTCTAGTGTGAGTCTTGGGGAAGAGGAATTCTGGTTTCTTCACTTTACCTCATGAGGAGACAGAGGGCAGGAGACAGGAGGAAAGGCAGAGGGCCGGAAGATCTTCCGAGTCCCTTCCGGTGTTTCTTAGCTCAGGAGACTTCCCACTGTGCTGGGGTGTTGTACTCTGACCCTAGCGTTGCTGTACTAACAGGAACTTGTGTGATCGCTGATTACTCCCTCTTGTCCCTGCTTCTCCATTTGGAGGCTTAGTGCTCCTGCAAGGGGGTCTTCAGCTCTCTCTTCTTGTTCCTCATTCTCATACTGATCGGCTTTGTCTATTCCTAATCTCAACTTCTACCTCTACCAGAGAGATGCTACAGTTTATTCCTAAGAAATATTGATGGATTAACCATTACTTAAGTGTTTATAAGAATGTCCTGTTAGAATTCAAATTAAAAAAAAAATTTTTTTTTTTTTGGTCTTTTTGAGATAGGGTCTCCCTGTAGCCCCAGCTGGCCTGGAACTCACTATGTAGACCAGGGTGGCCTGGAGCTAACAAAGATCTGCCTGCCTCTGCCTCCCAAGTGCTGCGATTAAAGGCATGCGCCACTACCCCTGGCCTCAAATTAATTTTTTTTAATTTTTTTATTTATTTTTGTATGTGTATGAATGTTCTGTATGAATGTAGGTTTGTGCACCCGTGTCGTGCAATGCCGCGGAGGTCAGAAGAGGGTCTCAGATTCCCCTGGAACTGGAGTTCTCCTGGAATTGGAGTTACAGACAGTTCTTAGCTGCCATGTGGGTGCTGGGGATCGAACCTGGGTCCTCTTCAAGAGCAGTCCATACTCTTAACCACTAGGCTATCTCTCCAGCCCCTCAAATTAAATTTTTTTTAAGACCTGAGTTACCATTTCTCCTCAAACCAAGTTTCTCAAGTTTCCCAAAGTTCTCTTTATAAGACTTCCTGGCTGGCTGACTTCAGCTTTGATGATTTTTGCTCCCCGTTTTCATTGCTGTGTATTTGGACTCCCAACAACCTCTCAGCTCTGTTTGTTCCTGCTTTTTCTAGTTTGCAAGGGCTGCCAGAACAAAGTGTCACTGACTTGGTGGCTGAAACACCAGAAATTAATTTTCTCATGAAACTGGGGGTAAAGTCTGAGCTCAGGGTGTCAGCACTTTGGCTCTTTCAAGCTTCTTCTTGGCTTCCAGTTTTCCATGTCAAATTGATGATGTCTATTCCAATGACCTCAATCACAATGGCTGTGCAATGCCCATGGAGGTCAGAAGAGAGTGTCACATTCCCGTGGAACTTGAGCTACTGCCATGTAGGTGCTAAGAATCAAACCCTGGTCCTGTGTAAGAGCAGCCAATGTTCCTAACCGCTGAGCCATCTCTCCAGGCCTTTAATTAGCTTTTAAAAGAACTTATCTCTGCCTATATTTGAACAGTCACATTCTGAGATACTCAGGATTAGACATTCATCATATGGGGGCTGGAGAGATGGCTCAGTGGTTAACAGCACTGGCTGCTCTTGCAGAGGACCTGGTTTGATTCCCAGCCTCCACATGGCAGCTAATAACTGTCTGTAATTGCCGTTCCAGGGAATCTGGTGTCCTTTTCTGCCCTCCCTGGGCACTGCATGACATATTTTCTCTCTCTCTCTCTCTCTCTCTCTCACACACACACACACGGAGGCATAACACTCATACACATAAAATAAAACTTAAATCATAAATTCATTATATGAATTTGGAATTGAGGGACAGAATAAAATAATCAGTTTACAACCCAGCCCATTCCCGCTGATAATTTGGTGAAGGTGCTACTTTTTGCCTGGATTACTGTGATTCTCCTGCTCTCTCCTGCACTTTGCCTTCATTTTTCCTCCACTATTCTAAGCATGATCATGAGATTAATCTCTTTTTTGAGCTGCATCCAGATTCCTGGTAGCAGGCCTTTCTGGGCATCTTCTCATCTACACTCTGCCTCTCTGGCTTTGCTGCCTCTGCTCCCGCTAGTGGAATTGAACAGATTCTGTATTTATTTTGGCTTTTCCTCTCTCTAGTTCTATCTGCCCTTCAAGACTCAGAAACAGCTACCTAAATCAGGCAGCTATTGGACCCTTCTTGATAGAATTAATTTCCCTCTGACCACTACTTCTGTTGAATTTAATTTTATTTCCCTTAAGTTCCCCCAGTCTCCTTTGATTATAGTTTAGATGACTCTTGTCTGTGGTTCCAGTGCATAAATTCCTTTAGCATAGAAATTGAATCTTGAGTTCCCCACAGTGCTTTCAGATAGTTGGTAGAATAGAAATTCACAGGGAGAATTAGATGCCATTTCTCTACTGCCCTGCTTAGAGATTTGATAAATTCTGGTCTGATTTTTTTAATGGAGGTAACTGCCACATGCACAAATGTGTCTCACAGTTCTTATTGCTATGAATATTCAATAATGGCTTTAAACAGTAATCCCTATGTTTTGGAATTGAACATTGGATCTATGAACCCAACATGGATGGAAACCAGACGTTGAATGCATTTCTTATAAAAAGGGGGGGGGTGGTTGATGGGTGGTTCTCAAAGCTGAAGGTGATTGGCTGAAGTGAGAGGCTTTGCGGGACTGTGGATGAATACAGTGTGCTACTAAGCCCCCGGCCACCTATAGCAGCTGCTTAGTTTTCTGTTTTGTGTGTCCTTTTCTTATGAGTGACAAATATCAAGTGTCTATGGCATGCAAGAGAATGAAAATGAGAGTTTGGGGTTCACGGTGGCGCCCTGGTCAAGCAGCATACATTCTCTTCTGTCTTTGGCATTGTCTGTCTTAGTTTCCCACAAGACTATGTTTTTTTCCCAAGCTGATGGGCAAATTCATAATTTATTTCATCACTGAAGTTACTGTGAAAGTAATTGTTTTCCTAATGTGTAGAACCAATGTAAACAAAACCAAGAAGCATGGTTTGTGGCTTATTTAAAACACTGTTTTCTATGTGCTGCTCCAGCAGGCTGTCTACTGTGCTTTGGGAGAGTGATCTGGTGCATGTTAGCAACCTCACAGGAGAACACTGAAGCAGTTTGCCATCTTCCCTTAAAAGAAACACTGCTGTATAGCAGCAGGGTGATACAGGTCGCGTGCCATTCTAAAACTGTTATTTTGGATTATCACCATGCTCCCTTATGCAGAATGACAGTCAAACATGCCCCCTTTGAGTTCTAAATGCAAGGTTGGATGAGTGCTCCTATGTTTGTAAGGTGACTTAAAAAATGTACAACTTGGAGCCGGGCGTGGTGGCGCACGCCTTTAATCCTAGCACTCGGGAGACAGAGGCAGGTGGATCTTTGTGAGTTCAAGGCCAGCCTGGTCTACAGAGTGAGTTCCAGGACAGCTGGGGCTACAGGGAGACTCTGTCTTGAAAAGATCAAAAAAACAAAAAAAAATTTTACAACTTGGTAAAAAGTAATAGAAAGCGTGAGATATTAATGACCTGACGAGGCTTGGAAGGTTCAGTCTTTCCTGTATAGCTGACCGATTCTCAGTAGAGCCATCTATTTATATTTTTCTCCCCACCCCAGAGTAACAAATTTTCATTTAGTAAAGCACAGACTTAATAACAGGTGGGGTGGAGCCCAGCCTCCACTCGCTCTAACAGTGAGTGTTGTTGCTCAGGCCCAGGCTGATGATACTTTGGTCCTGAGCATTTGGGCAGAGGTCAAGGAGAAACCCAAAGGCTTCTTCCTGTTCCTTATTTTATTTTATTTTATTTTAGTTAGCTGATGAAATAATGGGATTCATCATGAGGTACACAGCATAACCTGTACTCATAGGTTGTTCTGATCCCCTCCCTGTCCTCTCCCCTTCTCTTGAAGATGTCATTTCATTATCCTTTATAATTAAATAAAATTTGCTCATATATATGCATCACATTTTCTTTAGCTATTCAGCTGCTGATGGACATCTAGGCTATTGACATATTTTTGACTGTTATGAATAATGTAATAAATATGGGTGTGTAAGTATCTCTTAGGCATGTTGACTTAGAATCCTTCAAATACAGATGCAAAAATGGCTTAACTGACTCATAGTTTTATTTTTCTATTTTGAGAAACCTGCACGCTGACTTTTGCAGTGACATGGCGGTTTGCATCCCTACCAGCAGTGTGCGAACCCCCCGCTCCCCGCGTCCCCGCCCTGCTCCCCGCGTCCCCGCCCTGCTCCCCGCGTCCCCGCCCTGCTCTCCGCATCCTCGCCAGCATTTATTATCTGGTGTGGGATGGAATGCCCATTAGGTTAGAATTTACATTTGCTTGGTGGCTAAAGAGATTATATACTTTAAACATATTTATTGATCATTTGTATTTCTTTTCTCCAAAAATGTCTGTTTGGTTCATTAGCTCATTTATTGGTTGGTTAATTTCTTTTTATGTGTTTAATTGTTGTAGTTCTTTATATGTTCTAGATAATAATCTGTTGTATGTTGTATAGTTGGCATTTTCCCCATTCTGTAGCTGTCTCTTTATTTTGGGATTGTTTCTTATGCCATGTAGAAACATTTTAATTTTATATCATCCCATTTGTTAATTTTTGGGATAATTTCCATGTTACAGTCCCTTTCAAGAAATCCTTGCCCATGCCTAATATATCGAAGTGTTTTCTCTGTGTTTATCTCTAGCAATTTCTTTTTTTTTTATATTTTATTTATTTCTGTATGTGTATGAATGTACTGTCTGCATGCAGGTCTGTGCACCCGTGTCGTGCGATGCCGCGGAGGTCAGAAGAGGGTCTCAGATTCCCCTGGAACTGGAGTTCTCCTGGAATTGGAGTTACAGACGGTTCTCAGCCGCCATGTGGGTGCTGGGGATCGAACCCGGGTCCTCTGCAAGAGCGGTCGGCACTCTTAACCACTAGGCTATCTCTCCAGCCCCTATCTCTAGCAATTTCAAAGTTCCAT
Source organism: Rhizomys pruinosus (assembly GCA_009823505.1). NCBI lineage: Eukaryota > Metazoa > Chordata > Mammalia > Rodentia > Spalacidae > Rhizomys > Rhizomys pruinosus. The sequence continues at coordinate 442,239 of VZQC01005402.1, forward strand.
GTCTTACATTAAAGTCTTAGAAAAAAAATTTATTTAGTGCTAGGTGTGGTGGTGCATCCTTTTAATCCCTGCACTCAGGACACAGGGGCAGGTGGATTTCTGTGCAATCCCGCCCAACTGGGCCTACATGGCAAGTTCCAGGGCAGCTGGGGTATAGGATTCAAAAAAGAGATTTTATTTAATTTTTTAAAATTAGGCATATATAAAAAAACTAAGAAAAATTAAGCATATATCTGTGTGTATAGGGAGTATGTGAATGGGGGTATGTGTATGGGGATTATGTATATGGGGGTATGCGTATAGGGGGTATGTGTATGGGGGGGGTATGTGCCTGTGAGTCCAGGTGCTCACAGAGGTCAGAAGAGGGCATCAAATACCCTGGAGCTAAGTTAGGGCAGTTGTGAGCCACCTGACAGGAGTGGTAGGAACTCAACTCTAGTCCCCTGCAAGAGCAGTATGTGCTCCTAACTGCTGAGCCATCTCTCCAGCCCCATATGTTAAAGACTTTGATACATTTTGAATTGATTTTTTTGTGTAGGATGAAAGAAATGGATCTAGTTTCTTTCTTCTATATATGGAAAGCCATCCAGTTTCCCCAGGCAGCTATTTTCCAATCTATTTTTGACGCCTCTGTCAAAAGATTAGGTGACTGTAGCTTTGTGGATTTAAATCTGGGTTCTTTATTCTCTTCCATAGGTCCATATGGGCTTTCGTGCTGATAGCATGCTTTTGTTACTATGGCTCAATGTTTTGACATTTTTGTGTTTTTTCTAGCGTTGCCCTTTCTGCTTAGGATTGCTTCAGTGAATTTCGTATGAATTATGACATTTATTTTACTAGTTCTTTGAAGAGTGTCATTGGAATTTTGAAGTATGTTTCATTAAAGCTGAGGATCACTTTTGGTAGCATAGCTATTTTCACAATGGTAACTCTGTCAATCCACATGTTTGGAAGGACGATTACACCCTTAAGGAAAACTGACTCTCTCCCCCAGTAGTTAATGATTGCCAATGCTCCTCTGCTGCAGTTGGGGTTTCTTATCACTCCTCCACTTGTATACTGAGCTTTGGTGGCACTCGTGCATGTGGCACCATTGCTGTGAATTCATGTGACATAGCTCCCAGTTGTCTGTGAAGCCGTTTCCTCATGGTGTTCTGAAACCTCTGGCTTCTGCAGTCTTTCCGCCCTCTCTTCCACAACGATCCAACCACAAAGTAGATGCTTAATGTTGTCTAATGCCTTTTCTGCATCTATTGAATCTTTCCTGTCCTTAAGGATATGTGCTATATTACATTTATTCATTGTGCATGTTGAACCCTCTTTGCATTCTTGGATTTTAACCAATTTGGTCACCATGCATGATCGTAATGTGTTCTTGATTTTTTTTTTTTAAGAAGAGTTCAATAAAACTCTCAGGAAAGAATTTTGCATGAATTTTTATATTATTTTTATTTATTATTTTTTAATTTTATTTATTTATTTATTTATTTGAATATACTGTCTGCATGTAGGTCTGTGCACCCGTGTCGTGCAATGCTGCGGAGGTCAGAAGAGGGTGTCAGATTTCCCTGGAACTGGAGTTCTCTTGGAATTGGAATTACAGACGGTTCTCAGCCGCCATGTGGGTGCTGGGGATCGAACCCGGGTCCTCTACAAGAGCAGTCGGCACTCTTAACCACTAGGCCATCTCTCCAGCCCTTATTTATTATTTTTTTATGTGTATGAGTGTACTGTCTGCATGTAGGTCTGTGCACCCGTGTCGTGCAATGCCGTGGAGGTCAGAAGAGGGCGTCGGATTCCCCTGGAACTGGAGTTAAAGACAGTTCTTAGCTGCCATGTGGGTGCTGGGAACAAACCTGGCTCTTCTGCAAGAGCAGTCGGTGCTCGTAACCGCCGAGCCATCTCTCCAGCCCCCTTTTTTTTTTTTTTGTCTTTTCAAGACAGGGTCTCCCTGTAGCCCCAGTTGTTCTGGAACTCACTCTGTAGACCAGGCTAGCCTTGAACTCACAAAGATCCGCCTGCCTCTGCCTCCTGAGTGCTAGCATTAAAGGCATGCTCCACCACGCCTGGCCAGAATTTTTATATTATTTTATCAAGTAAATTTATCTAAAAAATTTTTAAAGTCCATTTTGGCATCTGGGTAATAATGGCTTCACAGAGTGTGTTAGGTAGTGTTCTGCTACTTCCTGTTTCCTAGAGTAGTTTGAGGAACATTAGTGTTACATCTTCTTTAAAAGGTTTGCCAGAATTGACCAGAGTCCAAGACAACAGCTCCAGAGAAAGTAGACTGTTTTGCTTCTCATCCACCTGTGCCCCTTTTCTAAGCCTAGGGAACAATCTGCGGAAGAGGGGGTGTGGTAGAATGTAAGGGCTGCGATTGGGGTGAATGGTGAAACTACAGCAATATGGTCTGGACACTCATTTGATCAACTTGATTGAACATAAAGCCCCCTCCCCCCCGCCCCCCTGCTGGATGGTGGGGCTGTGGGGGTTTGGGCACAACAGCCTGCAAATTGGTTTTACATGAAGGAAGCTTGCACTCATAAATTATCACTTATTGCTAAAAAAATGAAAAAAAAAAAACCTGAAAGATGCAGGACAGTTAGGGCAGAATGCATGATCTGGGATCGGGTGAGGAGGGGGGGAGGGAAAGGGAAAAATGCCTGAACTGAATTGGAAAATGATGTATGAAATACACAAAGCATCAATAAAATAATAAATAAATAAAATAAATAAAAGGTTTGGCAGAATTGGCAGCACATGCATCTGGTTCTGAGTTTCTTTTTGTTGGGAGGTTTTTAATTACTGTTTCCATATCATAATGATTGTATGGATCTGTTTAAATTGTTCATATCCTCTTGATTTAAATTGGTAAATCATATATGTCTAGGAAGTTATTAATTTCTTCTTAATTTTCTGATTTTTTTTTTTGAAAATAACTTTTCAAGACATACCACAGTATCCTCTGAATTTCATTGGGATCTGTTGTTATGCCCACTTTTTTATTTCTAATTTTATTTGTGTGTTTCTTCTCTCTTTTTTCATTAGTGTTGGTGATGAGTTTGTGAATCTTGTTTATCTATAATATATATTATATTTGAGACAGGATCTCAATAGTAGTACATTATATACCTTATATATTGGATACCTTATACATATAGCTCTGGCCGGTCTAGTGCTTTCTGTGAAGACCTGGCTATCCAGGAATTCATAGAGATCTGCTTGCCTCTTCCTCCCCAGTGCTGAGTTAATGGCCTGGTCTTCTTCAATTTTTAAGGAACAACTGCTTGCTTGATTTATTTGCTTTCCATTTTATTAATTTTTCCCCTGGTTTTCATGGTTTTGTATAGTCTACTGCTTTGGAGATTGGGGATTTTTTTATTGTTAAGACTTTGTGATTTGTTAGATTATTTATTTTAAGAACTCTCTGGCTTTTTAGTGTAAACACAAGTATGAAGCCTCTTCTTAGAAATGAATTAGCTGTGTGTAAATCAGGTTCTGGTAAGCTGTACTTTTTTCCTTATTTGAATCTAGGCAAAATTTCATTTCTTCCCTTATTTCTTTAGTGATATACTGGTCATTCAAGGAGTATTGGTCAGTCTCTGGTATTTGTGAAGTTTCAGTAGCTGTTGATTTCTAGCTTTATTTACCATGACCTGATAAGATACAATATGTTATTTAAATTTTCTTGTTAAGAGTTTTTTTGTGGCTTAGAATGTGGTCGATTGTAGAGATGATTTCAGGCTGCCTGAAAGAATGTAAATTCTAGATTTTTTTTTCGCATAAATTTATTTTTATTTTTTTTTAACAAATCCCCCACCCCATCAGAGCTCATGCATTCTGCCAAACTTGCTTTTCATCTCTTTCTCAGTCTTTCTCAATATTCTCCATAAGGAGGTTGACTGTTTCGAGCAGAAGTTCACTGTTTCAGTCAGTTCTTCGATGCATTCCTTTCTGTTGTTGTTGTTTCCAATAGCATCAACCTCCAGAACTGCTTTGGACAAAAGTCAGGGGGCCATACAGAGAAAGAATATCCACTGAGTAAGTGGCACTAGATCCACAGACGTGAGGAATAGCATTCGCCGTTGTGGTTTTTCTGGACTGTGCTATTCACTGCGAGCATGATGTCCCTCTAGCGCCAGCGATTGTTCTGCAAAGCTCCATAGATGGGTCGTTCTTTCTTTCCTTTTTTTTTTTTTTTTTCTTTTTTTTCGTTTCTTTTTTTTTTTTTTTTTTTTTTTTTTTGTTTTTTTGGTCCTTTTCGAGACAGGGTCTCCCCTGTAGCCCCAGCTGGCCTGGAACTGCCACGTGGTGACCAGGCTGGCCTTGCCGGAACCAGCTGCTGAACTAAAGATCCCGCCGCTCTCTGCCTCCCAGTGCTAGGATAAAGGTCGTGAGCCACCATCCCGGCGAGTGTGGTCTTTTTTTTACTGCTGCATAAGAACTCCGGTGTAGATGTACCACATGTTCTGCTATCCACTCGTCAGTTGAGGATTTGGGTTGGTTCCAGCTCTTTGCTATTGTGAAGAGAGCTGAAATTAAACAGGGCATTGCTTATGTATCCTGCGGTGGGGGAAATCTTGAGGGTAACTGCCCAGGAGTGAGTATGGCTGGTTCAGTGGCAAGTCATTCCAAGTTTCCCAAGGTTCCCACACAACTTCCATATGGCTGTAGCGAGTTTACATCCCACTAGCAGTGGGATTGAGATGTTCCCCTTCTCCCCACAACCTCTCCAGCAACTGTATCAATTGTTTTCTTGATACTAGCCAACTCTTATCAGGGTAAGATGATACCTTAAAATGGCTTTTGATTTTGCCATTTCTTAATGAAATTTAGTGGAATGTTGACACTTCTTAACAGTGTTTTGCCTCAGCCATCTCATAATCCTCACATTGTGAAGTCTCTGTTCAGGCTTTTGCTCCATCTATTGAGTGGTAATTTGTTTTCTTTTTCCTTGTGTGTTTTGAGTAGTTTATTATTCTGAAAATCATGCTTTGCCAAGATGTTTGTGGCTGCAGTTGAAAGGTTTCCTCCCACTCTGTGGGATTCTCTCTTCATTCCTGATTGTTTCTTTTGAATGGTAACGAAGCTTTTGATTTAATGAGGTTCCATTTTCAATTGTCAAACCTTAATTCTTCAGCGAAAAGTGACCTGCTGTCTGATTTAGGAAGTCTTTTCCCTACGCCTATGTCTTTAGTCTGCTGGACAACTTGTTTCCCTCTATCCCTTCAGAGTTGGGTTGCAACGCTGAGGTCTTCTTATTCCATCGGACGTGACTGTTTTTTTTTTTTTCTGTTGTTTTGTATTGTATGACTGTCACTGTCCATGCAAGTCTGTGCACCCATTGTGTCGTGCATGCCGCGGTTCAGAGAGTCTCTTTAGAAGAGGGGTCTCGGTTTCCGAAACTGGAGTTCTCCTGAGATTGGAAGTTTGAGACGGTTCTATGGCCCCAATGGTGGGTGCTGGGAGATCGAACCGGCGGGTCCTCTGCAAGAGCGGTCGGAGCTCTTAACGCGCTAGGCCATCCTCTCCCCCTGAGCTGGAGCTTTGTACAGGGGCGAGAGTAGGGTTTAATTTCTCATCTACTAAGTTAATGACCAGTTTTTGCGTACGACCTGATGAGAGCTGTCTTTTCTCCATTTGGCTACCTTGGGCCCCCTAATGTCAAACTAATAAGGCTCGAAATATTGTATATGTGCTCAGTTTGCGTCTGCGGTTTTGTTCCATCTGGTCAAACAGTGTCCACAGGCTTTTTTGTCAGTCCGCCATGGCTGTTTTTATACTAGTATGCCCTGTAGTATAGTTATGAGTCTGGTATAGAATCCCCCTGTATTGCTCTTGTTTGCTCAGTGGTTGTTTTTGGCTATTCAGGTCTTTGTTTTTCAAATGAATTTAAAGAAGGACTTTTTTTCCCCAAGCCTGTGAAGAAACTCTTTGGGATTTTGATTGGAATTGCATTAATATCATATAAAGAGTTTTGGTAAAATGGACATTTTTCATATGTAATTTTCATCAGTGGGTTCTTCTTCATTCTTCTGATGTTCTTCTTCATTTCTTTCTTTAAAGGGTTTAAAAGTTTTTGTTTGCAGCAGAAATCATTGACCTTGTCCTTTGGTTAGGTTTGTTCTAGGTATTTGTTGTTTTTTAGTTTTTTTTTTGTTTAGTTTTTTTTTCTTTTTTTTTTCTCCAGTTGCTTGTTCTGGTGTAAAGAAAGGCCATTGGATTTTTTTAAGGTTAATTTTTGTATCTGGCCAATTGCTCGAAGCATGATTAATCGTTTTCTAAGAGTTTTCTGGTGGAGTTCTTAGCATCCTTAAGTAAACAATCATAATGATCACGCAAAAAGGGATAGTTTGATTCCTTTTCCTCTAAATTATAAACTGCCTGTAATTTCTTTTTATTGCCTTAGTGCTCTAAAGCATGTTTTCAAGCACTTATTGAAGAGGAGTGGTGGACAGGGGACAGCCTGCCAAGGTTCCTACCTTAAAGGTGAATGTTTCTGTCATTTCCCCATGTAAGATGATATTGGCTGTGGTTTTCCCTGTATACTGGCTTTGATTACATTGAGGATGATCCCTCCAATCCAATTCCTTCTAGACTTTAAGACATGAACTTGGATGACTTGGATTTGTTCAAAGGCTTTTTTCAGCATGCAATTGTAGATAGATGGTCGTCGTTTTGATGTCCTTCATTTCATTTATGTGTTTGGATGATGTTTTATTGATTTCTTGTACTCTTTACCTTTAGGTTTTTAGTTGTGTGTCTTGTGTTTCTTCCAGGTCTGATGATGTCTTTGTTCTGCTTTCCTCCATTCTGCTTGCTAGGCTTTTTCACACTACTTTCCTTTGATTGGATGAGTGTTTGATTTCCTTTTTCATTTCTTTCTGAATTTCTTTAAGTATTCTAACTTCTTTTTGGAGCTTCGTCATTTCTTACCTGTTGCTCTTTGCNTTCTGCTTCCTCCATTCTGCTTCTGAGGCTTTTTCCACTCCTTTCCTCTTGATTGGATGAGTGTTTGATTTCCTTTTTCATTTCTTCTTCTGATTTCTTTAGTATTTCTACTTCTTTTTGGAGCTTCTCAATCTCTTCCTGTAGCTCTTTGCTTCGATGGTTGGTTTCCTTATCTTTTCCAGCATGGGATCTTTTCAGTGTTTCCAGTTCCTTCTGGAGTTTGTCATTCTCTCTCTCTAGATCCTTCTTGAGTTCTTCATTCTCTTTTCTTAGTTCTTTGATTTGCTCTTTATAATCTTGTAGTTATTTAAATATGTTCCCAATTGTGTTTCTGATACCTGTGTCCTGGGCCATCCCCATGGGGATCCCTCTGTAGGAATCTTCCATAAGGTTGGTAGAGCTTGATGCAGGATTATCCTGTCCCCCCTCTCCCCCGCAACTGAGATTATAAAGACATCTGAAGGAGGCAAGCAAAGCAAGCCTTCAACACTGAAGAGGCATTTAGGACATACATTGGAATACAGGCAAGGAGAAGCTCATATGCCAGGAACACAAAGAAGAGACAACACAGGAAAGGGGCAGGATAATAGATCCCATGCCTTTTAGTATTGGTTTGTGAAATTTGGAGTCCCAATGTTTGCTACTTCATATATATTTGTAATCAGTATATCTTGCTCATAAATTGTTCTTTTTTGTTAATTATATAATGGCCTTCCTTTTTTATTTAATTATTTTTATTTTATGTATATGACTGGCTTGTATGTATGAAAGTACACCTATTCATGCAATACCCATGGAGGCCAGAAGAGGGCATCGCATACCCTGTAACTGAAGTTACAGATAGTTGTTAGTCACCATACAGGTGCTGGGAATAAAACCTGGGTCATCTGCAAGAGCATCCAGTCCTCTTAACCACTGACCCACCTTTTCAGCCCCATAGTAGCCTTCTTTATCTCTTCTAATTTTGATTTAATGTCTTTATTCATATTACCAAATATCATAAAACTATATTAGCCTCCATTTGCTTCACAGATTGTTGCTTTGCCTCTCAACCCATAGGCATTTTCTTTCTTTTTTTATTCCTTTTGACCAGTGAGGTATGTTTCTTGAAGAGGCAGATAATTGGATCTTGTTTTTAATTAAGCCAACTACCATTTATTGATGAATTCTGGCCATTTACACTTAAGATGTCCTTATTTATCCTGTTTAAAAATAGCTTTGTTAGATATAGCCATCTTGGTTGAAATATTTACTTTCTGGGTTTGAAATTTAGCATTCCATCCTTGCCTGGCTTTCAGGATGATAAATCTAATGTAAAGTATTTACTTTGTAAGCTGCGTTTCCCCTAGGGCTTTCAAGATTGCTTCTTTGACTTGTGTCTTGATGTCTTGTGTACAATATGTCATGCAGTGATGTTCTTCCCTGGCTGTGCCTGACTTGCATTCTATATGTCTTTTGTATTTGGATGTATTTTTTTTTTTCTCCTCTAGATTTGGGGAATTTTCTATAATCTGCCTACCTCTCCCTATGAGTGCTAGGATCAAAGATGTATTTGACCATACCTGCAGTTTTCTTTGTCCTTTCTGAGTGGTAATGAGAGGAGAAATCAAGCTTCTCTAATAGTAATAACATTAAGCTATACAAGAAAAGGGAACATAATTAAAAGTGACTAAAACCTACTATTACAGACCAGTGTGGTTGTGCACATATTTGATCCCAGCACTCACAGGCAGAGGTAGGTGGATTGCTATGAGTTTGAAGCCAGCCTGGATTACATACCAAGTTCCAGGCCAGCCAGGGCTACTTAGTGAGACCCTGTCTCAAAAAACAAAAACAAATAAACGAAACCTACTAATACATCACCAATGACCATAAAATAGAAAATGATATGGTAGAGTGTGATAGGAAGGTAAAATTATTTAAATATGGAAATAGTAAAAGATAAACAAAGGAGGCAAAAAGTAGAAAAATAGAGGAGCAGCAAGGCAAATTTTGAGAATGGAAAAAGAAGAGTGTCATAGAAGGGAATTGAAGAGAGAGAGAGTGGAAGAGCAAGAGCGAGAGAGAGCAGAGAGAATAGGGAGAGAGCAGAGAGAGAACAGAGAGAGCAGGGAGAGAGCAGGGAGAACACAAGAGTTCCCAGTAATGGAAAAGCTTAAAAACCAAACTTAAATGGCTGTAAGAAAAGGAATAGGAAACAGCCATAAAATGTTAAACAAACAAACAGCCGGGCGTGGTGGTGCACGCCTGTGATTTCAGCACTCAAGAGGCAGAGGCAGAGGGACCTCTGTGAGTTCAAGGCCAGCCTGGTCTACATAGTGAATTCCAGGACAGCTGGGGCTACAGGGAGACCCTGTCTCAGAGAGACCAAAAAAAAAGTTAAAAAATAACAAAATACAGTAAAAATACTGCTAAAAGTACAGTAGAAATAAAGAGGTAACAAAAAATAGAAAGAAGAGGGTAAAAGAAGGAAAGAAAAACACTTAGTAATGAATAAAATGCCTGAATAAAATTAGATGAACATATTAAGGGGCTTAGAAAGCATAAAATGTTTTTGTTTGGTGTTTTTGGAGACAGGGTCTCCTTGCAGCCCCAGCTGGCTTGGAACTCTTTATGTAGACCAGGTTGACTGGATCTCTGCCTCTGCTTCCTGAAGTGCCACCACACCTGGCATAACATAAAAGTTTGAAAATTTATGATAAAGTAAAAATACCACTAAATGTGTAATGAAAAGTAAAGAAGAACCACAAGTGCAAAATTTTTTAAAGGAATAAAAAAGATTCAGCATTTTCTTTCAGTGTCTTCAATAATTGAAAATTATAGTTTATATGCACAGGGATGAGGGGACATTGGTTGACATTGGTTCTTCTTTTTTCCATGTCTCATATTAGTGTTGAGCTTGTATTTGGCTATGTATCCAGCATCTACCAATGCTGTTTTCATTTAGCAGCTTCTAATGCATACCAAAGGTCTCTGCTGACCACACTAAACTTTGTAGTCTGTAGGCTAGGCATGTTCTCCCACTCTCCTGCAAATCTCTGGATCACATTCTCCTGGGGTATCTAGTTCTAGACGGAGGTTTTTCCCAAGGACATTTGGATTGGGGAAGCAAGCACAGCAACAGAGATCCATACGCCATTCTCTAGACTCAGTACCACCATTAAAATCATTGTCACAACTGCAGTTGCCTGTACTGGGTCCACTTAAGGTCGACTGTATCAACACTCAGTCAAGGAAGGGTAAGGGGCTCAGACCCATACCCTTCAGCTCTGAACTATTGGCTATCGACAGATTCCGGGACAGGGAGAATCACTGTTTTCAGCTGTGTATTGTCTGCTGAGCCCACCAGGCTCCAACATTTAATTCCAAAGCCTTGGCTCCACAGATGGCCCTGGTCAATCCCAGTGGGACACAAAGATAAGGAACTGAGAGATTTGTGAGGAGGGGGAAGGCTGGTGGTAGGGAAGTGGGGTAAGAGTAGTTAGTGTGCATAGCATGGGTGTGTGACAACCTAAAGCAAGCAAAGAAATTAACTAATATTTTTCAAAAGTTCAAGCTGCTCTGAGGGCCTGGTTCCCAGGCCCCTGATATCTCCGTTTTAAATTACAGGGCCTTTCTCAAGATGTCCTTGGCCACGGCTGTCACAGTTCTATAGAGACACAAATGTGACTCCTTCGCTGCTGTCCTACCTCCTGGAAGAGTCATTCACTCACCAAAACCTACAAGTAGATTTGAGGCTTGTGGGAGCTGTAGGCTTTCCTGTGGGCCAGACTCTCAGTCTCTTTAGCTAGCCCAGGCCCACCTGGATCACCTTTGGATGAGGCCACTGCTTCCCCTTCACCTGGTGGGGAGCCATGTGACTGGAACTGGCTTCATCTAGTTTTCACTGTGTCACCCTTCTTCCCTCTGTGCTTTTGAGATGCTCTATCAATGCCTTTGCAATATTTTGAGGTTCTCTCTCTCTCTTTCTCTCTTTGTCCTTCCTTCCTTCCTTCCTTCCTTCCTTCCTTCCTTCCTTCCTTCCTTCCTTCTTTGGAATAGAGTCCATTTCCCTTATCCGGTCTCTTCTCCTTCACCTGGTCACACAGAGGCTAGTCTGCCATCTTACCCAGAGTCTTTCTATTCATATTCTCATTAAGAAGTAGAATCACATATTGGATGGACTTTTTTTTTAATTCTTGCTATAATTTTATGACCTACTTTTTTATTTTTATTGATGCTTTGTGTATTTCATACATCATTTTCCAATTCAGTTCAGGCATATATCCCCTTCCCTTCCCCCCACCCCCACCCCTACCCATCCCAGATCATACATTCTGCCGTAACTTTTCTGCATCTTTCTCTGCTTTTTTGTTTTGTTTTGTTTTCATTTTTTTAACAATAAGTGATAATTTGTGAGTACAAGCATCCTTCATGTAAAACCAATTTGCAAGCAGTTATGCCCAAACCCACACAGCTCATGGGTCCCACCATCCAGCAGGGGGGGCTTGTATGTTCAATCAAGTTGATCAAATGAGTGTCCAGTCTATATTGTTGTAGTTTCACCATTCACCCCAATCGCAGCCCTTACATTCTACCACGCCCCCTCTTCCGCAGATTGTTCCCTAGGCTTAGAAAAGGGGCACAGGTGGATGAGAAGCAAAACAGTCTACTTTCTCTGGAGCTGTTGTCTTGGTCTCTGGTCAATTCTGGCTGTTTTCTTTCATGGGCTGCCAGCTTGTCCAGGCATAACCTTTCAATCCTACTAATGAAGCACATGCAATTAGATATATAGGTATTTAAACAGTATAATATATAGCCTTTCGATCCTACTAATGAAGCACACGCAATTAGATATATAGGTATTTAAACAGTACTAATTGTTATGGTAGGTTACTTTGGTATAGACACAGATGTTTGGATGGTATGTTAATCCATGAATTACATTTTCTTCTGTTAAGTATGACAGGGTCTTCGTGTGGTTTATAACATCTCCTAACCATTAGAGGATGTAAGCTTGTGGCATCAGCCGTGGGTTATTCCTCCAAGGAGAGAGCTAATAGCCAATTAGATTTGGGATATACAGACATATGGCTGCCACTGCTGCACAGTATTTCCAGGCAGATGAGGTGTAGCTGGTGCTGACGGAGGAGTCTTGCTTGACTCAAGGAGACCTATATTTGCTTTATTGGTTTAGTGGCCTTTGGTAACACTCTCTGGCATTCCAGAGACCATCTGTATACTTGCAAGTGCGGTCTCCATACATCTTTCCCATGTTTATATCAGGTCTTCAACAGCAGGGCCTTATCGCCTCTCTTCCTGCAGATATCCCAGTTTGGAGGCAAGGAGCCTTTACCTTTTGTGGGGGCTTGGATCCCCTGGCCAACATCTCCTTGGTAGAATAATCCATTGTTGATGTCAGAGCTCCTGTATTAATATATTTTGCTTAAGTGCATAGCTTAAGGAGACTTTAGCATTATATTTGGTTCTGAATAGAGAATAATCCTTTTCACAGTTTCTATGTCCATTAGTCAATTAAAGAAGGCAGTTTTACTGATTTTACAAGAGAATACCTCTATAACAGCTGGCTCCAATCTACAGCTGGAGAACGACCTCATCATCATCATATTTCTCCTTATTCTATGGGGGGGGGTGTTAAGAAAGTCTCTTGTATTAAAACCTTTGCAGCACCTAGAAGATAAGCTTCGTTAGGATTCATTAAAAATCGTTGTTACTAGTAGGATCCAGAGAGGGGCCTGATGTCTGCAGCAATCTGAGGCATTTCTTCCCTTCAATGCCCAGAGGAGTCAATCCTTCTGCTGGCACTTTCTGGTACATCCTACTCACTGCAAAGCTGCATTTTCTTTCTCAGCCATTAAGTTGGTGATACTCTGGCCTGTTGGAACATACAAATCCTTTCCCATAGTTAGTTTTAAGATTTGGGTTGCAAGGTTTTTTGACAAAAAGTTTTCATATCTATCTATATCCCCCTTTTTTATTTAAGGTTTTTATTTTTGACCCATGAGTCTCAAAAAAGCAGTTGTTTTATACATACCTATAGGGTGGAATCAAGGCACAGATTTCATCAAGTTCACCCATGCTGTTTTGGGTTACTGTATGTGATTAACTTGGGAAACAAACTTTATTTTTGAGTTAAATCATCCTATAGGTGAAAGAGATTGCTACCAGGTGATACTATATGACAGCAAAATTATAGAGAACATTTGTTTATACCAATCCCAAAGTAATTGTTATACAATTTTTAATTAAAGCTAATGTGGACAACAGCAATTTATACCACCAATTAACTCAGATGCATTACCATTTTTATCAGCCTTTAAACCAATGTTGTTTAATATATGGACTCTTATGAAATGCAGACGTGTTGCTGCTACTTCGATTTGCAGAAAGTTGAGTTCACACATCCACCATGAAAAAAGGACAAACAATAACAACCAGCATTACCCCTTTCCTGCAATGACTGCATGAAACTTCCTTTTTCTTCCATTGACCACTAATGTAGTGAGAACTGGATGTGACAGAGTATCAAATGCATGTTTCACATTGACCTACCTGGAAAAGGTGATTTTGTTGTTGTCGTCATTGTTGTTAATATTTGGTACACTTCCGTTTCCTGTGTTTGAATGCTTTTTTTTGAGACAGGGTTCTCAGTAGCCCCAACTGGCCATATAGACCTATATTGCTATATGGATCAGACCATACTGGTAATATAGACCCATATAACCCCGACTTGCTGTATAGGTGGTCTAGTGGTCATAATCAGGCAGTGTGCTCTGGCATATATGCTTTTAATCAGTGGTAGATAAACAAAACTCAAGCGATTGGACATTAATTGTAAAAATTCTAGGTTCATGTAGTTTGGATCTTATTATCTTAAATATGAAGAATCCTAGAGAAACTTTTGAGAAAACATTGTGGGAAACGTTCATTTTATACATATAGTCATTCAGTGCATTAACTATGAAAGACAGCAGATGACAGTGCCCAGTAACGTTATGATGGAATGGAAGCATTTTGGCTATGCAGCTTCAAAATGCCTAATTAGTGCAGTGAGGCGTGTGCATGTTCATGGTACTGCTCTGTGAATAAGCCTATTGTTCTGCCAGTCTTAAAAGAACTAATTTTGTTAGTTATTGTACATAACACTTGACAATCAGCAACTATGTTGTTTGTGTCTATACATAGTATACTTCTGTTATTGGAATATATTCCTTCTACTTGTTAAAGAGTAGTTTTTTGGTTTTTTTTGGTTTTTTTTAGAAACAAAGCTTTCCATGTTACACCATCAGCAGCCTTATATATCTCATATTTACCTCATCTTTTGATGACATTAAAAGGCCACATTAAAAGACCGACCTGGGCTGGAGAGATGGCCTAGCAATTAAGAGTGCTGACTGCTCTTGCAGAGGACCTGGGTTCGATTCTCAGCACCCACATGGCGGCTGAGAACCATCTGTAACTCCAATTCCAAGAGAACTCTAGTTCCAGGAGAATCCAACACCCTCTTCTGACCTCCGCTGCATTGTATGACACGAGTGTACAAATCTACATGCAGACACTACATTCATACAAATAAATAAATAAATAAATAAATAAATAAATAAATAAATAAATAAAATTAAAGACTGACCTGTATAATCTAGGTTTGCATAAATATACACTATGATATTCATACAATGAAGAACTCTCCTAAGGGCACATTTCTCAGAAAATGCCCTTGTTAAGTATGTATAATTATCCTTCTACAACTGTGAATTCCATATGCATGCTCTCAACACTAGTTTGAAAGTATTAGAAACAAATTGCATCCATATTGCACATGTATATAATTTTTAAATATACTATAACAACTATAGACACATTGTTTATTTTGCAAGAGAGAGTTTGTAGATTACGTGCAAATCGTGCCATTTTGTATAAGGAACTTGAGCATCTGTAGGTTTTGGTATCCACAGGGACTCTTGGGACCAGACCCTATAGATAATATAATGATGAGAGAGGGAAAGATATGTGTGTGGGGAGGGAAAGAAGGAGGGAAGGAGGGAGGGAGGGAGAGAGAGAGAGAGAAACATAGTGTCTTTTTAAAATTTTTTATTTATTTTCATATGTGTATGAATGTATTGTCTTCATGTATGTAGGTTGGTGGACCCATGTCGTGCAATGCTGTGGAGGTCAAAAGAGGGCGTTGGATTCCCCTGGAACTGGAGTTAAAGACGGTTTTCAGCCGCCATGTGGGTGCTGGGGATCGAACCCCGGTCCTCTGCAAGAGCAGTTGGTGCTCTTAACCGCTAGGCTATCTCTCCAGCCCCACATAGTGTCTTTTTTAAATGGTAGTATCTTATTACAATAATTCATATACTTTCCTTCCAAGTGCTTTGAAAATGATTTAAGTAATACTGCATGTTGTATAGCAATAGTGCTAGTGATTGCTCACTACCATAACTTAAGGAATTTCCCCTGTAACAATGATCAAATTACATTGCCTCATTCTTTATATTTTGTTCTTTTTCTATAGACCATCAATACTTTCATTTTTATCAGATGGATGAGCACAGTTGAGTCCAGTTTTTGGCTCCAGAAGAGAGTGAAGTATTTACTGATGTTGAGTTCATGATCTTCTCAGAATCTCTAATCAAATGAGCTGCTGGAAGCAGATTCTTTACATGTAACAGAAAACATGTAAATGTTTCTTCTTCCCACAATTTTGAGGGACCCAGAATTGTCCCCCAGTGGGAGATGGGCGTTTTATTGTCTTGTGGATGTGGCAGCCATGTCATATTTAATAGGACAGAATGAATAACTTCTGGAGCGGAGCACTTGAAAGGGCAATCACAGAAAGGCTCTCATTGTATTTGGTGATTTTATTGTTGTTTGATTTCTAAAAATTATTGCAACTACCAGTACTTTCTTGATTCTTGAGATTTGTTTCCTTTAAATTGTGTGAGGATGCCTTCTTAGATAGCATAGGATATTGTAAAACATGAAGTCTGGCAGTTGGGAAGACAACTTGGCATTTAGAATGCTTCCTATGCAAGTATAAATACCAGAGGTTGGATCCCCAGAACTCACATAAATATAATTCTAACCTCCAGAGGCAGAAACTGGGGGGTTCCCGGGAGAGGCAACTATGAGAACAGCCTTTTAAGTGGGAGCTGCCTGGAAGAGCGAAGGAGAAGAGGGATGGAAGAGTCCTGACACTGAGCTTGAGCCTCAACATGCATGCCCCTCATATGTACTTACACCGGTACACACACAAACCCACACACATGTGAACACACACCGTACATACTTATACACTCACATGATGAACATGTGTGTACACACTCCACACATATAAACTGAAAAGTTAAAGAAATGAAGTCTGATGTAATTTTACAAGCAAAATTAACTTTATAGACAGCTCTTTTTTCTGGAATTTTCTACATTTTACCCTCCTCCTCTTCCTCTTCTTCCTCTTCCTCCTCCTTTTTGAGACAGATCTCCCTATAGATCCACATGGCTTGGAACTCACTATCTCACTATGTAGGCCAGGCTGGCCTTGATCTATACTTTTTTTTTAATTAAAAAGTCTAAAGGAGTAACAGGTATCTGAGAAATGGAATAATCTAATATAATTAAGGAGCAAAGCATAGCACAGGTTTTATTTCCATACTGATAGGATGAGCGAGTGTTGGATTTGAGCCCTTTTAGGTTACAGAGAATACCCAATGAGGAGAGGCAAGTGGTTTCCTCTGATGTGGAGCAGCCTGCTAGTGGGTTGTGAGAGGAGGATGCATGGTCCCCCACCATGGACTGGAAGATTAGGAGAACAAGGCAGGTCTTGGCAAGAGAGATGCCTGGGACTGTTCTTTCATACGCTTGGTGGATTTTGGCGATGGACAGCAAGGTCCTCTATCAGTCTACTTGGGCTGCCAAACAAAATACCATTGATGGAGTGGCTTTGACAGAAGATGTTTTCTCCTAGTTCTGAAAGCTAAAAGCTGTCCAGATTGACATCCACTGGGTTTGGTTTCTGAAGGGTTCTCTATTTGGATTGCTGTGGCTCCCTCTCATTGTGCTGGGATGATAGAGAGAATACTATCTTCTGTCTCTTCCTTTACCAACACTAATGCCGTGAGATCAGTGCCCACATGATTTTATTTTATTTTATTTTATTTTTTTGGCTTTTCAAGACAGGGTCTCCCTGTAGTCCCAGCTGTCCTGGAACTCACTCCTGTAGACCAGGCTGGCCTTGAACTCACAAAGATCCTCCTGCCTCTGCCTCCCGAGTGCTAGGATTAAAGGCATGTGCCACCACGCCCAGTACTGCCTTAGAAGCTCATCTCCAAGACCATGCAGAGGAGAGGATGGCTTCAGTGTGTGAATTTGGGGGGATGTGTTCAGCACAACAGACCTGTAGATACTTCTGAATATAAAGAGAGAAGGAAAATTATAGAAATTCTCTATCCAAAAGATAGCATGAAGAAATTTAGATTTGTATAGTGGAAGAATTTTAAGTCAGAAATTTGATAGACTTGGATTTGAATCTGTGGTTGTCTCCTACTGTCACAGGATATCTACTGTGGTGGCTAGGTATTTAAATGTTCTCATTTGTAGAATGGGCATGCTATGCCTTTGAACTATTGCACTAAGCACTCCATACAGTTTATATGGATAACTACTCACTACAAGAAAATGGTCTTTATTAGTCCAAGGATTTCATTTTCCAAATATAAACAAATATCACAAAATATGTTTTAGTCCTTGGTTGTCTTATGATATGAAAAGTCTTCAGGGAGGTAAAGCTGTTATGTTGAATTGTATAATCAGAGCATAAGCAAAAGTATGCATACTTCAGGAGGCTTTTAAAAATGACTTTCTTCAACCTTGACAAGATTCTTGAATGCTCACAGCACTTGCTTCTTTTCTACAAAACTTTGAACTGCAGAACGACAAATCCGTTTATGCCAGTGAACTCTTTCCACTGACTCATCTTTTCTTGAGGCCCCAGAGGGCAGAATCAGGATCAAGATGTGGGACTTGCCAGGAGAAAGACTTAATCTCCTCTAAGGAAAGGGCTTTGGAATTGTTTGGACCGTTGACTAAGGAATGAGCTTCCTCACAAGGTGGTGAGTTCCTTGCCTCTGCACAGGGGCCACTTGGCAGGAATACGGGTCGAGTTTCAAGCAGTGGATGGGATGCTGCTGGAGGTGCCCTTAAAGGTGAGTCTAGAATGTCAGTCACTTTCAGGAAGTCTCTCAATGTAGAAAAGGATTCACAGATGGATATTACTTCAATGACTGGCTTATTATGATTTAGAAAACAGAACTCTGATTGACTTATTCAGGCAGCCCTGGAAGTTCTTTCAGATCATTCCTTAAGTCAGGGCTACTGACCATGACTTTGGAGCTAAATATAGTGTAGAAAGTACCGTTGTGCATGTTGCTAGGAGCCAGCCCAGCGGACTCGGTTCTTACCTTGGTGTCTCACACTTCATTAAGCTCTGGACATGATCCTTTTGTTCCATGCCAGCACAAGCATTTCACTATAGATTCAGGAAATGATGAAGAGATACATATTAAAAAGAATGCTTCCAAGGAAGATATTAATGAAGTGTTAATGCATCTCAGTCTCTTCCCAGAGCAGAATTCTCTAAAGAGATTTTGAGTTAATGGGAGTGAGAGCCCATCCTTGCCAACAGAACCCTTAGCTTCATTTAACAACAAAGTAAATATGAATAGTAATTAAAGTACCTGGTTTAGCACTTCCTTGTAAGCAAAATTCCTTGAAAACATCTATCTGGAACAAAGCCACATGCTTGCTCAGCCACAGAGACCTAGAGCCAAGAAGACTAATGTATGCTTTCCGAGCTCTGAAGTCCCAGACAATAATAGCATTGTGTTCTCCAAGCTGGAGTTTTAAGACACAGCATTTTCTTCATGAAACAGGCTTCAAAGTAGATTTGTGAAAGGACTTTTGAAGGAGTTTCCGGAGCTCAATCCTATTTCAAATCTGTGGTGTGCTTTAAAGGTGTGAGTAATATGTGGTTCCTAAATAAGTTTAAAAACCAGTTTATTCTGTATCATTTTGACTGGAAATCCCAATTCTATTTGGAATATTTTAGCTGTCACTAAAATCCACCCAGGGAAATGTACAGAATAGCAACTATGTTGTGCCTTCCTTCAAAAAAAAATCTGCTTTTAGAGTATTTAGTTCTAACAACAAAGAAAACCTTATTGTACATAGAGGGTTTTTTCTTGCATTAAGATCTTTTAGTGTTACCAAGATGCAGAGAAACTGAAGTCCTCATCACAGTTTTGAACTGTACAAAAATGAAAAAGAAAAGCTTGCATACTCTTATCTGTGAATCCTTTTCATGATGAATTTTTATGCTTGAACTCACTAGGAATAAGGGAATGAAGAAAGAAAAGCAAAAGACTGCAAAGCTTGTGAAATAAAGTACAGGCTTCTATGTTTCTCCCATTAGTTCTAAGTGCTTTTCCTTTGCTTCAGAGGCTAGAGACGAACTGGGTGAATGGAAATCTGTGGTTGTTTTCATCATTTTTTATGGGTTTGAAATTTTTGTTCCCATCCTTTCTTTCTTACTCTTTACCTCATCTTTGGTCTTTATATTCCTTTCTGGATTTGTGGAAAATAGAATCGGGAGCAAAAAGTCAAAATCCCTGATGTTGTATGATCAGATGCTGTTGGAAACTGGAAACAACCTGGTTGTGCTAACTTATTTTGAAACTTCCTTTAATATGTTTGTGTTCAAGATGGGGTGGAGGCCTGCCCTACCCATGTCACTATGTTACTGAAGCAGGTGGTCCTATAAGGTAAATACATTATGATATCAATGATTGGACATTATGAAAGGAAATAGAACAGTCTGTTTTAAGTACTCCAGAAGCACAGGCAAAAAACGTTTTAGAACTAATGAGTAGTGAAGTAGGACAAAAGAAAAAAGGTTTGTAGAGAGTAGGCTGATTCTGGTGTGTGTGTGAGTGTGTGTGTGAGTGTGTGTGTGTGTGTGTGTGTGTGCGCGCGCGCGCTTGCGTGCGTGTGCTGTGACCTTTATGGTTCTCAGAAAAGCAGCTTAGAACTTGAAAGGCTAATAGGACTTTTTTTTTTCTCTTTATAAGAATAAAAGTTTTCTGGCTACAAATTAGCAATTTATCCTAACACCTGCTGAGGTAGACACCAGAGTTCTAACTCTGTTTCTAACTCTGTTAAAAGTCACTTTCTCAGAAAACGACAGAGCTCTGTAAATGCCTGCTATTTGTGTTGTTCCATTTGGAAATTTTACACATCTCATAAAGTGCTATGCAAATGTTCTTAGTGCTTTAGTATTCTGTTCGAACACTTGGGAGGTGCCAAGAGCATCTATTCACCAGAAAAAGTGATGAGATTTCCACCAGCTTTATCAGATGCTTTATTTTCAAGCAGTTATATGGACTTGTTTAAAATGAAGAATATTGGGTTTTTGTGGGTTTTTTTTTTTTGGTTCAGGAATTAGAACCTAGGGCCTCTAAATACATTCTACCACTAAAATACAAACCCAACTTACATACAAAGACTGTCTTATTCAAATACTAGTATACATCTGATGGGTTGTATATATATAATCATATCATAGTTTAACTCTGAGTTCTTTAATGATGACGAACAGTATCTATTCTCTTGTACGCATTTCATGTTCTGTTCTTTACACATAAAGTTTAAGACAACAGCCTTGAAAGTGCTATAATGTTGGTGAGAATGTCAATTAGTACAGCCATTACAGGAAATTGAGAAGATTGAAACTAGAGCTACCATCTGAGCCATCGCTCTCCCTCAGGGGTATATCCCAAGGAAATGAGATCCGTACTGTTATGATTTCCATGTGAAGCACCTGCTACCATCTTTCGAGCACTTACTGGTGGCACTGTTTGAGGAGGCTGTAGAACCTCTGGAACATGATACCTAGCTGGTAGACACCAGCCAATAGAGATGGGTTGCCTGCTTCCTAATCTTCCAAGGGGTGACTACTGCCAAACTCTTGCCACTATAGACACAGCCACCGTGATGGACTCTATCCCCTTAGACTTTGCCAAAATGAGCCTCTTCTGTCAGTTATTCGATCACAATAGTGAGAAAAACTAGCTAATGCAAGTTATGTTTGAGAGATATCTGCCCCCTCATGTTTATAGTTCAGCTGTGATACAGAATCAACCCATGTGTCTGCCAACAGATGAATGAATGAAGGAAATATTGCACATGTACACAATAGAATACTACTTGATGGGAAAAGATGGAAATCCTGCCATTTGCAATAATGTCTATGAACTTAAGGGATACATGCTAAATGATATAAGGCAGATACATAAAATAAATACTCCATGATCTCAATAATACGTGGAAGCAAAAAACTGAACTCATAGAATGCAAGTTACCAGGAGCTGGGATGGGAGAGACGATGATTTAGAAGGTGATCCCAGGATACAAAGATCAATTAGGACATCAGTTGTACAACATGGTGACTATGGTTAATAACAGTGTATTTTATAAGTGAAGCTTGGTAAAAGAATAAGTTCTAAGTAGTCTTATCACAAAATGGGTCATGTACATGTTAGTTCAATGTAGCTGTATGTACTGCAAAATATGTTGTATACCATGAATACTTATAATTTTTCTCAATTAAAAATTTAAAGTAATGTAGTGTATCCTATTTGGACACTTAGCTATTCGTCTTTACTTGAAAAGTGTATGTATGTGAATGTTTGAATATAGATAATATATTTTATAGAAAATAAAGATTTTACTATTAGTTTCATTTGTGTTATGGGCTAATTATATTCTACTGAAATGTTTTATTTAATTCCAGGGTAAAATCAATTAGCAACTGTTTGGTCTAGGGAACTCTAGGAACTGATGCATCTGCAATTGAGTGGAAAATGGCACATGTGTTGAGTGTTTTCAGAAGAGAAGAATCATAGTTTTGGGGGGATTCTCTCAGGGGTCCTGGCCACTATGGAATCCCCAAATATGTACAAAATTCAAAAGCTTGAGGATGGATGTAGAGTTTAGTGGGCAGGTAAAAAGGTTTAAGAATTAATTACCAACAGCATTAAACTTGGCCAGGAAGTGCTTCCTGGTGGACAGAACTTGGAGCAGACCTTTCCAAAAGCCCATGGCCACTGGCTCTGCACAGACCACATTCATCTTAGGAATGGATTGTTGACAAAAGATGCATTTGTTTCTAGTTTTCCTCCTGAAAAAAAAATTGGTACCTTTGTATATGTCACAAATGTGTGTATTAAAACATTCCTAATATACTTTATAAATATTTTTTAATTTCTTAAAACTGAATCATACCTCAAAATTTTATTGTGAAAACTTTCAAACATCCAAAAAGCATTACACAGGAAAATGTATCATTTTTCATCTATTTCCATTAACATTTTTCTATGTAGATAATTCTTGACTGACAATGGGATTACATCCAGAGAAACTCAACAAAAACTGAAAATACCCACTCAACAAAAACTGAAAATACCATAAGTCCAAAACACAGTTAATACACGTATTCTACTGACGATCCTGGCTCAGCAGCATTGCGCACCAAAGTAGAGGTAGCTCCTCACGATCTTGGTCTAGCGGTCTTCTGTGGCTCATCATTGCCACCAGAATCCTCAGAGAGGTTCATGCATGTCCCTTTATTCTGTAGGAGCCTTGGGAGCTGGAGCTATGAAGCACACACTTGACTGCTGTGAAAGAGTAGGCAGCAGGAACTTCTGGGGCTCCGCTCTCAGTGGCGACTGAGAACAGCTCCCACTGTTAGTCCTCGTGTGGAACAAATGAAAGCGCAGAGATGAAAAGGGAAGCTACTCACAGTGCGCTTCCTGTTGTGCATGAGTCAGCTCATCTTCATGTTTTGAGAGATGGCACCTGGGTAAGGACATCAGGGGACAACACTCCTCAGACCCACATTACTGACTTTACAAATATTTTAAAAGAATGAATATTTTGTTTTTCATTGAAAACTTACAAAACTATTTTTATTGACTTTTTATGTATTTTAAACATAATATCTCAATCAGCCTTAATTCCCTTTATACCCCCTTTTCCTTTGGCAGTCCCCCACAGAACTCCCCCCACCCCAAAGTTCACACTCTGTCATTTGTGTTAGGGCCCACTGTGCCAAATTCATCTCCCCGTCACTCCCCAGTGCCAGTTCATCCTCTGAGCTCTAGTCAGCCTATCTGGAGCTCCTCTCTTACAGAAGGCCAGTTCTTCCCCACCCAACCGAAATCAGCTGCCAATGTTTCTTCAGTTAAGATTGGGTCTGCTATTTATTTCTGCAGTTCTATGCTGGGTTTTTTGGTCTGGCTGAGCTTCCATGGGTCTTGTGCATGCCGACACCATTGCTGGAGGATCATATGAGCAGGGTCCCAGGAGCTGTAGGACTCTGTTTCCATATGGTCTTGCACCACCTCCCTGGCTCAAACTATTTTTATCTTTGAAAATAATAACCCTTTATGATATTCTTTTAGCATACTTTTTAAGCTACAAATACATGGATATGAAGCCCATTTTTATTTTTGCTTGTTTCTGTGTGTATATGTGTGTGCATGTGTGTACACATTCATGAGAGCATACATTGGCATGCAGGTGCATACATGATGATGCACATATGGAGGTCAAAATACAAGCTCTGTGCTGGTCCTTGGGCACAATCTGCATTTAAAAAAAAAATTTTTTTTTGTCTTTTCAAGACAGGGTCTCCCTGTAGCCCCAGCTGTCCTGGAATTTGCTCTGTAGACCAGGCTGGCCTTGAACTCACAAAGATCCGCCTGCCTCTGCCTCTCAAGTGCTAGGATTAAAGGCGTGCGCCACCATGGCCAGCACATTCTGCTTTTTACTTGAAGCAGGGTCTCTGATTGGCCTGGAGCCCCCCAAGCAGCTTCTAGGGATCTGCTTCTCTCTGCCTCCCATCTCACCGTTGCCGATCGCAGGTGTGTGCCACTGTCCTGGCTTTTTGTATGGGCTCCGGGGATCATCTCTGGTCCTTATGCTTGTGGAACAAGTACTTTACCTCCTGAGCCCCAGCTCATACCTCATTTAAAAACTTAGTGGAAAAGTGGAAAACTTAACAGAAAGCTTGTTTTTGGTTTTTGAACACTCTGTGCCCTATAATATGGAACCACCACCACTCTTCTCAAATTCTTTTCATACACAGTTTCATTGTCACAATAATCCTGTGCTGTAGGTTCCTCTGAATAGCATCATTTTGCAGATTGGGAATGGAAGTAGAGAGAGGTTTAGCAACTAGCGTGTGCTCTATAGAACAGTCTACTGAGTAAATGAGTGAATGACTCAGTACACTTTTGTTTTTCCTTTATACAGCATGTAATTATTAGAGCTGGAGAATTCAAAGGCTGGGCAAGAGTGCCTTTGAGTCCTCATCTGGACTTCAAAGCATATATTTAGTTGAGCTGACAAATGCATATTTCGAAGCCACCCTGGACAGTGTTGGCAAAGGTCTGGTCTTACATTGTGATTGTTTGTGCTTATTTTCTAGTTAACCTTTTTAAGCAGTTTACTACATTTTAGTATTCTTGAACTTCTTGTCCTCTGTATAATTCAAAGAGCAAGATGCTGGGCATATACATTAAAATGAAGACCTCACTCTAAAAAGACATGTTCCATCTGAATATATTTATGCGTCTAACCTCTATATAAACTGAGATGAGAGTGAATATTTTATTCAGATGGCATCATTGTATTTGTGTAGCTAGTTGAAAAAAGCATTAGAAAACAATAATTAAAATATGCAAATCTCTTCATAATAGGTTGGGTTATGGTCTTTGCTCATGCAAAATCCCTATTGATTTTAGATGTGAAGCATTTTACCATTAAAATTTAATTCTTGACTAACAAGCATATACAGAACTTTCTAAATATCTACTTAAAAGTAAAGCAAGATTTAAACTCTTCTAATAAGTTTCCAGGTTTCTAAATTTTATAGAAGACCACAATAACAAAAATATATCTACAATAATTTCAAATTTGGATTGGGGATGCTATAGAAAATTAGAGACTTCTAACATATAGCATAGATATAATCAGTAAAGCAGATTTTAAGTGTTTCTGTGACTGCTTATGTCTAATAATGAGAGCTGTAAAAATAAATTTCGATAAGTGATTATGTACTCATGTGGAAACTACCTTGCTCTCTTGACATGCCAGGCCCCTAATCCAGAGTTTGGTTTCTGAAACTAAGAGAAATCCAATAAGGAGCAAATGTTTAGGATCATGAATGCATGTCAGGAGTCTCGGATGACCATAGGCAGGATGGGGTGGACATGCATAGCTGAGCCTAGCAGGGCTTTGAACCTAGAAGCTCTGCTGGGAGCTGCCCAACAGTTGTCGTGTCAGGTGCAGCGGGGGAGGGAGGACGCGCCTACAGGTCGCAGGAGGGCTGTCTGCAACTCCAGAGACCATGTGCCTCTCTTGGCAGTTGGGAGGAATCTTAGAGATGCTGATTTAATAGAGTGGGGCACAGGTGGTGACCGTCACCTTGATCTTCCTGTCACCAGTGCAGATGATTTGCTGTGCCTTCAGACTAGGAAGTGAGGATAGGAGGTTTCAAATTCTTGAGTCCAGTGGCAGATCAATGTGCTAAACATGTGAGAGCAACTTTCTTTTCCCATTTTAATTTGCCCTTTTGGTTTTCGGCACTGCCGGGAATTGAACCCATAGCCTTGCACTTGCTAGGCAAGCACTCAAGCACTGAACTATATCCACAGCTTATTTTTTTTCCTTTTTTTTAAAAAAAATATAAGGCCTATGTTGCTTAAATAAGCATATTTCTTAATGGTATCTGTTTGAATGAGTAATACCCTGCATCCTATTAAGTCCTGTGTCACTGTTATACACATGTGCACGTGCGTGTGCGTGTGCGCGCACGCACACACACACACATGCACATGCACACATGCATGAATCCACACACGCACTGTTTATTTGGCTTCAATATGAAATCTCATGGGAGATAGGTGGACTAGGTCTTTCCAAGTCCAGTTTTTAGATGAAGGGACTGAAGTCTGGTGAGATCCATTTGTCCTTAGCTCATTGCAGCTAACAAATGCAAAGTCACATTTCAGTCAGAGTCATTTGGCTCCACATTCAATTCACTGCTCATTGTTTTTCCTTAACTTTCCAATGAGGCTAAAAGACAGTGTTTTATAAAACAACCTTTGAACCACATCTCATAAACCTTTACCTAACAAAGTTGAAAATGTTTTCAAGGTTTGAATTCTTAGGGGCAAAGCTGCTTGGCAGTTCTCTCTGTTAAGGAATGTTTCAGATGCTTGTATTTGTTATAATACTTCATTTGAATAATTGGCATGAGGCAGTATTTAAGAGGGACATAAACTGTCAGAATGGTAAAAAGAAACTTATTTAAATAGATATATGAATTAGGGCCAGGCATTAAAATCAATACCTCTGCTTTGTAAGTAACTGTCTTTACTTAAACTTACTATCAGGGATGGAAATCGGTATTTTACTTGTGTTTAACTAGAATCACTACTCAGTGTGGTGGCTTAGGACAGTTTGGCCTTCACTGTCCCCCTTACAAGATGAATATGTCTCACTCCTCTTTTGCATTATTTATTTAGTTAATTTTGATAGCAGACAATTTGCAGACACTGATGTAGAGGGACCCACAGAAGCAGATTCAGCTGGGGCCATAATTACACAATCATTCATATTACCTGGCAAATTGTGATCTCAAATTTTAAATTATTCAAAAATGTTTTTGTTGGGAGCTCTGGCAAATCTTCCTCAGCATGGATTTGGTAGGCCAGGCTGAATCAATCAGGCAGGGAGAATTCTTGCCCTGCCAGGCTTGTCACCTCCTGTTAACTCACAAGATAAACTTGGCCAGCAACTCATCCTGGCTGGGAAGTGTGCACACTGTATTGATAGCAGATGGTGCCCACTGCATGTGGCTGAAATGTTCCCATCGAATGGAGAAATAGGGTCTAAGGATGGGGGTGGCTGGGAGAAGAGCATTGGAATACAAGTGTTGCAGTTTGGTCCCTGGAATAATGTAAGGTTTCTCTTTCAGTGTCTTTGTTTATTTGTTTTATTGAACATTTGTACAACTCAGAATGGTTCCCAATCAAGCCCAGTCCCCTCCATGCTCCAACCCCCATCAGAAGTCATGTATTCCAACATGCAAGCTAAGCCCTATCCAGTCAAGCTACCAAACCCAGACTTCCTTCTGTGCAAATAGATCCACTGGAGACTAGTCAGCGTATCTAGGAATCCTAGGTAAGGCATGCTCTTCCTCACCAAACAGTACTTTTCAATGTTTTAAGTGGAGCTTTTTAACCCGAGTCCCCAGATGCACAGATGAATGATCTGTAGGTGGCTGTTCAGGATTTGTTTGCATTGGGTTTTTACTTTTTTTTCCCCGCTTAGTCCCCCTCCTGCTATAGATGCCAAAAATAACGGTAATGTGTATGGGTGACACAGCTAGGCAGACAGGACTTCTGATCTAGGCCAGTACAGATTTTGTTACTCCCCATCCTTTGTGTTCACAGATGAGAAGAGCATTCTCCAATTTAGACACTTGATTTTGTTGTATGTATATGGATTTCCTAGGCCAGGAAATCCATATAGATATATCCTGTCTGTGTTAATTTCCTTTAGCTTCTGTAACATATTACCACAAACCTGGTGACTTAAAACACAGGCATTTATTCTTCATAGTTCTTGAGGCCACAGCCTCTGATCAGGAAGTGAGGAGGCTGCCTTATCTTTCTAGCATCTTGCAGCTTCAGGAGTTTCCTGGCTTTGGGAAGCAAACTCCAATTTCTGGATCTTTCTTCTCAAAGCTCTTCACTCTGTGTTTCTCCTCTTCTGACCACATCTTTCCTCTTATTGAAGGGAAATTTGTCATTGGACTTAGGGTGACGCGGTTAATTCAGGATCATCTCCTTTCAACATTCTTCACTTTAAGATATCTGAAAAGGCCTCCCTAAATGAGGTCACATTCACAGATGAACAGATACTGATTGCTAGTCGTGGATCTAGACATCTCCTTGGAAACCACTCTTCAACCTAATATACCTTTGAGCTTGCTCAGCACTCTGCTACCTTTCTAAGAATTTTATCATTTTCATTTCACTTGTATTTATTGATACTTTACATTTTTATGGGAACGAACTTATTCAGCGTTGTTTCCTGGATCCTTCATTCTTTGTCTCAAGTTCTTCACTAGATTCTAGGTGTGCTCCTTCAGAGCAGGGACTGTATACGCTATCTTAGCAGTGTCAGTGGATTGGATGGCTCTGGTAGTTGTAATTGTTTATGGACATGAGTGTGTGACAATCAGGAAAACTTTGGAACTTTTCTGATCTGTTATGTTATCTTCTAATGCATATTCATTAAACTTCCTCACTTCAGAGTTTGACTCTTACTGGAAAAAAAGATGGGTCAAGAAGTAAAGCAAAGAATAAGTTTAATGACTTAGAAAATACTGATACTCTGGGCCTCATAAATATGTGGGAAAACTTTACTGATGCAACTGGAGGTCTCTAGCTTTTCATTCAGCAGGACTTGCTCTGTATTTTTAGCTCTGCCTTGTGGCTTAGATGTGTCTATTGAATAGCTAGCTGTTCAGTAGATACTGAAGTATTTATTTTCAATTAACTATGACGAATTATTCCTAAAAATTCAATCTCCAGCAGAAATGAGTGACTAAAACCTCAGGTTTTTGAGTGCATGGATAGCTTGGCTTGATGTGCTAACAGAGTATTTAAAGTTTGTGAGAGGAAAACCCCATGTTTTTCAGACATAATCACAACTGTTCTGTGTGTGAAGGAACTTTTACTGGATGCCATACGGTTCCCTAAACTTGTGTTTAGCAAAATGATATTCTCCCAAACCTATAGATAATGTAAATGAGTTTAAGTTGGTTAATGATGATTGTTTCATATGGGATCCCACAGAGAGTTATAGATCCTTTCTTAGTGCCCAACTTTTCAAATTAAAATATTTTATATGCATAAAAACCCTAGGTTTAGGTTTGGTACAATCTATTTCGTTGCCCTAATAGATATTCAGTGCCATTTTTCATGAGCTTGACTCTCAATAGAAGCTTCTAGAGACTTCCATAGGCTTTTCTGGTGCTAGAAATTCACACCAAGGAAAAGGGTGATTTATTTAAAGGAAAGTTTGATTTGTCATTAAGCAGCTAGTAATGCTGTTATTTCAGTTGTTTCCTTTTTACTCTATTGTGAAAGAGGGATACCTGGCACTGAGGATGGTCAGACGCACACACTTGGCACTGAACAAATGAGAGGCCAGCATGTTTAGTCACCTATCCTCTTAGCTCGAGGCAAAGGACACCACTGCCATGCAGGGTCATGGTGGAGATGGATTGGGAGCACAGCCAACAACCTCAAGGCTTTGCAAAGTCAACTTCATAGTCAAGAGGCTGGAGCCCTGAGGTTGTATTGCATGAATGACTGTGTGGATCTGCAGAGAACTGAAACCTGTTTCTCAGGAAAGCATCTGGCTCCCACGATTAAAAGGATTGCTTGGGTAGGAGACTTTATCTGTTGGAGCAGAATGAGAAGAGGCCCTGAAGGTTCTTGGCCTTCCTTGTTTCTCTAGCTGTCAAGGCAATATGTAAGCCTTATTATGCCACAATCATTTCCTGTGGCTCAAAGACTTAATTTTCTTGGGTACAGAGCTGAATCCATTTCTCAGAAACATCAGAGATGCTAATGATAAAATTTCCTAGCTGCATTTCTTACCTTTGTCATTGCTATCACAGAATACCTGACCAAAGTAACTTAGGGAAGGAAAATTTATTTTGATGCCCAGTTTCTGGAGATTTGATGGATTTTGGTGGGGAGATCCTAGAGGGGAGGACGGGCTGGTCACATGGCCTGCACAGTCAGAAAGAGAGTGTGGTGTTCAGCTGACTTCCTCCTTTTCCTCTTCTGATTCCGTCTTGAACTTCCGCCCATGAGATGCTGCCATACACATTCAGGCTGGGCCTTCCTTCCTCAGTTAAAACTCTCTGCCTTCACAGATACCCTCTTGAAGGGTGCTTCCTAGGTGATTCCAAATCCAGTCAAGTTCAAGGTGAAGATTAACCATCACACTGATCCATGGGGAGAATTTGAATGTGGCCGCATGCCCGGCAAAGTACCTCTCTCAAAGTTCAGCTTTTAATACTTATATAATTAAAATATTATAATAGTTAACATAGAATTATATGATAATATTTAAGCACTTGAGTTTTAAAATGATTTAAGTAGTATGATATAATTTTGACCTGTTTGGTATCACATGGATTTCCTACTTGGCAAAGCTTTCTAGAATTGAAATTCTTTTACACTGGTGTTTTTGTTAGTTCGGATTTGCCATTGGGTGGCCCAGAAGGACACTCACAGCAAAGCCATCACCCAATTTTCTCATATAAAGGATAGTAACTTTGCATGCTCTAAATATAGCAAAATTTTCCTCTTCTATAATAAAATAAATATATTACAAGCAGTATTTCTCATAGGAATCTAAATGAAGAACATTTATTATTTTTTAAAACCCTCATATTTCAGTCCATTTTTTGGTCCATTTTTTAAGAATAATCCCAACAGCCTCTAGTGGTACCTTTTTATATAACAAGCTTTAAAAAGATTTTTTAATACAGTGAAATATCCTGGACATGTTCACCAACCAGAAGATATTTCTCATGCTGAAATGTGCTTGGTCGTTTCTATCATTTGCATGACATCTGTGTTTGTAGATTGCTGACCCGTCAGTCATGGTAACTGTTTATCCAAAATGAGACTTGCAGAACGTAGGTTTGACTTTTCCTCCACCACTACCTTAATTTAGTAAGTGCTTGGCAGAGGAGGGGCAGCTGGATTAAGGCCCATGAAACTCTTTCAGTGCTGCAGAGTCTTAGGATACTATTTATTGAACTGAACTAACTGTATTAAAGAAGCTTTCAAATGTGTTCCACAGAGGATTCTGGGTTAAAGTATCCTAGTAGGACAAACAGGAGCATAGTCATCAACTGGAGAATTGAAATGATTTGTGCCAAAATGGTATAATCAAGGTAAATTACAATCAAGAAGAATTATGGTCCTGTCTGCAAGACACTTAGATGCACAGGAGGCATGAGGGATCAGATTGTGGTCAGGACATGGATTTGTAGAATAGCTTAAATCAGTTAAATTCGTCTTCAGGGCCCAACTTTGACATTACTGGCTCTGGCACGTGTTTCCTGCCCCTCCTCCTCCCACCCGTGGAGTAGTGTCCCTGACAGTTGCTAGATTCTTATTCTATCTTATCACATCTAGTGTATTCAGTTGTTTAACTACGTTTCTTTTCTTAGGTTATGAATTTAGGGAGGATAAGACTGTAACTCTATTGTTTATTGGTCATATTTCCCTTAGTGAAATACCTGACACAGTAGATACTTGTGGCACTGGGTAGATAGACTGGGTGGCCTTGCAGGCCATATTGGGCTTGAAAATGCCTGGAACTACTTTGCTGGGCTCTGGTCCCTTGAAGAGAAATGAGTTATTAAGCCTTCTCATTCAGGTATCCTCAGGATACCTCTGGGCTTTGTTACAAAATGGAGTCCACATCCTCTTCAGAGACTAGTGTATTTGTTTTTTTTTTTTTTTAATTACAGTAATGAAATACTTGAGGCCAGGCAACTTATGAAGAAGAGAGTTTTAGTCAGTTCATAGTTTCAGAGCATGAAAATCCAAACAGCATGGTTCTGGCTGTGGTAGGGGTGCTCCTGGTTACATTGTCTCATGGCAAATAATATAGGAGAAGTATGTATATGTGGGGGAGATGGTATGGTGGGATAGCAACTCAGAGACCTGTTGGGGCCCCAAGAGATGGAACTATATTAACTTGCTCTGAGGACACATCCCTAATGACATATTTACCTTCTTCTAGGCTGTGTTTGTTAAAGATCCCATGATTTCTTAACATCACCACATGTAGGACCCAAGCAGCCAACTCATAAACTCTAGGGAGTCCTCTCAGACCATATCCAGACCATAAAGACCTTACTAAGTCATTGAATGAATGTGAGCCCTACACCCATGGCTGATTATGTGCTGTATTTACCTTTCCAGAAAGACTTCATGTGGGCAGGTTAGATAGCTGAGCATGAACAGGAGTCAGAACATGTTCCATCAGAGGCAAAGAAAACTTACAGGGCTGGTCTTTTAAAGTGTTTTTAAATATTTAAAAGTATTTTGTATTTATTCTTTTATTTTATGTGTATTAGAGTATTGTCTGCATGTGTCTAAGTGCATCCATGTTGTGCAGTGCTTTCAGAGGCAAGAAGAGGGTGTACGATCCTCTTGGAACCGAAGTTATGGATCGTTGTTAGCCACAGATCAAACCCTAGTTCTCTGCAAGAGCAGAGATGCTGAGCCATCTCTCCAACCCCAGAGGGCTGATCTTTAAAGACCTTGTGTAGCTCCACAGCACTGTTTCTTGTGGAACATACTGAAGGAAGTAGTAGACTCTTAGTAGCAGTGTTCTGGATGTTCATCATCTGTAGAAAATGGATTGTCTTTATCGTATATATTCTCAAGGTGTGAGAGCATCAGGTATTTTTCAAACACATATTAAATACCAACTATATGTCAGATATTATGTGAATTACTTTAAAAATAATTTTTATTTGGTAATTTATATGCTTCTATTTTATGTGTATGAGTGTTTTCATTTGGTATGTTTCTATTTTATGTGTTTCTATTTATATGTTTCTATTATTTTATGTGTTTCTATTTATATGTTTCTATTTTATGTGTATGAATGCTTTTCCTGCATGTATTTAAGTATGCTACATGTGTGCAATGGCAGTGAAGGACAGAAGAGAGCATTTGATCTCCCACAACTGAAGTTACAGATTACAGGTTGTTAGCTGCCATGTGGGTGTTGGGAGCTGAATCTGAGTCCTCTGCAAGAATAACCAATGGATGGGAGTTTTAGCATGTAAAATTGGAGAAAGCAGTGACATAAGTATTCAGCCCACTGTATTATGTGTCATATTCAACGTTTATAACTTAATGAAATGAGACAAGAGACAAGAACTTGGAGATGACAGGGTGAAGCAGCTAAGTTGGCTTTGTTGCTGATGGAGCCTGTCTGAGTAGATAATTCCTTCCACCTCCTGCTTGGCCATCTGGTTCTGCCTGCATGACCTCTTGCTGGAAAAAAGTGCAAGCAAGGAGTACCATGCATAATTGGTCTTGGTAGGGTTCACATTCACTCATTCAGTCAGTAATTCCTTCCTGGGCATTGGGTAGAATACTTGGGAGAGATCAATGAAAAGAGAAACAATCATTTTCTCCATGAAACTCAGTCTGTGGAAAGTGCCAGTGTATGTTTGTAGTAAGTGGAAGAACTAGAGAGCACATAGAAGTGAAGAATTAGAGAGCACACAGCAGTCAAGGACTAGAGAGCACACAGCAGTCAAGGACTAGGGAGCACACAGCAGTCAAGGACTAGAGAGCACACAGCAGTCGAGGACTAGAGAGCACACAGCAGTCGAGGACTAGAGAGCACACAGCAGTCAAGGACTAGAGAGCACACAGCAGTCAAGAACTAGAGAGCACACAGCAGTCGAGGACTAGAGAGCACACAGCAGTCAAGGACTAGAGAGCACACAGCAGTCAAGGACTAGAGAGCACACAGCAGTCAAGGACTAGAGAGCACACAGCAGTCAAGGACTAGAGAGCACACAGCAGTCAAGGACTAGAGAGCACACAGCAGTCAAGGACTAGAGAGCACACAGCAGTCAAGGACTAGAGAGCACACAGCAGTCAAGGACTAGAGAGCACACAGCAGTCAAGGACTAGAGAGCACACAGCAGTCAAGGACTAGAGAGCACACAGCAGTCAAGGACTAGAGAGCACACAGCAGTCAAGGACTAGAGAGCACACAGCAGTCAAGGACTAGAGAGCACACAGCAGTCAAGGACTAGAGAGCACACAGCAGTCAAGGACTAGAGAGCACACAGCAGTCAAGGACTAGAGAGCACACAGCAGTCAAGGACTAGAGAGCACACAGCAGTCAAGGACTAGAGAGCACACAGCAGTCAAGGACTAGAGAGCACACAGCAGTCAAGGACTAGAGAGCACACAGCAGTCAAGGACTAGAGAGCACACAGCAGTCAAGGACTAGAGAGCACACAGCAGTCAAGGACTAGAGAGCACACAGCAGTCAAGGACTAGAGAGCACACAGCAGTCAAGGACTAGAGAGCACACAGCAGTCAAGGACTAGAGAGCACACAGCAGTCAAGGACTAGAGAGCACACAGCAGTCAAGGACTAGAGAGCACACAGCAGTCAAGGACTAGAGAGCACACAGCAGTCAAGGACTAGAGAGCACACAGCAGTCAAGGACTAGAGAGCACACAGCAGTCAAGGACTAGAGAGCACACAGCAGTCAAGGACTAGAGAGCACACAGCAGTCAAGGACTAGAGAGCACACAGCAGTCAAGGACTAGAGAGCACACAGCAGTCAAGGACTAGAGAGCACACAGCAGTCAAGGACTAGAGAGCACACAGCAGTCAAGGACTAGAGAGCACACAGCAATCAGGAACTAGAGAGCACACAGCAGTCAAGGACTAGACAGCACACAGCAGTCAAGGACTAGAGAGCACGCAGCAGTCAGGAACTAGAGAGCACACAGCAGTCAAGGACTAGACTGCACACAGCAGTCAAGGACTAGAGAGCACACAGCAGTCAAGGACTAGAGAGCACACAGCAGTCAGGAACTAGAGAGCACACAGCAGTCAAGGAACTGTCTCCAAGGGCCATGATCACAGGTCTCCAGGAATTACCACAAAGTGTGTTTGGACAACAGGATTGAAGTACTTTCTTAGTGTTTAAAACCTTCTCCCATGCCTACACATTTCTGCTAGCAGTTGTTTACAAGTGGATATACCATTGTGCTGAATTCATTTTAATGAACATTGTCCAGCTTAATTAAAATATGCGAGTCAGTTTTTTTCCTATTTCTATATTTATGTATTACATGATAGTGTATCTATTGCAGGACCTCTCCAAGAGCAGCCAGTTCTTTTAACTGCTGAGCCATTTCTCCAGCCCCAATGACATATCATTCTTGACACATTTCTACAATCATCAACCCAAGCTGGATTAGACAGAGTGAAACAGAAAATACCCACAATTCATTATTTAAAAGACAGAATAGAAAGCAAAAATGTACTATGGTAGAAGACAAGGTCCAAGTCAGCACCCCTGGCCAGAGGCTGGCACAGTGCACTCGATGTCCATCAAGATGCAGGACTTCCTGCAGGAAAACGGGACCACCAAGCCTTAATTCTCCTTAGGATCATCAGAAATGACAATCTCAAACACAACTGGTGGCTGTTTTTCCATGTCTTCTCTATTCAGACTTACTAAGTTTAGGATATTTGCGAATAGAGCCCTTGATGGAAAGTTTTGACCAAATTGTTTCTCTAGTTGCACAAACCGTTAATCAACTTCTCCTATCTGAGACTATTCATCAGCTCTAATGCCACTGGTCATTAGCACCATTTTTCATTTGCCTTGGTTGTATCTGGTATTTTTTTTCCTCATTCCATGAGAGTCTTTTTCCACTAGACAGTAAGACTATATAACCATCTTCTTAAAGGGCATATCCAAAATGCAGTGTGCTAGTCAACTCAGCTCAAGCTGATTCACATTACATAAAACTCAAAGGTGGACACTGGGCATGGTGGCGCATGCCTTTAATCCCAGCACTTAGAAGCAGAGGCAGGTGAATCTCTGTGAGTTCAAGGCCAGCCTGGTCTACATAGTAAGTTCCAGGACAGCTGGAACTGTCTCAACCTCCCATCCCCCCAAAAAAAACCCTCAAAGGTGGAGAGAGGTTGAGATGGACAAACAAGAGAATCTGTTTTTTGAGAGTAGAGAACAGGGTACAATTTTGTGACTTTCTGTACACCTAACAAAAGGAATTATATTGACCATGAGGAAAGCATTATAATGATACATTTTGAGGAGTACCTGGAGCAGTCTTTCTCAAATGCTCCCAAATTTATTCTTTATCCATTAAAGGAGCCATAGAGGAAAAGACTTTATTTCTTCATTTTACACTATACAGGCAGAATTAGTGGTCAAAAATAGAGAGGAGTTATAGGTCATGACTCAGAAAGAACTTGGCTAAACCCTTGATGTGTCCCTCGCCTCACTTTGTAGCCAATATTGCCCAGGATTTGCACACATGCTATCCTGAATAGGACTCTTGAGAGAGAAAGGTGAGCTTTATGAAATGTTCCTTTGGTTCAATTTCAAGGATTATTTAAACCTACTTAAGATGCTACGGCAATTCCTATGGGGTTCTCCCCCCACCCGCCACCCCCATAAACTCTTTTCTAATAAGACAAACTTCTGATTTTCCTCCACTTTGTAAAAGTCAAGAAGAACATATAAGTTAAAAATTTACAAATAATAATCTCACTGGGTATATCCATATTCTAGACATTTGATTAAAATGAATGCCTCTATTTTAGAGGGACATAATTGACATGACATTTCTTGCCCCCTATAAATACAGTTGTTTCTGTGTGCCTTTGGGTTTCAACTCCTTGGATTCCACCAACTATGGAATGAAAATATTTGAAAAAAAAATTGCATCTGTACTGAATATGTGCAGACTTTTTTGCATTCATTGTTTTAATTTTTTATAATTTTATTTATTTTATTATGTGTATGAATGTACTGTCTGTATGTAGGTCTGTGCACCAGTGCAGTGCTTCGGAGGTCAGAAGAGGGCGTCCGATTCCCCTGGAACTGGAGTTACAGATGGTTCTCAGCTGCCATGTGGGTGCTGGGGATCGAACCCGGGTCCTCTGCAAGAGCAGTCGGTGCTCTTAACCTCTAGGCCATCTCTCCAGCCCCTTCATTGCTTTAATTTTTTTTTTAATTTTTTTTTCACATAAATTTATTTATTTATTTTTAACAATCTCACCCAGTTCCCGCTCATTCCCCCACCACACACCAGAGTAGTGCATTATGCCAAAAATAAATGCTTTTCATCTCTTGTCTTTCTCAATATTTTCATGGGGAAGTTACTGTTGAGCGAACGTTCACTGTTTCGTCAGTTTCTTTGATGCAGTATTTTTGTTGTTGTTGTTTTACCAAAAACTTGCATTATGCCCAAATGCTTTGTACAAAAGCTCAGGGGGCCCTACACAAGAAATACTTACAACATGGGTAATTGGCACTGCATCCACAGATGAGTGATACCCCTCATCGTTTGTTTTCTGGGCTTGTTACTTCACCTCAGCATGACTGTCCTCTAGCTCCAGCCATTTTCCTGCAAAAGCTCGGCTGATGTCGTCTTTCTTTACTGATGAAAGGAATTCCATTGTGCTAGATTTACCACATTTTTTTCTCATCCACTCGTCAGTTGAGGGGCATTTTAGGTGGTTCCAGCTCCTTGCTTTGTAGCGCCCAAGATGAGAGCTGAAATAAACATGGCCGTGCACTGATATCTCTGTGGTGGGTAAAGTCTTGAGGGTACATGCCCAGGAGTGGTAGGCTGGGTTCGGGTGGCAAGTTCAATTCCAAGTCTTCCAGGGTCTCCACCTGCTTTCATAGTGGCTGTACAATTGTTACATTCCACCAGCAGTGGATGCGGTGTTCCCCTTTCACCCACAAACTCTCCAGCACTTGGTCTTCCATTTGTTTCTGTCCTACGCCAGTCTTATTGGCGTAAGATGATATCTTAAAGTGTTTTCACTTTGCATTTCACTTAATGATATCGTGATGTTGCAGCAGTTCTTGAGCGTGTTTCTCAGGACATCTCTATTCCTCACTTGTTGAAGTCTCTGTTCAGTTCTTTGCTCCATCTATTGAGGGGGGTCGTTTGTTTTCTTTTTTCTGTGTTTTTTAAGTAGTTTATATTCTGGAACTCAATGCTTGTCCAGAATGATTGGAGTGAAGGTTTCCTCCCATTCTGTGGGAATTTCTCTCCAACTTCTTTGATTGTTTCTTTTTGATGTACAGAAGCTTTGAGTTTGATGAGGTCACCATTTGTCACATTGTCGACCTTAATTTGTAAGCTGCTGTCTGATTTAGGGAAGTCTTTTCTACGCCTATGTCTTGTCGTCTGCTGCCACCCTTTTCTTCTATCACCTTCAGAGTTTGGGGTTTCACGTTGAGGGTCTTTACTCCCTTGGAGTTGACTTTTGTACAGTGTGAGCGGTCGGGGTTTACTTCATTCTTCTACAAGTGTTGGTCCAGTTTTGCCAACACCCTTGCTGAAGATGCTGTCCTTTTCTCCCTGTGGTTTCTTGGCCCCCTTGTCAAATATGAGATGGCTGAATTTGTATGTGCTCAGATTTGGATCTTCAGTTTGTTCCATTGGTCAACAGGTTTTTTTTTTTTTTTTGCAGTACCAGGCTGTTTTTATGACTATAGCCCTGTAGTATAGTTTAAAAATCTGGTTATAGAGATCCCTCCTGTGTAGATCTTTTCACTCAGGATTGATTTAGCTATTCGGGGTCTTTTGTTTTTCCAAATGATTTAAGAACTTTTGTTTCCAAGCCTGTGAAGAAAACTCTTGGGGATTTGAATTGGGATTGCATTAAATCTATTACAAGAGTTTTTGGTAAATGGACATTTTTACAATGTTATTTCCCCAATCATGAGCATGGGAGGTTTTTCCCATCTTCTGAGGGTTCTTCTTCAATTTCTTTCTTTACGGGTTTAAAATTTTTGTTTGTAGAGGTCTTTGGTATCTTTGGTTAGTTGTCCTAGGTATCTTTTGTTTTTTGAGGCTATTGAGTGGGGAGGTCTCTTTGAATTTCTTCTTCATTTGCTTGTTGTGGTGTAAAGAAAGGCCATTGATTTACTAAGGTTTACTTTTGTATCCTGCCACTTTGCTGAAGCTGTTTGTTAATCGTTTCTAGGAGTTTTTCTGGTGTGAGTTTTTTGCATCCCTTAAGTAAACAATCATATCATCAGGGAAAAGGGATCGTTTGCTTCTCTTTTTCAATTAGAACTCCTTAATATCCTTTTCTTGCCTTATGCTCTAGCAAGTGTTTTCAAGCACTATGTTGAAGAGGAGTGGTGATAGGGGGAAGCCTTGCAGGGGTTCCTGCCTTTAAAGGGAATTTTTCTTTCATTTCCCCATTTAGGCTGATATTGGGCTGTGGGTTTCCTTGTATATGGCTTTGATTACATTGAGGAATGATCCCTCCAATCCAATTCCTTCTGGGACTTAAAGCATGAAGCGCGATGCTGGATTTTGTCGGCTTTTTCAGCATCAATTGAGCTAATGGTGTGGTTTTTGTCTATAATTCCGTTTTGTGTGTTTGTGTTTGTTTATGTTTATTGATTTTTGTATCTTGAAACATCCCTGCATCTCTGGTATGAATCCAACTGGTCTGATGGATGATCTTCTTGATGTGGGTCGTATGCGATTTGCCAGAGTATTCTTTTAGAATTTTGCATCTGTGTTCGCTGAGGAGAGGATGGTCTATAATTCTCACTTTTAGTTGGATCTTGCCTGGTTTTGGTAATCGAGTGATGTTGGCTTCGTCGAAGGAATTTGGGCGAATTCCCTCTGATTGTATAATTCTAAACAGTTTCAGAACCAATAATGGTTGTAGTCTTTTTGAAATGTTTTATCGAATTCTGCGTTTTGAAAAACCGTCCGGGCCTGGGCTTTTTTAGTTGGAGGTTTCTTACTACATCCTCTATTCTTCATAGGTTATGGGTCTGTTTAAGCTGCTGTTCTCTTGGCCAAGCTTTGGTGAATTCCCAGGATTTCAGAGATTCATCCATTTCTTCCAGATTTTCAAAATTGGTAGAATATAAGGTTCTTTTATCTTCCCATATATTTTCTTTTATCTTTCCTTGTACGTTGTAATATTTCCCTTTTCATCGTGGATTGTATTGATTTTGGAGTTGTTCCTTTTTCTTTTTGTTAACTGGGCTAGAGGTCTGTCATCTGTTTATCTTTTCACAGAACCAACTTTGGCTCCTTGATTTTTTGTATTGGTTTCTTTTTTTCTATTTCATTGATTTATGCTACGATTTTTTTATTTCTTCCTGTCTGTTGCGTTTAGGGGTCCATCTGTTGTTGCCTCTCCAGTGCTTTTAGCGTAGTGTTAGATCATTCACTTGTGCTCTTTCTGTTTTCTAATGTAGGCACCCAGGCTATAAATTTCCCTCTTAGGACTGCTTTTAAGGTCTCCCAATGGTTTCGTTGTGTTGTATTGTCATTGTCTTTCATTTCCAGGAATGTTTTATTTCTTTCTTTATCTCTTCCTTGACCCATTTATTATTCAGAGTGTGTTGTTTAGTCTCCATGTGTTCTTGTAGGCAGGAGGGCTGTCCTGGTGTTGCTTGTTGGGCTTCATTGCACTGTGGTCTGACAGGATGCATGAAATTATTTCAATCTTTTTGTATTCGTAGAGTTTCTTCTGTGTCCCAGGCTGTGGTCAATTTTGGAGATGTTCCATGGGGTGCTGTGAGTGAAAGTGCTATCTCTCGGTATTAGGTTGGAATATTCATTAGATGTCTATGAGGTCATTTGGTGTATCATATCGTTTCAGTTCAGATCGTCTCTCCTGTTTATTTTTTGTCCTGTTGACCTATCCAACGGATTCAGTGGGGTATCGAAGTCCCCAACTATGAGTATTGCTGGGTTTAGTCTGTGACTTGTGGTCTGGAGAATTGTTCTTTATAAAGTTTGGTGTGCCAGAATTGGGGCGTCTATGTTCATAATTGTGAAATCTTCTTGGTGGATTGTTCCTCTGATGAAAATGTAATGGCCTTCTTTTTCTCTTCTGATTTCTTTTACTTTGAAGTCTATTTTATCCGATATAAAATAGCAACACCCTGCTTTTTTTTGGTTACCATTTGCTTGGAATATTTTTTTCCCCCTTCACTTTAAGGTGGTGGCCTGTCCTTGAAGCGTAGGTAAATGTGTTTCTTGTAGACAGCATATCGATGGATTCTGTTTTACTAATCCATTCTCCCAGTCTTGTCTTTTGATGGGGAATTTAGTTACATTAATATTTAAGGTTGGTATACTGATAGGTTTGTGTTTGTTCCTTTTGCCTTATATCCATCTGAGGTTTTGATTTAGGTTTCTACTTCTTGCAGTTATGCTTTTATTGATTTATCCTTCTAGGTGCCTGGGGTTGTTTGCTCCTTTCTTCTGTTCTTGAATTGCTTCACGTTATCTCTGAAGGGTTGGTTTTCCGGACATGAATTCTTTCAAGTTTTTTATGTCATGGAAGCTTTTCTCTCTCCTTCCACTATTGATGACATTTTTGCTGGGTTATAGTAACCTGGGTTGACACCCATAGTCCCTCAACACTGGGAATGTTTTGCTCCCGGTTCTTCTTGCCTTCATCGTTGGCCATGAGAGTTTTTTATTTCTGATAGGTTTCCCCTATAGGGTACTTGTTGTTTTTTCTCTTGTCGCTTTAAGATTTTTTCCTTGTTTTGGTTGTCTAGCATTTTAACTATGATGGGCGTGGAGAATTTCTTTTGATCTTGTCTGTTGGAGTTCTGTGTGCTTTTGTATTTGTATTGGTTTGTCCCTTTTTAGTTTGGGGAAGTTTTCATCTCTCTATTCTGTTGAAGATCTGACAAATACCTTTTCTCTTGGGATTCTTCTCCTTCCTCTATCCCTATGAGCGGAGGTTTTGATCCTTTTCATGTGTTACCACAGTCTGGCTGTTTCTGTTTTTGTGTTATTTTTAAATTGTTCATAATCCTTTCAGGTTTTTAGTTGTTCTGTTATCCTCAGGTCTGATATTCTTTTGTTCTGCTTTCTCCATTTCTGCTTTCTGAGCTTTTTCATCCTTTCCTTCTTGAATGATGACGTTTTGATTTCTTTTTCCTTTCCTCTTCTGATTTCTTTAGTGTTTCTATTTTCTTTTTGGAGCTTCTCGATCTCTTTTTGTAACTCTTTTGTTTGCTGGTTTGATTTCTTTTTTCTTTTTCAGCCATGGGCTTCTTTTCCAGTGTTTTCTACTTCCTCGGAGCTTGTCATTCTCTCTCTCGGTCCTCATTCTCTTTCTTAGTTCTTTAATTTTGTTCTTTATGATCTTGTTAGTTCTTTACGTATGTTCCCCATTGTTTTCTGCTGTCTGTGTCCTGGGGCATCACCAGAGGGATCCCCACTGCAGGAGTCGTCCTTAGGGTTGGTAACGCTTGGCATGGGATTATCCTGCCCATTTCCAGTGTAGTCTCTTCTTCGTGATCCTGGGGCCTATTGGGCATTCCCTTTGCCCTGTATTCCGATGTGAGTCCTTAACATTGCCTCTTTACTGTGTTAAGGTTTGTTTTGTTGGCCTCCTTCAGATGCTTCTTTTTAATCTCAGTTGGCGGGGGGAGGGGGGGGCTCTCTTCAGCCCATGCCCCGGCACCCCTCTTCCTGCCGCTGGGCTCAGGAGATCTCAAATCTCAAGAGTCACACAAGCGTGCCTTTAATACCGGCTGGGAGGATAACTCCGCCCCCACAGCCACGAGATCTAATCAAGCCAAAGACCACACCTTTAATCCCAGCTGGGAGGATAACTCCAACCTCACAGCCACAAAGGCCAATCAAACCAAAGACAGCAGGACCAAAGGATCAACAATCAGCTCGCCAAGACACCCAGTTCCTACCTGTCTCCCCCTCTTCCTGCCGCTGGGCTCAGGAGATCTCGATTGCTTTAATTTTTAAGATTACATTTGTTTACATGGGGTGGGAGCATGCCACTGTGCGTGTGTAGAAGTCAAAGGACAATTGGCAGGAGTTAGTTCTCTTCTTCCACCATGTGGGACTCAGGAGTCAAATTCAGATAGGCGTGCTTGCTCGTAGCCCCTTTTCTTGCTAAGCCATCTTATTGGCTCTCTATTCATTGTTTTTAAATAATACAGTATGACAACTATTTCCATACAATTTTCATTTTTATCAGATGTTATAAGTAATCTGGAGATGTTAAAGTATTTGAAGAGATATGCTGTAAAAGGATTGAGTTTCTATGGATTTCTGTTTCCAAAAGAAGTCCTGACAAAGCAGAACATTGAAAGCTTAGTGAAACTTGTGATCTCACAGCGGAGAAAGGCTTTTCCTTGTAAACATGCTGCACTGTATCAATGGCTGGACACACAGCTAGTGAAGCCCAGAGCCCCCCTCCCGCACCGCCTTTTGAGACAAGGTCTCTCTCTGTAGCCCCAACTGGCCGGAAACTCACAATGTAGACTAGGCTGGCCTCCATCTCACAGAGATCTGCCTGCCTCTGCCTCCTGAGTACTGGGACTAAAGGCATGGGCTGCCACCCCCAGCCACTCTTCCACAATTTTCCCTGAGCCTTAGGTGCAGAGGTTGCATTGTGGATATGTCACTTAGAGCTGGGCATCTCACAGTCATTTTCTGCATTGAACTATTTAAATAAAACATTTGAATGTTTAAGCTGCAGGATAGAATGTCACCTGCCCAGGCCCAAATGTAGAAGTCCACGAATTGCAGAGTCCCAGCACCACCAGAAGATGGCTTGCTTCCTTTTGTGAGCTAAAAACCATGGGGAGAGGTTAAAATTTTAGGTATCAGATGCGTTGCAAAACAGATTCTCCTGAATTCCCAGCAAAACAAAAGCAGGAAAATGGCATTTACTTGGTTGAAGAAATAAATGGGAAGAAGGAAAAGTGACCAGGTGATTGATGGACAGAGAGGAGCTGGGGAGAGCCCCTGTCATATTTAAAAGAAACACTTGTGGCTTGAGAAGTGGCTTAAGCATGTAGAGGGTGTACTGCTCGTCCAGAGGACCCTAGTGTGCTCCCTAGCATGGACGGCTTACCCCCATCTGTAATTATAGCTCCAGCGGATGCCATGCCCTCCTCTGGCCTCTATGGGGACTACACTCATAATTTCATATGCATATACTGTCCCCCATATACATAATTAGAAGTAATACTATAAAATAGAACATTTGAAAGAAAGGATTTGTATTAGTCACTTTTCTGTTGCTGTGATAAAACACCATGACCAAAAGAACTTATAAAAGGAAGAGTTTATTTGAGCTTACGATTGGCGGTTCCAGGGA
This sequence comes from Rhizomys pruinosus, assembly GCA_009823505.1. Taxonomy (NCBI): domain Eukaryota; kingdom Metazoa; phylum Chordata; class Mammalia; order Rodentia; family Spalacidae; genus Rhizomys; species Rhizomys pruinosus. The sequence continues at coordinate 486,296 of VZQC01005402.1, forward strand.
ATTAGTCCATTGTGGCAGGAGGTGTGGCAGCTGGATCTGGAGCAGCAAACCGAGGGTCACATCTCACAATGAGCACAGGAAGCAAAGAGAGAGCAACTGTAGACCACGAGGCTTGTTAAGCTCACTAAGCCTGCCCCCAGTGACACACTTCCTGCAGCATGGCTACACACCCCAAGATCTCTAAAAACAGCGCCACCAACTGGATACAAACGTCTGAATACTTAGAGCCTGTGGGGGACACACATTCAAACCACCACATTCCACTCCCTGGCCCCCATAGGCTCCTGACCATATAAAATGCAAAATGCATTTTGTCCAACCTTAAAAGTCCCCACAGTCTTTACCAGTCTCAATGCCATTCAAAAGTCCACAGTCCAAGGTCTCTTCTGAGACTNCTGTGTTATCCTCAGGTCTGATATTCTTTTGTTCTGCTTTCTCCATTTCTGCTTTCTGAGCTTTTTCATCCTTTCCTTCTTGAATGATGACGTTTTGATTTCTTTTTCCTTTCCTCTTCTGATTTCTTTAGTGTTTCTATTTCATTTTTGAGCCTTCTCGATCTCGTTTTTGTAACTCTGTTTGTTTTGCTGGTTGTTTCTTTTTATCTTTTTCAGCCATGGGTATCTTTTCCAGTGTTTTCTACTTACCTTCGCGAGCTGTGTCATCTCTCCTCTCGCGTCCTCAATTCTCTTTTCTTAGTTCTTTAATTGTTCTTTATGATCTTGTTAGTTCTTTACGGTATGTTCCCCATTGTTTGTCTGTGTCTGTGTCCTGGGGCATCCCGGGGGATCCCACTGCAGGATCGTCCTTAGGGTATGGTAACGCTTGGATTGGGATTATCCTGCCCACTTTCACAGTGTTGTCTCTTCTTCGTGATCCTGGGCCATATTGGGCATTCCCTTGCCTGTATTCCATGTGAGTCGCTAAATGCCTCTTTACTGTGTTAAGGTTGTCTTTGCTTGGCCTCCTTCGAAGATCTCTTTTTAATCTCAGTTGGCGGGGGGAGGGGGGGGTCTCTTCGAGCCCATGCCCCGGCACCTGCACTTGATGGCTCTGGAGATCTCAGAATCTCAAGATACACAACGTGACCTTTTATACCAGCTGAAGGGCGATAACTCCGCCCCCACAGCCACGAGATCCAATCAACCAACGACCACACCTTCAAAAATCCCAGCATGGGGGGATAACATCCAACCTCACAGCCCAAAGGCCAATCCAACCAAAGAAGCAGGAACAAATGGATCAACAATCAGCTCGCCAAGTAACAGCCCCCCAGTTCCTGACTGTCCCCCCTCTCCTGCCGCTGGGCTCAGGAGATCTCGATTGCTTTAATTTTTAAGATTACATTTGTTTACATGGGGTGGGAGCATGCCCACTGTGCGTGTGTTAGAAGTCAAAGGACAAATTGGCAAGGAGTTCGTCCTCTTCTTCCACCATGTGGGACTCAGGAGTCAAATTCAGATAGGCGTGCTTGCTCGTAGCCCCTTTTCTTGCTAAGCCATCTTATTGGCTCTCTATTCATTGTTTTTAAATAATACAGTATGACAACTATTTCCATACATTTTCATTTTTCTCAGATGTTATAAGTAATTTCTGGAGATGTTTAAAGTATTGAAGATTATGCTGTAAAGGATTGAGTTTCTATGGCTTTCTGTTTCCAAAAGAATCCTGAACAAAGCCAGAACATTGAAAGCTTAGTGAAACTTGTGATCTCACAGCGGAGAAAGGCTTTTCCTTGTAAACATGCTGCACTGTATCAATGGCTGGACACACAGCTAGTGAAGCCCAGAGCCCCCCTCCCGCACCGCCTTTTGAGACAAGTCTCTCTCCCTGAGCCCCAAACTGACCTGAAACTCCACAATGTAGACTCTAGGCTGGCCTCCAATCTCACAGAGATCTTGCCTGCTCTGCCTCCTGATACTGGGGACTAAAAGGACATGGGCTGCACCACCCCCAGTCCACCTCTTCTCCACAATTTTTCCCGAGCCTGTAGGTGTCAGCAGGCTTGCATTGTGGATATGTCACTTAGAGCTGGCGCATCTCACATTGTCAGTGTTTCTGCATTTGAACTATTGTAAATAAAACATTTGAATGTTTAAGCTGCAGGATAGAATGTCACCTGCCCAGGCCCAAATGTAGAAGTCCACGAATTGCAGAGTCCCAGCACCACCAGAAGATGGCTTGCTTCCTTTTGTGAGCTAAAAACCATGGGGAGAGGTTAAAATTTTAGGTATCAGATGCGTTGCAAAACAGATTCTCCTGAATTCCCAGCAAAACAAAAGCAGGAAAACAATTTCAAACAAAAAAAATTTAAGAAAAAATGAGGAAAAAGGAAAAGTGACCAGGATGATTGATGGACAAGAGGAGCTGGGAGAGGAGAGCCCCTTGTCATTATTTAAAAAAAAACACTTGTGCTTGAGAAGTGGCCTTAAGCATGTAGAGGTGTGTACTGCTCGTCCAGAGGACCCTAGTGTGCTCCCTAGCATGGACGGCTTACCCCCATCTGTAATTATAGCTCCAGCGGATTCCATGCCCTCCTCTGGCCTCTATGGGGGTACAGCTCAGAATCATATGCCCATGCACCTACTGTCCCCCCTCACCATATACATAAAAAAAATAAAAAAGTTCAAATAACATATACAAAAAACCATTTGAAAGAAAAGGATTTGTATATGTAGTCCTTTTCTACTTGCTAGTGAAAAACACCATGACCAAAAGAACTTATAAAAGGAAGAGTTTGATTTGAGTTACGATTGACGTTCCAGGGGAATTAGATCCATTGTGGCAGGAGAGTGTGCACTGGATCTGGAGCAGCAAACCGAATGGGTCACGATCTCACAATGGCACCGGAAAGCAAAGGAGAGAGCAACTGTAGACACGAGGCTTGTTCTAGCTCACTAAGCCCTGCCCCCAGTGACACCTTCCTGTCAGCATGCTACACACCCCAAGATCTCTAAAAACAGCGCCACCAACTGGATACCACACGTCTGAATATCGTCGAGCCTGATGGGGGACACACATTCAAACCACACACATTTCCAACTCCCTGGCCCACAAGGGCTCCTGACAACATATCAAAATGCCAAAATGCATTTTTGTCCAACCTTAAAAGTCCCCAATCTTTACACTCAATCTATTCAAAATTCCACAGTCCAAGGTCTTCTGAGGACTCAGGCCAGTCTTTTAACTGTAAGCCTCCTGGAAAATCAAAAGAAAAATTAACATACTCCCCTGTACAGTGGAAACAATACACATCCCATTCCAAAAGGGAGGTATAGAGACATATGAGGAAATACTGGACCAAAACAAGGTGGAAAAAACCCCCCCGAAAACCAGGCGGGCACACAGCCAAATCCTAGAAGCTCCCATGTGCAACTTCTGGAAACTTGACTTCCAAAGGTTTTAGATGGCTCAGCTTTCCAGCTTTGCTTTGCAAAACACATATTCTTTCTTAGGCTGGTACCACTCCCTGTATGCAGCTCTCCTTGCAAATTCTCACAGGGTCTGGCTCTCGAAAGTCTCTTGGGTTCTCCACTGCCAGCCAGGCTTCACACTCACAGCTTCACACAATGCCCATCAAAGGGGCCTTCTTTATGCAGGGACACCCCTGCTGCACTCTGCCTGACCTTGCAAGCTCTCTGAAACCTGTGGAGGAAGAACTTTTGACCCTTCACTTTGCAACTTCAATCTCTAAGAGCCAGCAGCCATGTGAATGAAACTGCTGAGTATGGCTGCAATTTTGGGATGGACCCTGGCCTATTTGTTAACACATTTGCAAACTTTTCTCGTCCTGGACTTGTTTTGGAGATTGCTGGGTGTTGGTCTTGCTCTGAAGGTACTGATGTCTTTGTTTACTTGTAAATTCGGAGGCTCCTTCCTTAATCACTTAATCCTTATCAAAAGGAAAACTCTCCTTCACATCCTTGGCCCACCATTTAATCTTCCTAGTGCAGTTATCAGACCCCAAATTGTACATTCTGCATTTTCTTTCTGCACCATTCTGCTCTTTATTCACTGTAGATCTGGTATAATATTCACCATTAAAAGCCCACACCACCATTTCCACAACACTAGGCTTCTTGAAATATATCCTCCGCCAAGACATCAGATCCACCACTTTTCTTTTTTTTTTAATTTTTTTTTTTAATTTTTTATTTTTAATTTTGTTGGTATGTTAATCAATGTACTGTCTGCCATGCACGGTTTGTTGCACCCGTGTCCGTGCAAATGCCGTGGAGTCCGAAGAGCGGTCTCAGGATTCCCCTGGAACTGGGAGGTTCTCCGGAATTGGAGTTTCAGACGGCTCTTGGCCGCCATGTGGGTCTGGGGATCGAAAACCCTGGTCCTCGTAAGAGCGGTTGCGCTCTTTTAACCGTAGGTCCAGTTCTCCCGCCCCCAGTCCACCACGTTTTTCCAACTTAGCATCAGGCAAGCATTTGGGCTGTTTGGCAAACTGCTGCAGACTCTTTATTCAAATATCCACTGTTGCTGCCTACGGTCTTTATTTTCCCCTGGAACCACACTCTGTTGCAGCCATTGCTTGTCTTCAGGCCTCCACTAGAATGGCCCTTTTAAAGCCTGCTTACAATATGTAAAACAGCCTTTCCAGCCCAAAGTTGGTCCAAGTCTTCCACACTTCCAAACATACACATGGTGCAGGTTCTCCGAAGCCAACAGCCCACTCTCTGAACCAATAACTGTTGTAGTACACTTTTCTGTTTCTGTGATAAAACACCAGACCAAAAGAACTTATAAAGGACAGAGTAAGGTTTATTTTGAGCGTTTACGATTGGCAGTTCCAGGGAATTTCCATTGTGCGGGAGGCGTGCGGGCTGGATTGCTGGATCTGGAGCAGCAAACTGAGGGTCACATCTCGCAATGAGCACAGGAAGCAAAAAGAGAGCAACTGTAGACCACGAGGCTTGTTAAGCTCACTAAGCCTGCCCCCAGTGACACACTTCCTGCAGCATGGCCACACACCCCAAGACCTCCAAAAACAGCGCCATCAACTGGAGACAAACGTCTGAATACCTAGAGCCTATGGGGGACACACATTCAAACCATCACAGGATTTAAGGTTTGGAAATATAAGTAATAATGGCAGAAAAGAGTTTGGGAGATTGATCTAACAGATGTGACAAATGAAGGATACCTGTTGTTCACTGGAGAATCTGGAAGATGCCACTACAAACCTTTAGCTCCTCTTAATTGCACCTAAAAATACTCTTTCACATACATAGACAGCTCACATTGATTTAGACTTTGCTCATTTGAAATTTGAGTAATATATGTATGGGTCATAAATAGAACAGTTGAACTGGTTTAATGTAGTGTGCACTAGTTTTAATTTAATTGTACCCATGCACTAGTTTTACTTTTTCTCCATGTTGAACTGGTTTTCTCTTTCCAGGCCAATGGGTGGGAATGAGTAGGTTGATTCTGATGAATGAGTTTAGATCTTGACTCTTGGTAGCATTGTGACCCAGTCTAATGCGTAGGGACTTTGTGGCTACTCTATTCTACTGGAAAAATTCTAATTTTATTTAAATTTCTTAAATTACCCTTTTATGATATTATTTGAATGATAAAATCTAAATTTATAATAGATATTTTTGTATTCTTATTTTTGGTAACTCAAGAATATGCTGTTTTAGTCTATGTGCAGGTGATGTTCTCTCCCTAGTTGGAGGTGACAGTTTTTCTAGAAATATTTGAAAGGTGCCTCTGATGCCTTTGGTTTCAGCTGTGAGGTCTTAAGCCACAGAATAATGATTTTGACACTATATTTCCCTGAGATATCCAAACAAACTTATAGTGAGTACATTATTGGAAAGCAGGAACATACTGGTACATCAAATGACAGCTAATTATGATTATTCAGATAGAGACTGTTATGTAGCTTCATATTGCTAATTAATACAAACTGAATTATTTTGCACATGCTTAAAATGTTTAAGAACAAAAAGCAACTTCATGCATCACAAAAATATAAAAAATGAATTTGCACAATTTCATTTGGTCTTCTCTACTCATTAAAACATGTTCCTCATACACCATTTGAATAAATAGGTGAAAAATGAGATGGACAGCCTTAGGCCAATGATTAAGTAAATGTTGTTAATCTACTCTGAGTTATGAATCTTTGTATTGAATTTTGTGTATTCCATACATAACATCTCTGTTTATTTATTTCTTTATTTTTAAGGGATTCACAATATAAGAGCACAGTTGTTTTCAGATCACATTAACATTGCTCAGTTTGCCATACCATCAGGTAATTGGTGCTAGCATCCACAGATGAGGGATACCATTCATTGTTTTTCTGGGGCTGTTACTTCACTTAGCATGATTATCTTCGAGTTTCATCCATTTACTTGCAAAGTTCATGATGTCATCTTTCTTTACTGCTGCATAGAACTCCATTGTGTAGATGTACCACATTTTCTCTATCCACTCTTCAGTTGAGGGGCACTTGGGTTGGTTCCAGCTCTTCGCTATTGTGAAGAATGCTGTGCTTCAGCTGGTCCTAGGAAATCCCTGATCTAAGCTCTGTGCACTCAAGTCCCCATACATAATATCTCAATCAGTCTTAATCACCTTTGTGCCCCCTGCTCCCTTGTCCCACAGACCTCCCCCCCCCGGAGTTCATAAATTCTGTTAATTGCGTTAGGGCCTATTGTGTCAAATTAATCTCCCTGGCTGTTCCTCAGTGTAAGTTCATCCACTGAGCTCTAGTCAGCCTACCCAGAATCCCTCACTTTAAGAAGGCCAGTTCTTGTAGATGTGCTGCTTTGGCTTGGGCAATTCACAGACAACGTCTTTGTGAGCAGTTGTCATACTCCGTAATCGTCTTCATCTGGACATTTGTCTGTAAATGTAAGGATGCATATTTTGTACTTAGTAAGAAGTTATATTAGTCTAGGGATGTGACAGCCATGGGAATTTCTCCAAGATCTATGACCTCTCCATATATGTATATTTGGCTATGCTCACAGTGCCACACATGAATTTCTTCCTATTGTGTGGGCTTTAAGTCCAATTAGATTGCCCCCAAGGTAAAAGTACTACTACTGCACCAATGTTCTATGCTATACTGGACATTGATGTGGATATTTGTTTTTTATTTATTTATTTATTTATATTTTTTTATTAATTTTATTTATTTCTGTATGTGTATGAATGTACTGTCTGCATGCAAGTCTGTGCACCCGTGTCGTGCAATGCCGCGGAGGTCAGAAGAGGGTGTCGGAGTCCCCTGGAACTGGAGTTCTCCTGGAATTGGAGTTTCAGACAGTTCTCGGCTGCCATGTGGGTGCTGGGGATCGAACCTGGGTCCTCCATAAGAGCGGTCGGTGCTCTTAACCGCTAGGCCATCTCTCCAGCCCCTATTTATTTTTTTGTATGTGTATGAATGTATTGTCTGCATGTAGGTCTGTGCACCTGTTCGTGCAATGCAGCGAAGGTGAGAAGAGCGTGTCGGATTCCCCTGGAACTGGAGTTAAAGACAGTTTTCAGCCACCATGTGGGTGCTGGGGATCGAACTGGGTCCTCTGCAAGAGCAGTCTGTGCTCTTAACCACTAGACCATCTCTCCAGCCCTGATATTTGGTTTTAAAGCTGGTATCAGACCATCAATTGTTGTTCTTTCTTTGCAGCTTGCATAGTGCTCTCCAAAACTGTGAGAGCTTGAATTATGAATCTTAAATTTTATTGTGTTATTATAGACTCAGTGTTGTAGCCAGCAATTAATTTTCCTAAACCCAGCCTCTTAACATAAATAGTCTGCCTTACTTGGATGGCACTCAGGGTTGTGGGCAGAGTTGTCTCTGCTCCCTGCATTCTCTCAGGGATCCAAGATCCTTTCATTGTTTGTCCTGACTTCTTGCAAGGCCTGTCTTCTCTTGTCAAATGGATAAGAAAAAAGAAGCATGAGAGAATGTTGCAGAAGGGGCTTCTGTGTGCCAGGCCTCCTCCCACCGACATTCCATTGTGTGCCCAGGAGGATAAGGCAGCAGCTTGACAAACACATAGCATTCTCTTCCACCAGCATTTCTCATGGAGACGCTTTGTATTCCACAGTTTTCACTAATTGAAGCTGATCTACGCCATTTGGTAATCCATAGTACTCAGGCTTTACTACTTGGATCAAGTAATCACTTAGCAGAAGTGTTGAAGCAATTTGTAGGTCTGTGACCAGCAGCACAGACCACATTCACATCAGCTCGAAGCTGACGGGTCAGGAAATCTCGTGGAATTATTTATTTTACTTTTGTAATTAGAAATGACTCTTGTGTGCATTGCGACAGAGCTGAACCAGAAGCCAGCGGGATTTGATGAGCAGACACACAGGTGGTGTCTCATAATGAACCGAGCAGAGGAATGTGGAACAGTTTGTGGGCTGTACTGACTTCCAGGTGTTCTCAGTCCCCGAGTCTGACTGCAGTTACCTGCCAGAGAAGTAAAGCTTCATCCATCAGCGAACACCTTTAGCTGTTTATGCTGTTTAGGCTTCCAGGGGCTGCTGGGCAGCATTAGCAGCAGGACATCCTGCTGGGGGTGGGGGGTGATCTGCAATTAGTCTCCTTCAGTTCCCTCACTCTCCTGGGGGCTGCAGCCCCCTGCTCGCTTGTCCTCAGATCTTTCATATCCCTTCTTGCATCTTCTCTACAGCTACAGAGCAAAATCCTGAAGAATTAACTGGTATCTGGCTGTAACAAAGGCCACGATGTCTGCAAGAGGAAATCTGGGGCTCAACTGCCAGCACGAGCCGCACTCTGTACTCTGTACATCTCACATCCAGAAGTGGATGTGGCTAACAAAAAATATTAGCACACTAAGGAATATTTAGCTTCCTTTACCAGTTCGGACAGATTTATCTTAGCTTGGGATGCTCAGAGACCAGAGTCCAAGTCAGAAGCTTACCCGAGACAGAAGCTCACATCATCCTCCTGTGTGTGTGTGTGTGTGTGTGTGTGTGTGTGTGTAGTGTGTATTGGGTTGCCAAGCATGTGTCACTGTGCCTCATTCTTGAAAGGCAACACTCTACCCACTGAGTCAATGTCCCAGCCCCAGAAGCTCACACCTTAGCATTGTTCTGGGGAATGCAAACCCCCCTACCAAGTGAAACAAGTGGGGCAGGGGAAGCAGAATGTGGGCGTGGAAGCAGGCATTCTTTACCAGTCACAGCATCAGGACAAGCTCCTCAAAGATGCCGAGTCTCACAGGAAGTCACCAGAGAGTCAGTAGTCTCTGAAGCAGAAAGAGAAAACTTACCTAGTGGCTATCTTCTACCACAGCTAGGTGAACTCACCTCTCTGAGGGGGCATTGACTCTGAACGTGAAGGCTGTGTCTCTTGCTTTGGCAGGCAGCAGCCAATATGTCAGTTCCCCAGGTGTCCAGTCCAGTCTGACAGTGTGCTGTGGGCTTGCATCTGTGGCTGATGCAACTGTGTAGTAGGATCCTGACTTCCTGGCCACAGGAGCTGCTGTCGAAGCTTCTTTGTCATATGGTAGGTAGAGATGCAACTCTGTGGACACATCAGCGGATTCTAGGAAACTTCCAGTCTATTTCTTTGAGTCATAGCTACTGTGATTTCTCTAGCTTTAATTCTAGTCCAGTTCATTTTGAAGTTGTCTCCATGACTCCATACATTCCTCTGGAATTCAAATTCAGAGGACATTGGACTTCTAGTTCAGGAGAAATCATAAGTCCAATGAACAGTTAAGTATAATTTTGGGGAGCAATAATTTGCCAGGTATGATGGTGCACACCTTTAATCCCAGCACTCAGGAGGCAGAGGTAGGCAGATCTCTGTGAATTCAAGGCCAGCCTGGTCTATGTAGTGAGTTCTAGGACAGCTGGGGCTACATAGAGACCCTGTCTCAAAAAGACCAAAAAAAAAAAAAAAAATGTGGTCAGTAGTGACTGCCTGTGCCTGGGTCCCATACACTTTGACATCACTCCAACCTTTCACCTGTGCTGTATTTGCCTGATGATTTCATCAAGTTAACTTCTGAACACTCTGATACAGTCTCCCTGCTCTAATACCTGAAACTATTGGTAATTCTCTGCATTTGATTTGCTAATTCCCTCTTTGGGGCTTTGGAATGTATTTTCCTTTATTGAACCAGAAACACTTTATACCTCTTGCTATAGTCAATCTATCTGTTCTTTGTCCTTCAAAATTGGATCCCAAACTTATCTGTTATAGGAAGCGTTTCTGAATGTCCTTCCTTCCCCTGTCATATCTCCTTTCCTTGTCATGTTGTCACAGGCTGTATCTATGCCATCTGCACTCACTTGCACCAAGTTCTATATTTATATCTTTAAAATGTTCTCGAGTCCCGTTTAGTACCCTTTGTTCAGCATTCACCCCATGGCTCCATATGCAGAGCACTGACATAAAGTGTGGGCTGACTGGCAGAAGCCACAGGAGGTATTAGGTCCTGTAGAAACAATAATTAAATGCTCTTCTTGCCTGAAGTCTGAGATGAAGTGCTTTATGCCTCTCCCTAGGTATCACAAGATACCTAGCTGGGTCACCAATGACCTCTACCATCTAGGTCCTTTCAAACGTCTCCATTTTTCTCATTTGTAAGGTAAAGTTTTAGCTCATGCCTATAATCCCAGTACTTGTGAGAGGAAAGCAGGAGAATCAGGATTTCAAAGTCATTTTTGGCTACAAAGCAAATTTGAAGCCAGGGCTACATGTGACACTGTCTCAAAAAGTAGAAGGGGAGGAAAGTTTTGTTCTATAAATGAACATCTTTTGTGACTTCATTAAAATCAGTATAATTTAAAAATATTATGTAGTGAAAGAATTAAGGAAATACAAGAAAATGAAATTATTCAAATGCAAATATCTGTTATTATGTAAGCCAAAGAAGACAGTTGTTTTTGGAACTAGTGCAGGCAGATCAGTAGGTACTGGGCATAAACATAAATTTCCTTATCTCTTCACTAACTGTTCATACTCATTGCCAGGAATTTAGGAAGCTTATATTTATTTAAACAGCCAACTCAAGGAATCATGTTATAGGTATAGTATTACTTGGTGTCAGTACTTAGGGTAAGAAAAGGATTGATTTGCTAGATTATAAAGTGATTCAACAATGGGAACTAGTTTGACTTCTGTCCAGTGGAATAACCATGGCATTGGTGATGATGTCTTATGAGATAGATTTTTGCACTGTGGTGTTTAGCACTATTCTTGGCTTTAATCCACTAGTCTCCAGTCCTTTTCTCTGATTGTGGGAATTAGTGTCTCCAGTTTGGTCAGGCAAAATTGACTCTGGGTGATAACCACTGCACTAAAGCATGCTGCAGTATTAAAAGCCCTAAGACTTGTAACATGCAAAACAGTATAAATATTTCAAAATTATTACACAAAACATCCAGAGTATAACAATATTCAGATTTATAAATTAATTTATTAAAGAAAAGAAATAAGCCATTTGTATGGTTTATTCATACCTCCTTATTCACAGGAGATCGATTCTAAGACTCCCTGTAAATATCAAAGCCTGAAGATGCTCAAGGTCCTTATATAAAGTGGCCAGTTTTTCCATATAACCTGTATATCCTCACATATACTTTCAGTTTCCAGATTGCTTATATTAATACAACATACTTGTTTGACAAATAGTTTTGTATTGTTTAGAAAACAATGGCCGTGGGGCTGGAGAGATGGCCTAGCGGTTAAGAGCGCTGACAGCTCTTACAGAGGACCCGGGTTCGATCCCCAGTATCCACATGGCGGCCGAGAGCCGTCTGAAACTCCAATTCCAGGAGAACTCCAGTTCCAGGGGAATCCGACACCCTCTTCTGACCTCCGCGGCATTGCACGACACGGGTGCACAAACTTGCATGCAGACAGTACATTTATACACATACAGAAATAAATAAAATAAAATAAATGGCCGCAAAAAAATTCTGTTCCTGTTGAGTACGGATGCATTTTTTTCTTCAGTGTTTTTGATGTGAGTTGGGGCAAATCCATGGAATATAGAACCTAAGCATCTGTGTACTTGGTAAAGTGTTGGGGTTTGCCATCTAGACGCTTTATTCTTTCCGCTCAGAACCACAGTGAATCCTAGTGAGAATCATCAGTTCTTTTCTCACAGGTCAGACAGCAGGTCACTGGACATTCCTTGGGGTCAGTGTTTGGGTCAGGCAGCTCTTCCTGTTGACCTTGGGTTCTCTGATTATATCTCTCAGGCCAACAACAGGCCACTCTTGTCGTAATGAGAGCAAAATGTGCTAAGCTGTGCAGCTGGGCAGAGCCTGTCCACAAAGAAGACTTTTAAGTAGTGGGGGCTGATTCACGACTGTGGTTGAGCGGGGCACATGGAGACATAAAACTACCAAGTAAGCAAATGTCCCCTCAGTGTGACATTCTTTACCTTCAGTGTGAAGGCAATTTAACTTTTATATAGCTGCAATAATATTATTATTTTGGGTTAATTATAGCAATATCCATGGTAATTTTTATTCCTTCTAATTGTTTGCTCTGCTTAAAGCCACAACAGCATTTTTGCTTGACTTCATTTTGCTGATTCAACTATTTCCCAGAAGGAACAAAGTGATATTCTTTACTTCTTTTCAACTTTACACATGTGCTTTGTTTCTAAGAAACTTTGATGGTGGGAAATGGAATTTCATTTTTCTTAGGCTTTTATTTACTCACAGATGCTGCATGCCTCTAAATTAAGAAATGTTATATAAATTTATATGATAGAGCATCAATTAGAAAAAGCATAAATTAGGACTGTCATGGAGGTTTAAGGTTTTGTCTACAATTTTTTGCTATAATTTTTATGGTTAATGCTGCTCCCCTTGTCAGCCCTGTCTACCCCCCACTCCCTCCTGCTCCTCCTTCTCTCCCTCTTTCTTATGTCATGTGTGAATCCTGACTCTTATTATCCACTTCCTTGTTAGCCATTGTAGTTAATTGGAAGAAAGCCCTACCAAGCTAGTGCAATGGAAGCAAATACTTCATGACAGACTGTGGGGCTGGGAATGATGCTGGTGGGAGGAGGCGCAGGAGTACCTGCACGTGTTACAGTTCTCAAGTTTGCCTCTGTGAATCAAGAGAAAACGTATTCTATAGGCTATTTTTCTATTCCTTTAAAACCTGTCACCAAGCCAGGCGTGGTGGTACATGCCTTTAATCCCAGCACTGGGGAGGCAGAGGCAGGAGAATCTCTGTGAGTTCAAGGCCAGCCTGGTCTAGAGTGAGTTCCAGGCCAGCTGGGACTAAAGGGAGACCTTGTCTCAAAAAGACCAAAAAAAAAAAACACCCAAAACCAAAAAACAAAACAAACAAACAAACAAACAAACCCTGTCACTAGAATCACCAGTGTTAGTACTGAAAGCTTTGGGCTTCCCTAGCTAAGGACTTGACTCCATTACAGTAACTTTAGATTTCATTAAAATATGTACTTAAGAATATTTAAAATAAATTCTTGCCATTTCTTTTTTTATTATTTTTTATTTTTTTATGTATATGAGTGTACTGTGTGCATGTAGGTCAGTGCACCCGTGTCATGCAATGGTGTGGAGATCAGAAGGTGTCAGATTCCCCTGGAACTGGAGTTAAAGATGCTTCTTAGCTGCCATGCGGGTGCTGGGAATCGAACCCGGGTCCTCTGCAAGACCAGTTGGCACTCTTAACCACTGAGCCATCTCTCTAGCCCTGTCTTGCCATTTCTTTATCACCTAGAGTGCATCTTATATTTTGCTTCTGCTCATTATCTTCTCTATTTTGAAGAATTGCTAAAAGAATTTTAGCATGTATATCAATGAAAAACAATTTGTAACTTGCTATTAACACTGTAAGCCTGGTTTTGTGGTGTGAGTGTGTGTGTGTGTGTGTGTGTGTGTGTGTGTGTATCTTGGTCTTTATATTATTATTATTATTCTTATTTTTGTCTTTTCGAGACAGGGTCTCCCTATAGCCCCAGCTGTCCTGGAACTCACTCTGTAGACCAGGCTGGCCTTGAACTCACAAAGATCCGGCTGCCTCTGCCTCCCGAGTGCTAGAATTAAAGGTGTGTGCCACCATGCGCAGCTTATTTTTTTGGTCTGGTCTTTATATTATTTAAAAAAAATTGTTTGACAGTATCATACTTTTAGCTCAGCAGCTATGCCACTGAAGAAAATAGTATCTACTCTCCTAACAACCTTTAACTGCCAATACTCCCTTAAGGAGGGCTGGGGTCTCATGGTCTTCCCTCCATCCTGTGTTGATGGCCTCAATCCTGTGTAGGTCTTGTGCATAATCAGAATGACAGTGTGCTCATGAGTGCGACAGCCGTGTCATGTCCAGAAGACATCTTTTGCTGCAAATCTCTCCATCCTCTGGCTTTTAATTCTTTCCACCTCATCTTCTGTGGTAGTTCCTGAACCAAGGAGAAGGTGGTATAGCTGTCCCATTTAGGGTGGAGCACTCTACCATCACTTATTGTAGGTACTTTGGTCAGTTACAGGTTTCTGAATTAGCTGCAGCAAGAATCTTCTTTGATGAACTTTGGGCACAGCACTAATTGATGGGTATAAACATGAGTATTTAGAAGGTAGTTTGACAACATGATCATTAAAGCAAAACAGTAGTAGCAGATTCTTCCCTATTGCCTTGATATCCCCAGCACGTGGATCTTAACCAGGTTTACAGACCAGGCATTTCTGCCTCTGGATTAGATTTCAAATATGATCATAAAGCAGTTGTTTACCTCCATAGCAGTAATACCACTATTGCACCAGAGAGCACATTTTGCCCAGCAGGTCGCTATTGTATTTTGCAGGATTCATAGGTGGGTAGCACAATTGATGACTTTTCTCTGTTAGCAGCCTGCATAGCACTTCTGGAACTGTGAATGCCAGCCAGCATGGAGGAAGCTTCTGGCTCAGCTCTGGCTTAATTTCTTATGTCCTATGACCATAGTGTATAGCAGCCTGTTTTTATGGATTTTTCATTTTACTAGAGAGTGGCTTTTAGTCATGATAAAATACATATGACATATGTATGTGTGTGTGTATAAAAAATACAGTAGGCTCATGAGAGAATTATTGGCAGGCTATGTCTGTATTAGTCAGGGAAGAAATACTAGGAAACTCCTGGGTTAATACTGGATGCTTAGAAAGAAGACAACTGGGTAACTAGGAGCAGGTGTGATAAAGAAGCTTCAAAACATATCCATTGTTTCTTGTAACCATGCATCTTTTAAAAAGCAATGCTAGGGCTGGAGAGATGGCCTAGCGGTTAAGAGCGCCAACCGCTCTTACAGAGGACCTGGGTTCGATCCCCAGCACCCACATGGCGGCCGAGAACCATCTGAAACTCCAATTCCAGGAGAACTCCAGTTCCAGGGGAATCTGAGACCCGCTTCTGACCTCCGCGGCATTGCACGACACGGGTGCACAAACCTGCATGCAGACAGTACATTCATACACATACAGAAATAAATAAAATTAATAAAAAAAAGCAATGCTAAAACATTAGACTTTATGGCATGTTTTAAACCAGTTTTTAAGCTTCTCTGTAAAAACATTTATAAATCACCAAGGCATGTTGCTATTAATCTATTGATCTCATTTAATTTGAACCAATGTCCATATCTCTGGCTCCTTCATGAGAGCCTTGAGGGTACCTGGCCATAACTCATTTTTTTTTCTTCTTATATTTGCACCTAAGATATTGTAGATTCTTGCTAGGTATTTATTTAATAAGTAAATAAAATCCTGAATTTTCTGTTTATTTCTACCTTGCCTCCCTTATAATTGTACTGAATATACAATATGTTCTGATGAAAGAAGATATACGTTGGAATGAATGTAGTCCTTTGATAACATTAAATGGTCTATTTGGATATATCCCAAATCTATTTGGCTATTAGCTCTCTCCTTGGAGGAATAACTCACAGCGGATGCCACAAGCTTATGTCCTCTAGTGGTTAGGTGATGTTATAAGCCACAATAAGAACTTGTCACCCTTTATAGAGAAACCACAGTTTGCAGATTAGCATACCATCCAAGCATCGGTGTGAGTTCTATGCTCACAGCTTAGCTTGCATTTTAATTAGTACTGCTTAAATGCCTGTACATCCAATAGCTTTGTGCTTTGTTAGTATGACTAAAAAGGGTATCAATGGGGGAAAGCTGTCAATCATGAAGGGAAACAACCTGAACAGACTGGAGTCCAAATGACAACTCCAAAGAAAGTGGACTGTTTTTCTTCTCACCCCACTTGTGCCCCTTCCCAAAGCCCAGGGAACAAACTGCGGAAAGAGCAGCTGGTAGATTGTAAGGGCTGTGGAGAGATAGGGGTGAATCATGAGACTACAGCGAATATAGTCTGGACTCCTGATTGATCAACATGCCTGTGCATACAAGCTTCTCCAACTGGACTATGGGCCTTGGGTTGTTCAAATTTGGACATAGATACTTGCAAAATGCACCAATTACCTAATTGTATGACCTACTTACATAACATCGATGTTATCTGCAAACAACTGTGTCATATATTGTAGAATCCCTTAAAAATAAAAAAAAGGTCTATTTGGAAGCAGTTGGAGACATTGTTGAGAAAATGCTTTATCTATTTTTAATTTTTTATATTATTCCAAAATATGCATATATATATACTCCACACATAAGTCAAAATTAAAAATTCTGAAAATAAACTATAGGTTGATTCCTAAACTCATTTAGGGATTCATATTTTAACAGTAAATCTGCATGCAGGTACTAAGTTGTGTAACTTTACATTCTTTTTTAGACTGTGACTACTTATCCTCCATCTATATATGGTTATTACAATGTGTGAGTGTAAGTGGTAGGACAATACTAGAGCCCATTTATAGATTCACATTGTAATAGCACAGTTGCTTTCAGATACAATGAAATATAACAATGAAGTTGCTCAGTTTGCCTGCAAACTGTGGATTTGGTGTTAGCATCCACAAATGAGGGAAAACATTAGCTTTTTTTTTTTTTCTGGGACTGTGTTACTTCACTTAGTATAATTGCTTCGAGTTCCGTCCATTTACCAGCAAAGCTCATGATGTCATCTTTCTTTACTGCTGCATAGAACTCCATTGTGTAGATGTACCACATTTTCTCTGTCCACTCATCAGTTTATTTTATCCTTCCCTACCCCCATTGGCTATAAAACCATACTGTTCATAGGATGTCACATGGATTATAAGATTATAAACATTTTAAGAAAAACATTATACCCTCCTCCCCACTCTCAAGCATTCTGATAAGCTAAAACTTGTCTTTACCAGTTTGCTTCTTAATATAGACACATGTAAGTAGATATACCAAAGTATTTACAGTAACTGCAGTGAAGAAAATGAAAACCCATTTTACAGCCGTACATAGCGAAAAATGGTCTTGTAGAAATACTGTTTAATTTTTCTTTGATCCAATAGGCGGTTGTTAGCACTCCTGTAATTTTATATGAAGTAATGAAGGCTTTCAGGTTGGGAATGGTGGCTGGCCAGCGATGTGCATGCCTTTGATCCTGTCCGTGCTCCAGGGCTTGGAGTGGTGAAGTGACCTGAGCCATGGGGACATATGGCTGGCACTTCCGGATTTTCTTGTTGGCGACTGCTCCTCTTGGACATAAGCAGGCAGCTCTGCTTATTAACAGATTTATTTTTAATATGCTAGTTTTTTGTCTCATCAGTAGCCTATCAAATATTTAAAATATAGGCTTAGTGATTTTAAAATAACATTATCATATTTTTAAAGTTTTCTCCAGCTGTTCATAACTAAAATATATACATCAAGAGCAGCAAGAGTATTAAAATGTTTTTTTTTAATTTATTGCCATCCCTCTACAAGGGAATTTATTACCAGATCTCTTTATGTGCACGTTGTACATATTGTCTTCAAGTCTCCCTTGAGGCGTTACTGAAATAGTACAGGTGACTGTAATGGGGGAAACCCCACAGGAAGCCCCAGAAGCTATTTTGCCGAGTAAATTATGGAGCAACTTGACTCTCTGTGCTGTACTCTGGAGGTCATCTGCCAAGGCTAGTTTCCTAAGCTGAGTTAATTGAAAATTGCTATCATCTTACTCTTTGAATGTTAGTTTAAATTTAATTTTAATTCATATTTTCCAATGGGCCTTGATTTTGAAGATGTGATATTTAAATCCCAGTCATTTTTCTTGAGTTAAGATTCATGAGAGAGTCATTTCAGTTCCTTCCTCCACTGACGTTATCCATCCCATGAATCCCTTCTCTCTCAGTCCCTGCCTTTTCTATGGATGTGTTTTAAGGTCTTCAACCTCAGGAACTATTGACTACCAGTAAAATTTGAACACAAGTATATGATCTTGGGCTCCCATCTTGTGTACCTGTCTACAGTGATTCTTTTGCTTTGACCATGTTTAGGAGAAACATCTTTTTAAAGTGCCCCACATATTAACATAGGCAGCCTGCATCTACCTGCAATTTTACATCCCTTTGGAAATGTCTCCTGACTTTGTTGGGTCATGTGAAAGCTATAGTAGATATACACAGAAAAATGTTCTTTTTTAAAAATTTTTTATTAATTTTATTTATTTCTGTATGTGTATGAATGTACTGTCTGCATGCAAGTTTGTGCACCCGTGTAGTGCAATGCCGTGGAGGTCAGAAGAGGGTTTCGGATTCCCCTGGAACTGGAGTTCTCCTGGAATTGGAGTTTCAGACGGTTCTTGGCCGCCATGTGGGTGCTGGGGATCGAACCCGGGTCCTCTGCAAGAGCGGTCGGCGCTCTTAACCGCTAGGCCATCTCTCCAGCCCAGAAAAATGTTCTTATGAAAAAGTTTAGGATGTAATTCAGGGGACTAAAAGACTTGCTGGAGAGCAGGTTGGAGCCTAGATCTGTGCTTCCCTGGCCACAAGAACTGTGTGGAATTGAAAGAATTCTTACGTTGCTTCATATTGGTTTCTTGATTTTGTATGATTTACAGTTGAAATCCTAATTTACCTTTTCCCCCATTCCTTTTGCCTTTGTAATTCCTCAAACAGACCCTAATTGTACCTCAGCAGATGAGTTGCTTTGTACTTAGTACAGTAATATCAACATAGTATAGATTTGAGGCAGTTCCAGAAAGAGTTGTCTATGGAGAAAAACAGATGAGAAGCCGGATTTGCATCCATTAACAGATGACTGCTCTACAGAGCTTGCTGTTTTATCATTACGAGTCAAACATTTTGGGGTCTGGAGAGATGGTTCAGTAGTTAAGGGAACTGGCTCTTCATGCAGAAGACCTGGGTTCGAATCCAAGCACCAATAACAGCAGCTAACAATGATCTGTAACTATATTCCAGGGGATCTGACACCCTCTTCTGTCTTCTGTGGGCACTGCATGACATGGGGGCACTTACATACATACAGGCATACCACTCATAGACATTTCTTTTTGTCTTTTTAAGACAGGGTCTCTCTTTAGCCCCAACTGGCTTGGAGCTAACTATGTAGACCAGGCTGGCCTTGAACTCACAGAGATCTGCCTGCCTCTGCCTCCCTAGTGCTGGGATTAAAGGCATGCACCACTACACCCGGTCTCATATACATTTAAAAAAAAACAATTAAACATTTTTAACTTGGTAATTTTTTTGGAACATGACACATACCTTGCTGTTTTCACAAAGCTATCCAGCAGGCATGGAAAAATTAATCAAGCCAGCTCTCATTATTTGAGAGCTGTCCTCCTTTTCATCCGGGGAGGCCTACTTCAAAAGCTGGATCTAAATGGTCCTTAGCTTTTATCTAGAACACACAACATGCTTGAGAAAGTCCTTTTCATTTTCTGATTCAGTTGACACTGACACACTGAGTCAGTCTTGTCCCAAAGTACCATATCTAAATGGCTTCCTTTATGCGGTTCTAATTGGGACTGACTCTCAGGGGGGTCAAATTAGAGCTCCATACTGGCAATTGACAGCAGCAGCTAGTGCTACCTCTTGAGACATGTAACACGGCCACTTGGAGTTTGTTCGTACAGACTTTCGACAAACGGCCTTGCCCTGACCATGTACCTAATAGACAGCTTTTGTTTTGGGTCTGGATTCTTGCCCAAACTATGGCTCTTCCTTCAGCACCCTCCTCGTGCTTTGTTCTCTGCCTTTGTGCACCGTGAATCAGGTTGTTAGAAAGCATTAGCTAATTTTCTTATTTGTGCATCTCATCTAGCATACCTCATGGCCCTTGGCTGAACCAAATCTGCTTTAGGTGAAAACTGAACTTTGACCATGTGAAGTTCTGTTGATGAAGGAAATGTATGATGGATTAGACTGAACATTATAATAACAAAAATTGACCAACAATGAGTGGATATGATCTAAGACTCCTTCGAAGGGTTCATTTGTTGATGGATTACCTCCCCCCCCATTTGAATAGATAGTTTTAGTATATTAAATTTAGCCATATTTCTGTAGCATTTTTGTATACAGATTTCCTAGGGCTCTAGTTTGGATAGCTTTGAGACAGGAAGCTTTTATAACAGCTTTAAATTGCCTCATACATCTGAATTCAGTTACTGGAATGTAAGTACTTTACAGAGCCCTTTAAAATTTCTCTTGTTTTAAAGCCTGAGAAGTAATTTATGACTGCGAAAATTGTAGTGATAAATTGGAAACCAAAGTATGTATTGCTTTTTTTCCCAACCGCATGAAGGATAAGGAGGGGGGGGGGAGGTCAGACAACTGAAGTCTGTTTCCTTTTCTTGGGTTCTCTAGTGTTCTGGTAGAAGAAGGAGAGGAATTGTTTCTAAACACTGTGAGAGTGCCAAATGACTTTTACCTTGAAGTACTATAAAGTTTGATTAACTCTATGCTCCCTTGACCAGGGTTACTTAAAAAGAATGCTGTATTTAATGTGGTAAATATACTTAACACCATGAACATCCTCCTTGCCTTACTTTGAAAGACTTTGAGCAATATCAGAGCTTCCTTTGTGGTCAGAACGATCCAAGTATATGGGAGAAGAAACAATAGAGGCTAAGAGAGGGTATAATAGGATCACCCCCCCTTGCTAGCTGCAGACACATTTCCCAGGCCCTTCTCACTAAAGAAAGAAGACAGACTATCTAAATGCTAGAGAGGAATTTTCCTGATTGAAATCTCAGGAGTAGAGAAGTTAAATTAGAAAAAGAGAAAGACGTTCTGAATGCTTTGTTTCAGTTGACACTCGAGGGGATTTGAACTCCTCAGGGAGATCTTTCAGTTTTTCTGCTGATGACTTCCATTCTTATTTGCATCTGTGTATTGATGACAATCTTAAAAGCTTTCTTTACCATTCTTGCTCAGTGGTTTCTTCATGTCCTTGAGGAGGAGCAAAGTGCCTCAGGTGGGGAGCTGAACAGCTTCCATGCAAGTCTCCGTTAAATCTGTATGTTTCCTACAGTTGTGACCATACCTTCGCGTTACTCAGCATCCTCTCCCCCTGAGCTTGGAAAGAACCCAAGTTTGCATTTGTGTGTGTGTGTGTGTGTGTGTGTGTGTGTGTGTGTGTGTGACAGAGAGAGCTAGAGTGAGAGTGAGAGAGAGAGAGAGAGATAGAGACAAAGACTTTAAGAGTTGTTCTCAGGTGACAAAGGACTATGGGATAATAACTTTAGGTAATACTGTACTTAAAGTGTACAAGACAGAGTTTTTTTTTTAGCTATGCTATAGTCATAAAGATTCCCATACATAGAAAGTCCAGTTTCCTGAGTACTGTTTAATTGCTATGCACACATATAATATATTTAAGCTAGGCTAGATTTACTTTGATGGAGAAAGGAAAAAAAATTCCTGTAATATTCTTAGTTTGCAAATAGATCATTAAAAAATGTTCTTGTTATTTAGTTGAGTTTCCATTTGTTCAAGTATATTGGTGTTCACTTGCTTAGAGCAAGGGCCACAGAGTGGCAGACTTATAGCTTCTTCATCTGAAAAGGAGTGTTCTAACACTAAACCTACAGGGTTATAGAAAATATTGAGCTATAAAGTATACATGATGTTTGGCATATAATAGGACCCATAATAAAGCTATTGCTTGCTCTTAATAGTTAAGAAAACATATGTAGAACCAATATAACCCTAACTACTTCAAAATATAGAGCTCCTTATTTCTCATAGTTGATATTTCTGACATTTCTCTGAGAAGCTTTTATATATATACGGGGGGCGCAGTTTTGTGTAAAGTACACCCATCAAAATTCAAAGGTAGATTTTAAAACTTGTAATATACAGAGTTGAAATTTGGTCCATTGCTGTTTCATTACACTAAATATCAAGAATTGTTAATCTCATATTTATTATTCAGTTTTGTTTTTTCAGTTACAACATATACTTGGAAATAAGTCTCCCTCTCTTTTGAGTATAGGGTAAATGCTACTTCCTTTTGGCTTAAAAGGCCAGACTTTCTCTTGGAAATAAACTGTTTCTTTAAAAAAATTATGGGACTGGAGAGATGGCTCAGTGGTGAACAACACTGGTTCCTCTTGCAGAGGACCTGGGTTCAGTTTCCAGCACCCACATGTGGCTGACAACTGTCCATAACTCCACCTCCAGGGGATCTGGCACTTTCTCCTGACCTCTGCAGGTACTGCATGACACATCCTCTTATACACATGCAGGCGATACACTCACACATAAGATAAAAATAAAAATGAAAAATAAAACTATTTTTTAAAAACTTATAAGTCATGAAGTTGTGGTTCTTCATGAAGAACCACATACATTTTATTTAGGAGCATCAAAACACATACATTTTATTTAGGAGCATCATTAGGGAGATCTGCAACATATCTAACCAAGCATCTAGTGAAGTGGAAGTCTAGGAACTGATTTGGGATGGTTTAAAACTTCAGACTTGGGGCTGGAGAGATGGCTCAGAGGTTAAGAGCACTGGGTGTTCTTGCAGAAGTCCCAGGTTCAATTCCCAGCAACCACATGGCAGCTAACAATTGTTCACAACTTCCAGGGGATCCAATAACCTCTTCTGACCTTTGTGGGCATTGCATGGCATGGGTGCACCTACCTTCATGCAGGCAATGCACTCATATATATAAAATAAAATAACAAAAATAATAAAAAAGTTAAAACTTCAAACTTCAGCATAGAAAATTCATTGTAATAGAGACCTTTTTAAGTAGGGAAAGTTAGCTTTATTCACCAGATAGTCACCATTTCATTACGCTTGACCTATTTGGATTATATAATCAAATTACATAAAAGCTAGTCATTGTCTCAGAGAACATCATGGAAGAGAGAGTGGAAGGAATTTAAGAGCCCGAGGGACAAGATACCTACTGCTAGTTAATGCATTCTAGACATGATAAGCAAACCACACCAGTGCAATCTTCACAATATAGCAGTCTAACAAAATCTCCATAATGGAAAAACCAGTTGACATGTCAAGGAGAATGAGGGAAGTTTCACAGGATCCCACCTCAGAATGAAGAGATACAGGTAGTCAATGGATGCTGAGGGAGGGAGGATCAGTTTCCTCCAGGTACTAGCTCTCTGAGAGGTTATCTAATTCCAAGTGGGCAGCCCTAAACAGAGGTACACATGAACACCACTAACTGGACTGTGTGTGTGTGTGTGTGTGTATGTGTGTGTGTTTATAAATGTATGTATGTATATGTACCAGTAATAATGAGAGGACAAGAAATTGGGAGGGAGGCAGGTCATAGGAGGAAGTGGGAGTTGGGAGGGACAGAGAAGGATGGGAATAATGCAAAGGCAATGCGCATGTGTGAAAATTTCAAAAGTGAAAGTAAAATGCTTCTCTAAAACGATGGTCATCTGTTCAGAGTATTTTCTTTTTTTAAATTTTTTTTATTTTATTTACTTTTTTTAATGTGTATGAATGTACTGTCTGCACGTAGGTTTGTGCACCCATGTCATGCAATGCCACAGAGGTCAAAAGAGGGTGTCGGATTCCCCTGGAACTGGAGTTAAAGATGGTTCTCAGCTGCCATGTGGGTGCTGGGGATCGAACCCGGTCCTCTGCAAGAGCAGTCGGCGCTCTTAACCATTAGGCCATCTCTCCAGCCCCAGAGTATTTTCTGATATATAAAAGATCCCATGTCTATGAATCAATGACAGATTAGCAAGCTCGGGAATAATTGAAAGAGAAGTCAGAAAACCTCACAGCAGGGTGAGATTTTATTTCCAGTGCTTGTAAGATTCCTAAGGACTATTTAGAAGGATTCTTGGAATTAGTTGGTACTAAGGACTTTTTTCTGTTATTGCTAGATTTTAACTTTTGTTTTTCAGAAAACGCAAGAGTCTTTTACAAAATAAAGGTATTGATACTGTGGCCTCACATTTTATTAATATTATATCAAGTGTTCCCAGGGTGCAGCATTGCCAAGTACATCAATGGGCTCAACAAATACTCATTTAAAAATATTTTAAAATAGTGTAGTTTCCTGTATATTTCAATACTTCATTGATGAAACTCATGTTATTTTCAGCCTATCTTTAATGATAGGAAATGATCTAGTAAGAAATTACCTCTGAAATGGCTCTCCATCATTGTCTGTAATCAATTATAGGTCTGTTGCCAATGTGACTCAATTCTAGAAACATTTATAGAACATGTATTAGTCAGGGTTCTCCAAAGAAACAGAAGTAACAGGACGAATATATAGCTATATACAATTTATTGATTTGCTCACGTGACAGAGTTCAAGGAGTCCAACAGTAGCTGCACCACACTGGAAAGGCCGAGAGAATCCAGGGAACTGCTCAGTCCGCAAGGCTGGATGTCTCAGTAGTCCCAATCTAGTGCTGAAGGCCTGAATGGATTCCAGGAGATCTGCAGGTCTCAGTACACGCTGGGATCCGAAAGGTTGATCATAGCAGCAAGACAAACTCACCAGATGAGAGAGGCAAATGGCAGGAGAAAAGGGACCAGCTCTCTCTGCCGTGGCCTTCAGTACTGCTTGCCGGCAGAAGGTAACGCCCACATTTGGGGTGGGCCATCCGGGTTGAGGTGGTCCAATCCAAACATCCTTTTTCTCTTATTTGTTCCTTAGTCCAGTCGACACACAGGATTAACCATCACAGAACACTTACTGTATACGTGAACTTGGATGGGAAGTACAGCTATAAACGTAGGCAGTAGCCCACAATTTAGGGGTGTGTATGTGGAAGAGGAACTGGTCTCAGAGGGAAAATTGGTCTCAGAGGGAAAAGTATGATAAGACAAATAAAATGAGTGATCACAATCTCAGGAAACACAATCCCTTGATTCATCTTGTGTGTTTCTGAAGAAGGACTTCTAAAAAGAGGTTAAACGAAGATGTGCAAAAGCATGCAAGGGTGAAGAGGAAGTGGATGAGAAGATTCCAAAAGTAATTGGAAGCCTAAGCCCAAATATCGAGACATGACTGGGGGTGATGTGAAAGCTGGGGAAGCCCAAGGTGTTAAGTGGGGAAGAATGCAAAGGAAGCTGGCAGAGGTTGAAGCCAGCATGGGGAGGCCATAGAACACAGTGGGTTGCCACTGTCTCTTGGGAATCAAAGGTGTGACTGCACTAAAACTACGAGAGATGCCACCACTGCACAATGTGGAGCATGGACTGCAGTTGAGGAGATGGGGCAGGAAGACTGTGAGGCTCTTAGTGAGGTGCAGAGACCGTGCACACCAGACCATGGAACTGACCGTGGGTACAGTCCATCTAGAGCATAGACGAGTTTCACTGTTTAGATTCAAGAATTTTTCTGTTTCTAACTTGAACACTGGGTGGAATGAAAGCCTGGACATTTTGGGGGACAAATGAGGTTCTTTTGTACAGATAAGAATAAAGTATCTTATTTTGCATCTTAAGTAACACGTGGAATTTATTACAATGTATGTATAAGGAAACTGACCCATGTAAGTATTTAATATCATTATGAAGCCTATAATACTATTTTTTTTTTATCATGAGTGAATCCCAGATGCCTTTGTTGGACTTGGGTTTTGCCTAGGTGTGTCCGCTTCTTCCCTTTGAAATAAGACAGTAATTGTTTTGGATTTTACAGGAGCCCACAATTAGATTTTTTTTTAACAAATCTAGACCTGTGTCCCCCCTCCAATTCTCCCACCCCACCAGAGCTCATGCATTCTGTCAAACATGCTTTTCATCTCTTTCTCAGTCTTTCTCAATATTCTCCATGAGGAAGTTGACTGTTTTGAGCAGAAGTTCACTGTTTTAGTCAGTTCTTCAATGCAGTCCTTTCTGTTGTTGTTGTTGTTGTTGTTGTTTCCAATATGCATCACTCCCAACTGCTTTGGACAAAAGCTCAGGGGGCCATACACAAGAAATACTTACAACTAGGTAAATGGCACTAGCATCCACAGATGAGGGATACCTTTCGTCGTTTGTTTTTCTGGGACCATGTTACTTCACTCAGCATGATGTCCTCTAGCTCCAGCCATTTTCCTGCAAAGCTCATGATGTCGTCTTTCTTTACTGCTGCATAGAACTCCAATTCTATTTTTTTAACCTGCAGAATATATGACTTGAGTTGTTTAAGAATACATGATCTTTGAGAATTGTTGAAGTTCTATATTCTGTGACTATAAATTTCTGCTGATCTAGTTTATTTGAATGGAAATGTTCCTAGTACTAGAAACACTTTGTGGCGCAATGGCAGTGAAGTTGAAGTTCTTTATATTTTCCCAAATACCTTTCTCCATTTTATTTGCATTTTACTTTACATTCTCTGGTCTCTTTTAACTAGCACTTGGGAGGCAGAGGTAGGCAGATTTCGGTGAGTTCAAGGCCAGCCTAGTCTACAGAGTGAGTTCCAGGACATCCAGAGCTACAGGGAGACCTTGTCTCAAAACAAACAAACAAACAAACAAACAACCCCAACCAAACAAACAAAATAACTGCCTAGGAAGTGAGAGTGCCCTGTCCCAGGCACCAGCCTAGAAGCACCTGAATTGTTAATCCAGAAACAGATATCAGAGTGCTCTCCTGTGGTGAAACAGTCTTTGCTGTCACCTGGTGTAGCCTTCAAATAATCTATTCACACAGCCACACAACTCATGTTAAGACAAACGTTCAAAAAAAGAAATATTCTGGTGCATTTTTCAACAGATTATCAGGACAGACGGAGAGCAAAATGAATTAAGAAAAGAGTATCAATATTTTTTAAATAAATATTTTTTAAAAAACCAAGTAATTGGGCTCAGCTTGAGAGGACATCTTTCAGAGTCACACAGAGAGTCCGGGTAAGCAAGATGAAACCTTCTTTCTGGTACTTATGGGTGTTGGACAGGGACACATGGAACCACCTGTCCTGTTTCCTTAGGTGAGAAAGAAGGAACGGGTTTCATTGATTTGCTGTTAACCTGTAAATGTGTTTTCAATTTAGAAGTCTGCAACTACCTTGTGTTAATCATTGGGAATTTTAAATTGAGTAACAAGCTATGATGCAAATTCAGGTTACAAATTAGGAAAATGAGCTGAGAAACACAATGTTGCCAGAGGTATTTAGCGCAGGTTATTTGACCCCTTCCCTTGCCAGCACCTGCATCACAGAGATTCCGTCTTCTTTAGGCTCACAGTTTGGGGCTTTGCATAGTTTTCGAAGTGGTTGTTTGAATCTCTATGTTAAGCACTGATCAAATACTTATTTTCATATAACACGAATGTATCTCTTTGGTCTGAAGATGTGTACAGATTCCAGGAACACACAGCTGGAACATTCTGAAGCCCAGTAGTTACAGAGGTAAAATTTGGAGGTTATTAATTGAAATAAAAGCACGGGAAATGAAAAAAGGAAGCTCCATGCTCCACAAAGTGGAAAAACCTACTTCTGTGTCTTGAAGGGAAGTTGCTGCTGGGAGAGAGACATGGAACACATCACCACTGCCTCTCGACAGGTTCACCTTGGAGAGACACAAATTAAATCCTTTCAGTTGCTGTTTTGAAGCTAAAAGTGTTTGACTGATTCAGCCCCTGAATGGTGTTTAAGGAATAAAGAGAAAAGAGCAGGAAGTTCTAATTGGCAAATTACTCCTTGCTATTTAGTTTGGCTTCCAAGTTGGAAATTCCAATAACAAGGAGCTTTGTGGAGCTTGCACATAAGCAGGACTAGGGGGCTTTTTGTTCAATTACTCTTTAATGTGAGGATATTCAAGAAACATATTGTATCATTTAAGCCATCACTTTCTATTAAACAAATATTGTCCTATAATGATTTTTAAAGCTCTCTCCATGGATGCTTTTATGATTCTGAATCATCTCAGTGAAGTGTAAATTGCAGAGAAGACATAAATGGATTTTTTGTTACATGGTGTTTACAGGGATGTTATTACTTAATAAGTTCCTCAAAATGTTAAAATATATGTTTACTTAACAGTTCTTTATGTCTAATACTAATTAGACAAACTACTTACTACAAGGTGAATATTCCCTTTTGATTCTAGTATCTCAGAATGTTAATGAAGAATTCATTTCTTTAATACATAAGGGAAAATATTTGACATTAATTTTGACAAATGTGAAAAAATTGGCTTAAATTTCCTAATTACCTTCTAGATGAATTAATATTCCTGTATAATAGGTAGCATTAAGAGATAAGTTGAAGTAGCTAAGAATATTTTCCTTTGTATTTTGTTAGTACCAATGAAATTCAACGTCTGCTAAAATGAAGTAATGAAATAAAAGAATTATATTTTTATTTGATAAAAGGCAAATTTGGGGCTGGAGAGATGACTCAGGGGTTATGAACACTGGCTATTCTTGCAGAAGATCTGGGTTTGAATCCTGGCACCCACATGGCAGCTAACAACTGTCCATAACTCCAGTTCCAGGGGCCCAGGCACCCTCTTCTGTCCCCCTCAGTCATTGGATGACATGGGTGCACTTACATACATGCAGGCAATACACACATAACATAAAGTAAAAATAAATAAACAAATAAATAAATAAAAGGCAAATTTCTGGATACGTGAGTATGTTGAATTTGTCACTAAACCTCCTAGGATGTGGCTACATCCTTTAAATAAAGCTGTTTACTTGATACTGTTGACTTGATTGTACAAGTAGGATCACTGGAGTTTGGAGGACTAAAACTTCCTTTTTTTAATAACAGAACTTCCCACACTCACAGTTTGTTGCATGGTACAAAGATTTCCTCACATTATAATATTACTTGAAGCAATGGTGCCATTGGAAGGACTATGAATTAATTGCCAGTTTCCTTTTCACAATTAAATGTCTCACATAGGAACAATTTGTATAGTGCTTTTGGAAATGCTAATAGCTCCTAAGGTGCTAATCTTGCCTCCTTTCTGAATCCCCGCAAAATCCTGTCCTGGAGTGCGGCTGACACTGCTGTGAGGGGCTCTGCTGGGCTGTTAGACTGGTAAATGGATAGTTTTTTTTTAAATGAAATGTGAGTCTGAAATGTTTTTCTCATATACATTTGACTTCTCTGATTAAAAGGACAAAATTGCTTTTTCTCTTCTAGTCGTAATTTCTCTAAAGTGGAGCATGTATTTGAGAGGACTGGCAACACTGGCATGTACTTCAGCATTGTGTGGCCTCTGAGATGAGTATAACTCCTCACTCACTGGTTGATAGGCTCAAAGTCCTTCCATTTTGCTATTCTAAGGACTCCATACAATTCTGTTTTTGTAAACCTACTAAATTTGGAGTACTCTGCCAGGAAGGAATCATGTTTGGGAGATGAAGGAGACTGCTTAGGAGCCATACCACTGAAGTATATGTATGTGTGTGTGCACAGATGCATTGCATGTATGACATCTTTGTTGTTCATAGACATATTGGCTTTCTGCTCTCTTCTAGTGGTCTGTCTGTTTTTATGACAATACCATGCCATTTTGATTAAAATAACATATTAGTGTATCTTTGAAATCACAACATAATTCTACATGCTTAGTTTTTTTGGTTGTTGTTGTTGATGCTAACTATGGATATTTGGTGAATTTTTTGTGAGGATCCTTATATATTTTGGGAGGTTTCAGTAGTTCCTTGATGAATATTATTAGTATTTTGATAGGGATTGTATTGAACCTGAAGATTGTTTGGTGCTTGGACATTTTAACAATATTAACTTTTCCAGTCCATGAACATGGAATGTCTCTCCATTTTTTTTATATTGTCTTCAACTTCTTTGAAAGTTTTCACCATAAAGTAATGGTAATGTTTGAGAACTTAGATATGTTTCATTTGATTAAACATTATATAATGTATTCATGTATGAAAATCTTACATGTTATCTTACAAATATGTACAACTCTTATGTTTTATGTAACAATTAAATGCTAAATTAAAGGAATAGGTTGTTTAGGTTGATGATTGACTTACTGAGTGCCAGTTTTGCACAGCAAATTGAAGTTTAGAAGTAGAATTATATGGTAGCAATGTTTGCTTAAATATTTAAGGTCGTTTTAGATTATTCTTTCTTTGTGACAATTTTACTGGGATCTCTGTCTAAAATGGCAAATAAGAAAATGTTGGACCTTTTTTCTTGCTTAAACCCCTTCCGATTTTCATTCCATTTAGGCTAATTTCATTCCCTCATGATATGGCAGTTGGCTTTCCCCAAGAGTGTGATTCATGGATGAGTGAGAGCACCCAAGACAGAGTCACAAATCTTGGCTATGACATTCGGCTACTGTTATTACAAACTGCTTTTTAGAAGAGAGGCAGTGATCCAGCCACACTGACGGGCTGCGGCCTGTGGGAGCTAGGATCACTGTGGCCTTTTCAGGATCTGCTTACCATGCATAGCTTACTTCATCTGGGCCTAATTACCCAGCTCTTCAGTTTCATGCCCATCCAGTCTTCCATTCTCACCAGAGCCAAATGAAACTTCTTGTTCCATGCTCTCTTTGCCTCCAGACACTGAATGAAACATTCTTTTACTCCCAGTTTGGCTAACTCACAGCCAGAGTATCTACCCCCCCCCCGCCCCCATAGGAAGCATTCCCTGACTGTTCTTTCTCAGTTTTCCAAGTGAGGGCCAGCACTCTTCTCTAACTGTAGCATGCAGGCTGAATTGCAGACATTAAGAACACTGAATTTTAAGTTGTATATCTTTTATGACCTCTGCCTAACAAAATACTAGGTAACAATTGTTTGCTGGATGAATGGATTCACGAATACCCAAGGTAGAAAGAAAGCAGTTGGTGAGATCAGCAAACTACGAGTCTTACACACATGGCTCTGTCAGCGAGCTACCACATTTCTTCTGAACGCATTTATTGAGTCAGCTCTTAAGTCTGTTGGTTTAAGCAGGGGAAGAAAACCTGCTTTCTGTTTTATGTAACTTTACTTTTTCTCTGTTTTTCTTTCTTCTTGTTTGTTTGTTTTTTTAATAGTTAGACCTGTGCTGCATCTTTAAGCAGAGCTTCTATGTTTGGTAGAAGCCAGTTCCTTTTGTGACTTAAGCTGTCCTTGATTGTTTTGAAGGTTAATGGTGGGATAAGAAGGGTCAACAGACTTTTGCTTGAACATAGTCTATTTACTTTCCATATGGGTAAAGCCTAAGGTTTCTTACATTTTGTTGGCATTGATCCTTAATTTATTTTTTTTTATTGATGCTTTGTGCATTTCATACATCATTTTCCAATTCAGTTCAGGCATTTCCCCTTCCCTTCCCCCCCTCCCACCCCACCCCATCCCACATCATGCATTCTGCCATAACTGTCTTGCATCTTTCTCTCAGTTTTTTTCCATTTTTTAGCAGTAAGTGATAATTTATGAGTACAAGCATCCTTCATGCAAAACCAACTTGCAAGCAGTTGTGTCCAAACCCACACAGCCCCTTGGTCCCATCATCCAGTTGGGGGGGGGGGCTTGTATGTTAATCAAGTTGATCAAATGAGTGTCCAGACTACATTGCTGTAGTTTCACCATTCACCCCAATCACAGCCCTTACATTCTACCAGCCCCCTCTTCCGCAGATTGTTCCCTAGGCTTAGAAAAGGGGCACAGGTGGATGAGAAGCAAACACATCACTTTCTCTGGAGCTGCTGTCTGGTCTCTGGTCAATTCTGGTGTTTTCTTCCTGGCTGCATTGTAAGTTTGTCCAGGAATACCTTCGATCCTACTAATGAAGCACAAGCAATTAGATATATAGGTATTTATTTATTTATTTATTTTTTAACATTTTTTAAATTTTTATTGATGCTTTGTGCATTTCATACATCATTTTCCAATTCAGTTCAGGCATGTCTCCCCTTCCCTTCCCCCCCACCCCCCACCCCAACCGAGATCATGCATTCTCCATGACTGCCCTGCATATCTCTCTCAGTTTTTTTTTTTTTCCTTTTTTCGCTATAAGTGATAATCCATGAGTACAAAGCATCCTTCATGTAAAACCAATTTGCAGGCTGTTGTGCCCAAACCCCACAGCCCACCTTCCAGCGGGGAGTGAGGGGTTGTATGTTCAATCAGGTTAATCAAATGGGGTCCAGACTACATTGCTGTAGTTTCACCCTTCACCCCAATCGCAGCCCTTACATTCTACCACGACCCCCTCTTCCGCAGATTATTCCCTGGGCTTAGAAATATAGGTATTTAAACAGTATTAATTGTTATCGTAGGTTACTTTGGTATAGACACAGATGCTTGGATGGTATGTTAATCCATGATTTACATTTTTTTCTGTTAAATATGACAGGGTCTTACTGTGGCTTATAACATCTCCTGACCATTAGAGGGTGCAAGCTTTTGGCATCAACCATGGGTTATTCCTCCAAGGAGAGAGCCAATAGCCAATTAGATTTGGGGTATACAGGCATGTGGCTGCCTCAGCTGCACAGTATTTCCAGGCAGGTGAGGTGTAGCTGGTGCTGACAGAGGAGTCTTGCTTGACTCAAGGAGACCCATATTTGCTTTATTGGTATAGTGGCCTTTGGTAACACTCTCTGGATCCTTAATTTATTTAAAACAATGTGAGCAACTATCTTCAGAAAAAGGTTTATAAATTGGTCTCTAAAGAGCATCAAGTTGCATCAATCTTTCCAGTTAACAGAGGACATATTTTTTCCCCATTTCTCCACGAAGGCAACCATTTCAGTAGAAAATGGAGGTGAAGATGAGCTGGCACTCCCTGGGCTGGTCCAGCTAGCAGAGAGTCTATTCTTATCCTGTAATCCGCATGCATGGTCCATAAACAGGGAAATGGGTGTTAGCATCAGCTTAAGATGCTTTCTTAAGTAGTGCTTTATGTAATCAGAAGCCATTTCCATCCTGAAATTTGGATGCAGACACTAGCTCTACAGACAATAGATGCAGAATTTTTCTGAGCTTGACATTGCTAATCTCTGAACAGCTGACACCTGTGGATAATACACATACACACACACACACACACACACACAAACACACACACACACACACTTAGAAGCTGCCAGCATATAGATGTTGTATAGAACTGGAGAAAACCACCTGCTAAGACAATGGGGGAGGAGAGAACCTGAAGAGGGCAGAGGACCAGGCAGAGGAGCCAAGTGAGGAGACAGCCTTGAAGGCAGCCAGCCCAAAATATTACCATAACAGAGGTTCAGGTGCTTTCTGTTTGTTTAAATAAACTCCCAAAATAACCATTTCAAAAAAAAAGGGATACTTTCTTATGGTCAGAGGAAGCCTTC
Organism: Rhizomys pruinosus; assembly: GCA_009823505.1. Lineage (NCBI taxonomy): Eukaryota > Metazoa > Chordata > Mammalia > Rodentia > Spalacidae > Rhizomys > Rhizomys pruinosus. Next base: position 519,910 of record VZQC01005402.1, read on the forward strand.
AAACTAAGGGTCCACCACTTCCCAATTAGGCTGTGATTTTAGTGATTATCTGTGAAGTAAGATTTAAGGGACAAAGTAATATGGTTCATAAGGCTAATTTTATTTACTTTGAGATCATGTCCTTTAATCACATGTCCTTTTAACCTTATTATATTCAAATGTCTTGTGGAAAGATAAAAAAATGCATTGAAAGGGGAATTCCATCTCTATTTCCTAGTTTCATGATTGGCACAAAGTTGTGGGATTATGCATTTTCTCTTAAATTAAGTACTGTGTATATTTTTAGTAAGAAAACATAATGATGAAACAAAACAGTCAGAAGAAAATATTTTAAGTTCATCAAAGAGTGGTCTTTTTCACTTTAATAATTTCCTAAATTCCTTCTCATTCTAGTGTTCTGTCACCATGTGATCATGGAATTTCTCATAAAACTCAACCACACTGCCCAGATCAGGGAGTTTTAGGTGTTTAACTTACTGGACTTTGATACTGCATTTTATTTTATTGGTTTTATAGCAGCTCATTCTGTTGCAGTTGGCATTGTTATCAGTCTAGGGCTTATAAAGTTGGGTTCATTTTCTCAGCCAATTAAAGAATTAAAAGACAGGTAACTCATACCACCAGAGAGTTGAGTACAAATAGACTGTTTCTGAAAGATAAAGAATCACGTCCATACACATAAGGAACTACACATACATGCGTACCTCCATACAGAAAGATGAATCCCCACAGGTGGAGAGGGGACTTGGAAACTGAGACTCCAACATCCCCTGGGGAGAATCTGTGTTGTAAGGGTTTCGGTGTTTCTCCCCCCTAATTGTGGATTAGTCCACTTAAAGAAAGAAATGGGTGCTATAGGCTCATGGCTCCAAATGGTGAGGTGTCCAGGTCTACACGACTCTAAACAGGTCAGTTGAAGGGACTCTGTTGGAAAAAAAAATGTCTTCCTGCCAGAGACTAAGAAACAACAGGAAGAGTGCCATCATTTTTACCTGCCATTGACTCTGTTATGGTCTCTTACAATTCTTCTTTGTTTCTTTGTTTATCTTTAGAGGTGGTCTCCCTCTATCCCCAGCTGTCCTGGAACTCACTATGTAGACCACAGAGACCTATCGCTCACAGAGATCTGCTTGCCTCTGCCTCCCAAATGCTGGGATTAAAAGTGTGTGCCCCCACACCTGGCTCCCTTATAATTCTTGACTACCCCCTCTTTTTTGATATTCTTTCTTCTTGAGGGCTTTATAATAATGCATTCTTTCTTTCCACTCCCTTCTCCCTGTTCTTCCTTCTCCACTCTGGGCTATTTCTTTTCAGCTGTTTTCTTTGGTTCCTCTTTTCTACTCCCTGAATTCTATAGGTTCTATTTTGATACTCCAGACCTCCTTGGTCTACAGTAGATTTAAAAAAATATTTTATTATTTTTATTTTATGCATATGAGTGTTTTGCCTGCATGTATATAAGCGTACCTGTTCTGTAAGCATACCTGTGTCATGCACAGCTCACAGAGGCAGGAAGAGGATGTTGAATCCCATGGAACTGGAGTTATGGACAGTTGTTAGCTGTCATGTGGGGGTTAAGAATTGAATCCAGGTCTTCAAGAAGAACAAGAAGTGCTTTTAATTGCTGACCCACCTCTCTAGCTCCTATAATAGACTTCTTTTTTTTTTTTTTTTCAGTGTTTTTGAGACAGGATCTCCTCTTAGTCCCAGCTGGCCTGGACTCGCTATGTAGACCAGGCTGGCCTTGAACTCATAGAGATCTGCCTGCCTCTGCCTCCTGGGTGCTGGGATTAAAGGTGTGGGCCACCACACCAGGCCAGGCCAATAGACTTCTTTATCTGCATCTTTTTTTTTTTTTAATCTGCATCTTATCTGTCATCTGTGTTCTGACAACTTTAAAGTTCTACCTCAGATATTTTATTCTCTCCCTCCCTTCCTCTTTCCCTCCCTCCCTCCCTCTCTCTATCTCCTTCCCCATGTCTTATGACAGTGTCTTACTATGTAACCCTAGTGACTGCTATGTGGATGGAATAGGCTGGCATTTGAACTGGAGACTGCCTGTTCATGCCTCTACCTCATGATGGGGGAGATTATAGGTGTGCTCCACTATGCCCGGCTTATCTCAGACATTTTCTCCAATTTTTATATCCTATTTCTTACCTCTGTTGACATTTCTACCTAGATAAGCTAGTTTCTCACACCCTAACCTTCCTTTTTCTGCCCCCTTTTACCCATCTCAGTAGAAATTTATTTATTTCTGTATGTGTATGAATGTACTGTCTGCATGCAAGTTTGTGCACCCGTGTCGTGCAATGCCGCGGAGGTCAGAAGAGGGTCTTGGATTCCCCTGGAACTGGAGTTCTCCTGGAACTGGAGTTCCAGACGGCTCTCAGCCGCCATGTGGGTGCTGGGGATCGAACCCGGGTCCTCTGCAAGAGCGGCCGGCACTCTTAACCGCTAGGCCATCTCTCCAGCCCCAGGTTCTGTCTTTTCTATCACCTTTTCATCTGCACTTATCTACTTAGTCACCAAGTCTAGGTGACTGTGCTTTCTAAGTATGGCGTTCTCATGCCTTTCTTCCCCAAGCACTGAGGGCTATGACGTGTTTTCAGGTCAGTGTCAGTGATTCTCACTGAAGATGAGGGAACAGGCGGTTCCAAAGGACTTGAGAGGTGAGCTTTTCTGTCCGAGTTTGTGAATCGCTGTTCTCTTCCTCACAGGTGCTACTTCTTCAACTCAGCCCTCGTCTCTTTTCTTTGTGACTACTGGACACCCTTCTGCCTTCAGTCCCTCTGTTTTCTCTCAAGTGGCCAGAATAATTACTCAATATAAAAACCTATATTCTCCTACACAGACTGTTAAGGACTCCTCATACCCGTCAGAAAAAAACCAAAACATTTTCTCCAGCCCTCCCTGCCTCCTCTTCCAGATCTCTGCCTTTCCTTTAATCCACAGCCATGTGGAACTTGTCATTTCTGAGCAAGCCTCGCTTCCCTCCTCTTCTCTTCATGCACCCGTCTGTCTGGGCCCTTCCTTTCCAGGTTTTCTCAGTTGGCCGACTGCTGTTCATCACTGGATACTTGACCCCCATCCCTCTCCCATGTCCCTGCAGGAAGTGTTCCATATGTTCACACACGATTCTGTGAAAATCTCCATCACTATTATTATATTTTGCTGCTGTTCTCCGTTCTTTTCTAGTTTTCCTAACTGAGAATAATTGTGGGTGTGAAGATTGTGTCTTATTAATCTTTGTCTCCAGTTGTTGAAGATTTCTATGTGTTTACAAAGGAAAGTTGAGTCAGGAAGTTTTCCATCAATCACCGTAACGCAATTACTGTGTGCCAGTTGTACTACACTTATGTTCTATTCTAATGCTAACATGATGACTCGATATTTTCAAGAGCATTTGATAGGAAAAAGAGGCTTTTTGGATAAACATTGAACAAATTAGCTCCTTTCTTGATGAACAACTGAATCTTTTCTTATTATTTCTTATTTTTTAACTCTGACTATTCAAAATTTCTTATTTTGGCAAAAACCCTTATGTTCTAATGGTAAATATTATATAATAGATGAAATATTAAAATCATTTGCTTCTATTAAATGTGTGCTTCTGTTATTTTGGTCAAGGCAGCAAATCTTCCTTTAATGTAGTATATAGTTTAGAATGTATTCTTTCTTCAATGCTTGTACAAATAAAGATGTGAAAATGTTTCCTTACAGAGATATTATACAGTACCATGTCAAGGAAGAAAGGAATTTATGCCCTTTGGGCAATAAATGAGTCAATGAACTGAAAAGACGAAACTTAAAATAAGAAACACAAATGGCCAATAGATATTTTAAAAACTATTCAATACTCTTAGTTTTTAGAGAAATTCAAATTAAAATCACTTTCAGATTCCATTTCACCCTAGTCTGAATGGCCATCATCAGAAAAAACAAATAACAAGTGCTGGAGAGACTGGAAGATAGAGGAATTCTTAGCTATGGTCATAAACTAGTGGAGATGTAAACTGGTGCAGCCATGTATGGAAATCACTATGACAGCTTTCTAAAAAGAATCAGAACTGGGGCTGGAGAGATGGCTCAGTGGTTAAGAGGGCTGCCTGCTCTTGCAGAGGACCTGGGTTCGATTCCCAGCACTCACATGGTGGCTAAGAACTGTCTTTAAGCAGGGCACAGTGGCGCATGTCTTTAATCCTAGCACTGGGGAAGAAGAGGCAGGAAGATCTCTGTGAGTTCAAGGCCAGCCTGGTCTACAGAGTGAGTTCCAGGCTAGCTGGGGCTATAGGGAGACCCTGTCTCAAAAAAAAAACAATTAGAACTATGATCCAATTATGATACTCCTGGGCTCATACCCAAAGGATTCTGTAATTTAGTGCAGAGGCACTTGTGTGTCCATGTTCATTGCTACTCTACTCACAAATAAGCAGCCTACATGTCCATCAACTAAAAACTGGATAATAAAATAGCACAAATCCACACCGAACTTTTATTCATCTGTAAAGAATAATGAAATTGGGGCTGGGGAGATGGCTCAGCAGTTAAGAGCACTAGCTGCTCTTGCAGAGGATCTAGGTTTGATTCCCAGCACCCAGATGGTAGCTAACAACCACTGGAAACTCCAGTTCCAGGGGATCCAATGCCCTTTCCTGTCCTCCACAAGCACTGCACACCATAGGTGTACCTACACACATGCAGGCACAACACTCATGCACATAAAATAAAGAATAAATTAAAAAATAGAAAAGGACAGTGAAATTGTGAACTTGGGGGGAGAAAATGGATGGTTCTGGAAATTATCATATTGAGTAAGGTAACCCAGAATCAGATATTCCATGATCTCTCCCATACGCAGATCCTAGTTTTTAATATTTACATATGAGGGTATGAGTGTGGCTGGAGGCCATGAAGCTAGAAACAGGAGGATGATAGAATTCATGTGACATGAAAGCAGAAAGGAGGATCCTGGAGGGCAATAAAATTATGGATAAAAAGGCCATACCGAAGCCTATTGCTTTGTATGCTAATTAAAAATAAAAGAAATGTAAGAAAGGAAGTCTGGTCTCCACAAGTGTGTTGACACACACATAGACACACAAGAAATGATAGTGCAAAACCATCATGATCGGCAATAACTTTAAAACCTTTTAAATGTCTTCTTTGAATTATTTTTTCATTTTTTATGTGCATGGGTGTATTGCCTGTATGTGTGTAAGTGTACCTATGACACCCAAAGACCTTGGAGATGAGAAGAGGATGTCACATCCCCTGGATCTGGAGTTATGGATGGTTTTTACCCCCCTTGTGGGTGCTGAGATTCAAGCCTGGGTCCTCTGCCAGAGTAGCCAGTGCTCTTAATCACTAAACCATCTCATCAGTCCCTCTTTGAATTATTTTGAAGTTTCAATTTTGGCATATTAATATAAGCTTGTGCTTTAGAATATGTAATTTATAAATAACTATGTGTTTTTAATGGAAGTTTAAAATGGGAAGGGTTATGTGATTAAAAGGTCTGATGACCACTAGCATCTGAGATAAACTCCAAAGGCTTCACATTAGTTTTTCAGGGCCCTCTTCCCAGCACGTACTGGCCCATCAAGATGCCTAGGGCTTTCACTTCCTGTGAGTCAGGCTCCCAAGTAATCCAGTTTCCTTACTGTTCACCTGAGTGCGCACACTTACTCCTCCATCCTAGGATTCCATTCTCCTGCTCTTCACCTGACTGTGCACACTCACTCCTCCATCCTAGGATTCCATTCTCCTGTTCACCTGACTGTGCACACTCACTCCTCCATCCTAGGATTCCATTCTCCTGTTCACCTGAGTGCGCACACTCACTTTCTTCATCCTAGGATTTTATTCAAGCTTCTCTTCTTCATTTTTTAATTTCAGTAATGTTCATAGTTTTGGATGTAGCACAGCTTTACTTCCTAAAAATCACTCTACCCATTATTGCTTTTATGCCCTGAACTCTTACATTGTTATTTCCCTGTGACATTGATTTTGGTACCTGCTTATATAAAAAATGTTATTACTTATTTTAAAGTAATCTTTTGTTTTTAGTGTATGTACTGTCTTCTCAACTAAGTTTCGAGTATTTTCTAAGCATTTTGAACATCTTTTACATGACCTTTTAGTGCTTATTAGAGAGCTACACATAATTATGCAAATAAACACTAGCAGAAACATGATTGAAATTTAAATCCTCCTGCTGCCTTGGCTCTAATCGTCCTCATCTGTATGCCTATCTTAGTCTCTAGTCTAGAGGGGCTTTATTAGTGTGCATCTGTTCTGTGGAAAGATAGGTAATAAATAATTAATAGCTTTTAAAACCATAGAATTTTTCATGTTATTTTTCCTCAGAACTCCAAAGTCTTTGGTTCTTAACCTACTTTTGCCTTTGCAAAAGAGAAAGACAGTTAACCTTTTACCCAGTTATTAGAGTCCCTACAGTCTCCCATAACTTGCTTGATTCATACGACAGTGCAGCAGGCACGAAAACAGTCTGTCCCAAGTCCTCAGCTGTGTAGCTGAGAAGGTAGCAGTTGACATCTGCTGAGGGCTTGGGACAGACAACAAATCAGAGCCCTCCAGGCCTGGGTTTATGTCATAATATCACATAATCACAGTCACATATTTTGCCTACATTAATCATAAATTCTCCTCTCTGAACATTTTTGTGGTATCTCACTTTTATTTTTAGTTTTGGATAAAACTGTAATACATATTAAATTTGGGCCCAAAAGTAGAATTTGAATGAGAACTTATAGAACAGTTATAGAAATTATTTGACAAAATAAGGTATATCTAAATAAACAAACCCACTCTATTTCCCTGACTCTCAAGCCTGCTTGGACATGGACTCTCTTGATGAGCTTTTGTAAAGTGCTCATCTCAAGTCTCTTCAGCTGTGTTAAATTAGATGCTGTGGACATGGGATCTGGGTTGCACGGCCAGATCTGAAAATTCCCACACTCTTGGCTCTCCATTTCACATATCGTCATAGCACAGCCCATTCTTTCTGCAGCCTCAGCAACCTGAAGGATACCAAGGAGACCCAAGAGGACTTTAATAGATGCTCTCTAATATTCTCTCTTACCATAACCAGAGATGTTGGTGATGGATTAGAACACAAAGTAATCTCCTGAAGGCAAGCATTGTGATGTTTCTTCCAGTGCACTGTGTGCCTAGTGCCAAGGGCCAAGCTCCTGGCCTATCTTGATATGCCTAGCAAGATGGCAGCTGAACCATGAGTGGGTCCTTAGCGTATGGTTGGCTTACAAGCTGGAAGGGTGGCATTCATTGGGCATTATTGGTTAGGGCTAAACACTTAACCGCATGGCTTCAAGTTCCTTTCAGTTACTGAAAAGCCAATCTCCACTTAGAAGACAGTTGATTGTTATTTTGGTGGTGGGGGGGTGGAGGCAGGTAAAATTTTTGGAGATATGGGACTTGGCTGTTAAAATAAATTATAACATATCTTTAGATTCCAGAAGAAACACAACAGGGGATAATTCTGTCATTTCTCATCATTTTTGACAATTTTGATTCTATTTCTTTATACAAGATTTAAAAATACCTCAAAGTGAATGACATGTAAACTGCGCGCTCCGATTTGCTTACCTTCGTTTACTCTGCGGCGTCTGGGAATTTTTCTGTTTAAGTTTGCTGTATGTGCAGCAGCAATATTGTACACAGCTCTCCCCTCAAACGGCAGGGAGGCCCACGTCACCATCACATTCTTGTGCTGAATAGATATGCATCGTATGAAGATATGTAATATAAAATCACAATGTTTCACAAGAAAAGGAGCAATAGTTATTCTTTACTACCAAGTAATTTTCAGACCACTGAGACCTCACGTGAGTCCCTGGAATTAATTGTAACACCCCCTCCCTTTTCTTTTACTTATGAGGACTCCAAAACTCAGAGCCCACTTGTCTCGGGCCACCAGTAAGCGAGAAAGCTGTGTTTATGTGCTTCACAAATTCAGAAATCGTGTTCTATTTCTTCGGCATACTACTCCAACTAAAAGCTACCTGTACATCAACAACTAGCCTTCTCCTTTGAGTACTGGAAAGAAAATGGGTCAAATTGTGACCGAGCAGTTGTTAAGGATCTTAGCCTTGTAAATATTTAGAGTGGCACCACTGGAGAATAAAGAATGAAGGCATGGGCCTAACATTCAAATCCAGGGAAGCACTGTGCAATATTTCATGGGTAAGATCTAATATATTAGCACAATATAACTTTCTTTCTGACCATAGCAGATTCCTATTAAGTATTTTGATGCTTTTCATTTGTTCCTCATTACTGTTATTCTCCTACCTGCTATTATTCTGTTATTATTCCATTGATGAACAATAGCAAAAAAAAAAAAAAAAAGGTGAGATAGTGGGAATATAAAAGGAACTGGAGAAAATCATGTGAAGCAGCATGCATGGCTTTTTACCTGAAATTATTACTTACCTAATATTTGCAGTAACTGCAATAGACATTGTGATTCAACCCAGAGAAAATATGCTATAACTTATTTTCTTTATTCCTACAGTAAGAAAAGCTGCTGGGTTTAGAACATCATTAAAGCATGTGATGCTTCCTGTGGTGTCCCACTCTAACACCATTGTGTCTTGTTTGTACTGTCTGTCCAGGACTCAGTGATATGGTAATGAGATTTTCTTGTGTTCTTGTCTTAAGTTAAAGAGGACCAGGATAGGTAGCTTTCTTATCTTCTTGTTTTCAGACAAGGATTTAAGATGCAAATTGCATTGTTGACAAATACATTCTTATTCCCTGACAGTCTTGATTTAAAAGAAAGTATCTCAAAGTAAATTAAACTGCCTGATAATGACTCCTTTTGTCTTGGTTTAGAAAGTAAACATTTATCAAGAAAATACATTTTTCATGCTGGATTAAAAAAACAACAACAATAATAAAGCTGTTCATGGGTGGCATGCCTTTTAATCCCAGCACCAGGGAGGCAGAGGCAGGTGGATCTCTGTGAGTTCAAGGCCAGCCTGGTCTACATAGTGAGTTCTGTGACAGCTGGAGCTACAGGGAGACCCTGTCTCAAAGAGACCAAGGGAAAAAAAAAAAAAACAATAAAATATTTTAAAAAGAAGAGGGCTGGAGAGATGGCTCAGCAGTTAAGAGCACTGGCTGCTCCTGCAGAGACCCTGGGTTTGGTTCCCAGCACCTACTTGGTGGCTAACAACCAGAAGTAACTCCAGTTCCAGGGGCATCTAATGCCCTCTTCTGATCTCCGTGGGCAATGCGTGACACGGGTGCTCTTACATACATGTAGGCAATATACTCATACACATATAATAAATTAAAAATAATAAATACAATATTTTAAAACATCCATTTCAACTAGCAAAATGATAAAAAGTTGGCATGTATTATCTTCATACAAGAGGAATATAGAATAACAAAGCACACAGGAAATAACTGCAGAGCCTGGTGAATGAATGCAACACAGTGGTAATGAGCTGGAGATTTTATTTGTCTCCCTGTGGACTTTTTGTTTTGTTTTCTTCAAAGAAGCAACTGTTACTGAACAGCATTTTACTGCTACTGCATGTTGCTTACTTAATCATCTTGCCAGAAAAACGGCATTTCTTTTTACGTGAGGCTACCAGGGTGCTAGTCATTCTCCAATTGCAGCTTTCTGTCAGGCCGGCTTTCTAGCTTTGAAAATGGGATCTGTCACCTGTTCCCCGACAAGAGTCGTTCCACGTCCTGGTGTTTTCCTCAGTGGTAACAACACACTGATTCCGAGGACCAAAAATTGATAATGATTTCATAAGAGTGAGGTTAAAACATCTGTTCTATCAAATACTGGCCTTTCTCAGCCAGTGATCATAGGCACACAAACTTTATAGTTAATAATTTTATAGAGAAATTAACTGATTGTTAACAGCTCATACTCCAGAAATACTTTGTGTGAAAAGATCTCTCAGGACGGAGGGAGATAGTTTCTTTGGTAATATGCTTGCTGTGCAAGCATGGGGTCCTGGATTTGGTCCACTTACATGTGAAAGTGGCCATGATGCTGTGTGCTTGTAATCTCAGTGCTGGGGAGGTGGAGATGGCCAAAGGTACTCACAGGCAGGGTCCGGGTTCAGTGAGAGACCTAGACTCAAAAACTAGGGTGGATGGCCCCAAAGGAACAAGACTGAGGTTGACCTCTAGCCTACACACACACACACACACACACACACACACACACACACACACACACACAGAGAGAGAGAGAGAGAGAGAGAGAGAGAGAGAGAGAGATTAATAAAAAGATGTATTATTGACATTGCCTATTTCAATCCCTATTTTTAAAGATCCATTCAGAGCTAGTTTAGACAGAATGTGGGAAATATAGTCATTGAAAGAAACTGGGTGTTCAGCACCCTGCCAGCTGTACTTGGTTCACATTTCCTGTCATTTAGAAGTGCTATTTCCTGAGGAGGCTTGTTTTCCCTAAAACTTGGGATAAATCTGTGTATTGAATGGATCATCTACATTATAGTAATTGCCTTGGAAATGTCCTTATAGTCATCAGTGCTATCACACCAACAGGGTTGTTCCCTTAAAGAATAGCAGTCTGTTACCTCCCTCTGCCCACACATTGTAGAGATAGAATTTAATTTCATACAACTCTTTGATAATTCTCAGCAAAACAGTCTCTCAGCTGTAGACATAGATTATATTAGAAAATGAATGCTGTTAAATAGGATTGTATCTTTGTATGTTTTCTACTAACTATTGTTGCTGTTAGACCAGGAGAAAATTAGTGGTGCTGTCAGTGGGGTTCTTTTGCCTTTCAGAATTCTGTACTATGTAAATAAGCAGGCTTCCTCAAGCTTCCAGGACAGTCAGTAAGCCACGCATTAAACCCAGTGCATTTAAATGTATTCAGAGATGCCCCAGTTGAAGTAAAAAGAAAAATAATGTGACTCTGTGCACACATATGTGTGTATGAGATTTTGCTATTTTTCTACTCAAAGAAGAGCAAATGTGTGATTATTTTTTTAAGAGAGCCACATTACTAGCCATATATTTCTAAGCTTTAGTTACTTGATTTGCAACAGAAATCTTTCTTGTCAGCAATTATTATAACTGGATGTGAGGTATGGAGCACTTTGTGTTCATTGTGGGTGCCTGCGACAGAAGGCCAACATTGGCATTGTTACACACACATTTTAAGGTATGAGAACTATTCATTCTCTACTAGCAATGAAAGCTTAGAAACTGGAAGGAAATGAAAAACATTTCAACATTTCTGTCTATCTTCATGTGCTCATGTTTTTACATGGGGCATTCTTTTCTTGCTCTTGTTATAACAGAAAAGTAAAATGTTTGTTTATCATTAAGGAGATGTTGTAGCCACTATGGAAAGTTTCACAAAGTCATATATTTTAAACTCTACTTTTAGAGGGTGATTATAGCTAATGATGTCCTGCATCTTGAGTACATGGTCTACGTAATTGCATGGTGTAACTGAATAGTACATTGTAGGACATTAATTAAAACCTTGAATTAAATCAGGATAAAAGGTAAAATATACATGGGAAAATAGCAGAATAACCATTTTAGTGCATAAAATGCAAAAGAATTAAATGGGGGGGGGGTAAAAAATGATGGAAAATACTATTTTGAACAAAGCAAAGTGCTAATTTGATCAAACTTGAAATCAGTTCCTGAAACACAGTTGTAAAACTAATCATAGAAGGGAGAGTCCTTGTATATTTCTAATTTTCCACTTTGTAAAATTTTCATGACTAGGACATATTCTGAACTTTAAAGTTAATAATGGAAAGTACAAGTTTGGGGAGACTGGATTGAAATAGCTTGTGAACTTTATCTCTCTGTCTAAAATAAGTTATGTAACTGTTAGCCACATGTGTGTCATGGGTACACAGATCAGTACCAGTAGATATAGGCTTTCAGTGTGAACTGGAGATCTTAAAGACACAAGGAAGACTGTGATGGCTCTGGTACCCAGGATTATGTCCAAGAACAACAGCTGGCCTTGTCAGATGCCTTAGAGCATTTACAAATATATCCTGGTTATTTATATAAGCATGGAAATAATTTGATTTTCAATACCAATATTGTCAAGAGAATATTTTTTGTAATTGTGAAATACCTTATCTCTTGATCTTTGGTCCAAATATACACGTTACGGGGCTGGAGAGATGGCCTAGCGGTTAAGAGCACCGACTGCACTTGCAGAGGACCCAGGTTCGATCCCCAGCACCTACATGGCGGCTGAGAACCATCTTTGACTCCAGTTCCAGGGGAATCCGACACCCTCTTCTGACCTCTGGGGCATTGCACGACACGGGTGCAGAAACCTACATGCAGACAGTACATTCATACACATACAAAAATAAATAAAAAAAACCCAAATATACACGTTACCAGATTTCTTTCTTGAGTGCAAGTTCAATGTACTTTATGGCTTGATTGAGTTACTTATGTCCTATTTTTGGCAGAACTTAGTCATATCAACTTAATCTCTCTACAAGCATTATAAGTATGGCCTAGAAACTTATTTCCTGGTTTAATATAGATCAGATTCTCAGACTTATAAAAAATTAGGAGTTTCGGGCTGGAGAGATGGCCTAGCGGTTAATAGCGCCGACAGCTCTTGCAGAGGACCCGGGTTCGATCCCCAGCACCCACATGGTGGCTAAGAACCATCTGTAACTCCAATTCCAGGGGAATCCGACACCTTCTTCTGACCTCCGCAGCATTGCATGACACAGGTGCACAGACCTGCATGCAGACAGTACATTCATACACATAAATAAAAAAAATTACGAGTTTCTTTGGAAGGATATATTTAAAAGAATGGTATGATTTTGTTTTGTTTGTGAAAGCTCTATAGATTAACATTTAATTTTTAGGTCATCATTCTATTATCACTAACATCATATCATTTTATAGTGGCTATTCATTAAAATATTTTATTATTTTTGTTTTATGAGCATGAATGTACTGCATGCATGGGTGTAAGTGTGCCTGTGTCATCCCATGGTGGTCGAGGTCAGAACACGACATCAGAGTGCCTGGAACTGGAATTAGGATGGTTATTAGCTACCATGTAGATGTTGGAAATTGAACCTGGGTCCCAATGCTGTTACCACTGAGCCAACTCTCCAGACTCTGCTATTTAATTTTTTAAGGAGGCAGGACATTCTTATTAGAATCTTCATTAACAGGAAAGGTATATGAACATGCATCTGTGTATGAATATATTGTGCCTTACTCCTCCTTCCCAATAAATATCTTTGGTGAGAAACTTGCATCCCCTAAATAGTAAGCTTAATTGAAAATAGTGATTTCTGGTATGTAGCTCTAGTGGATTAATCTGCAGTAGTCAAACTTTAGCTCCCCAGTTCAACCTTTAGTTATTATGTATATGAATGTATTGCCTGCATGTGTGTAAATGCATCCCTGTCGTGCAGTGCCAGAGCCCCAGACCTGTGTTTAGCTTTCTAGAATGCTATGTACTTCACAGTGTGCAGCCGTGCACATGGACTTCATTCACTTGGTAAGCATCTAAGTCCTCTACATATTTTTTGGAATGATAGCTCATTTCTTCTTACTACTGAACAGTATTCATTGCCTGATGGTTTATTATGCCCATCTATTGAAGAATATTGTGGTTATTTACAGCTCTTTTCAACTATGAATAAAACTGCTATAATATTCAGTGTGCAAATTTTTGTGTGTATGTTTTCATTTCTTTTGAGTCATGCCAGTGAGCACTCCTGGATTCTGTGGCATACAATATGTTTAGTTTTATAAGAAACCGCTGCACCCATACCACTTTGCCTTCCCACAGCAGTGAATGAAAGTTTCCATTGCTGTTAACATTGTTGCTGGCATTTGGTCTTATGGAGTGGTAGATTTTGGCCATGTCAGTGGATGTGGAGTGGTATCTTGTTGATGGAATTTGTAAATCCCTAGTGTTCTAATGCCATGAAACATCATTTCAAATGCTTACTTGCCATTTCTTTCATGGGATATCATCTCAGGTCTTTTATTCTCTTTTCATGTGCATGTGTACGTGTGTGTGTGTGTACATGAATGTGTGCTCATGTACGCAAGTGTGGATATAGGCCAAAGACAAGCCTCACATGTCCTTTCTCAGGATGCTACCCACATTGCTTTTGAGGCAGAGTCTCTCATTGGTCTGGCACTTGTTAATTAGGCTAGGCTGGCTGGCAATTACCTGTCTCCACCTTCCCAACACAGGGATTACAAGTGCATGCCACCAAGCCTGACTTTTTTATTTGGGTTCTAGGGATTGAAGTTAGGTCCTCATGCTTGCATAGGGAGTAGTTTTTGTACTGAGCTATCCGCCCCCCCCACCCAGATGCTTCTGTTCATTGTTAATCAGGTTGTCTGTATTTTAATAGCTCTTCTGCATGCTTTGGATAACTGCCCTCTATCAGATATCTTTCTGTTGCCCATGCATGTCTTGTCTTCTCTTTCTCTTTATGTTATCTTTCAGAGCCAAAATATCCATTTATTTTTTTGATGAATCTTGACTTTAGTGTGATACGTTGAAAGTCCTTGGCAAACCCAAGTCATCTATGCTGATAGTATTGAATGTTACTCTCCATGAACATTAAATATTTTTCTAATTATTTAGTTCTAGGATATCTTTTATTAGAGTTGTATAGTTTTCATTATATAAATCTTTTGTTTATTTTGCTAGCTATGTACCTATTTTTTATTTTTTATGTTTTTTTTTATTTTTTAAATATTTTATGGGTATGAATGTTTTAACTTTAAGTTCCTTTTTATGTTATTGGCATGTAAGAGAACAACTGACTTTTGAATATTAGCTGTGTATCTTACAATCTTGCTAAACAGGATAACCTATTAGTGCTGAGGGTTTTTTTTCTTGCTTCTTTGTCTCTTTATTCAGATAGTCATGTTGTCTATAAGCAAAAGCAGTTATATTTTTCGCTCCTCTTTGTCCTCATCTTACTACATTACCTAGGGTTTTCATCCCAACATTGAAGAGCAGCTGTGAGAGGAGATAACCCATTTTCATTTTAACTAGAAATCTTTGATTTGCTTAATTATGATACTATATGTCATGAGTTTTGTTGTTATTGTCATCAGTGACTTTTGTCAAGTTAAGGAACTTTTTTCAATTTTTAATTATTTTATTTTATTTTTATATTTATTATTTTTTATTTTATGCATAAGTATATTTATTGCTTGCTTGTATGTAAGTGCACCCATGTCATGCAATGCCACAGAGGTCAGAAGAGAGTGTCAGATATCCTCGAACTGGAGTTACAGATGGTTGTTAGCTGCCATGTGGATATTGGGAGTTGAACCCAGACCCTCTGTAAGAGCAACCAGTGCTCTTAATGACTGAGCCATCTCTCCAGCTCCTATTTTTATTTTTTATTTTATTTACATTTGTGTGTATGAGTGTATTGCCTGCACCTGTGTCATGCAATGCCTGTGGAGGTCAGAAGAAAGTATCAGATGCCCTGCAAACTGGAGTTATGGACAGTTTTTAGGTCCCATGTGGGTGCTGGGAATCAAACATGAGTTCTCTGGAAGAGTAGCTGTCTTGCTCTTTGACTTAAATGTTCTTTCTGTTTTTATCTTATGGAAGGAATTGTAGACAACTAACAGAATTTGTTTCTTAAATATGTAATAAAATTCACTGTGTAGCTAATGTCCTTTAGGCCTTGTACTGTCTGTTTTAGAAAGTTGTTGATTACTGATTCAATTAATAGTTACATTCAGATCTTGTACAAGTTTCAGCAAATTGTATTTTTAAGAGTAGTTTATTATCTTTATGGGGGCTGGAGAGATGACTCAGTGGTTAAAGTACTGGCTATTCTTGCAGAGGACCAGGTTCAACTCCTAGCACCCACATGGCAGCTAACAACCATCCAAACTCCAGTTCCAGAGGATCTGGTGCCCTCTTCTGACCTCTGTGGGTATTGCTCAACACAAGTGCACCCACCTACATGCAAGCAATGCATTCATACACATAAAGTAAAAATAATAAATAAAAATATTTTAATAATATTTATGGGCATCCATATTCACATATATTCTTAACACAGTGAGATCTCTAGTGGCATTCGTCCTTTCATTTCTAATGATAATTATGCCTTCTCTCATTTTCTCTTTGTTATCTAGCTGTGGGGGTTCATTGATTTTTACTGATCTTTTCAAAGGATCATTGTTTGGTTTTGGTGATTTCCCTACTAGTTTCTTGTTTCCTTTTTTATCACATTCTGTTCTGATTTTTATTATTTTTCCTTTGCTTATTTTGTATTTAACTTGCTCTTGTTAACCAGTTAATTGAGTTTGAAGTTCAATTTTGATTTTAGGATTTTTTTTCTAATATGTGCATCCAGAGCCATAAATTTCCCTCTAAGTACTGCTTTTGCTGAATTTTTCAAATTTTGGTAAGTTGTATTTTTCCTCTTAATTTATTTGAAATATTTAAAATTTTCATTTAGGCATACTTTTAGACTGAAATGTTATTTAGAAATATTCCATAATGTCCAGGTATTCTTGGATTTTTTCAGATACCTTCTGTTTTTATGTCTACATTAATTCCTTTATGGTTTGAGAGCATATATTGCATGGTTTGTTTGTTTTTTTTTTAGTATTTTGAGGTGAGATTTGTGGCCCCAAAGCTGAATGTCCCATATTAGCTTTAGAAGAATGTGTAGCCTGCTGTTGGCTGAAGAAGTTGCCTATATTCATCCTGTTCTTCCAGTTCTTACATCCAGTTCTGGAGTAAAGTACTGATGCTTTTCGGTAGGCTGCATAGATTAAGGATTGTAATTTCTTCTTGGAACATTGACCTATTTGTCGTTACATATTGCTCTTCTTTATGCTTGACACCATTCCTCTCTCTAAAGCCTTTTGTGTTGAAATTAATATGGTTCTCCAGCTTCCTTTAAATTTGTGCTAGTTGGGTGGGCATCACTAAGACATTGTCTTGGCAGCAGACTTTCCACGTTTCATTCTCCTTTTATAGACCCGAGAGCAGCTTGTTGCACGTCTTACACTGATTCATTAGAACCAAGAGTTCTGGAACTGCTGTCATGATGTCATGATCTTGGCCCTCACTCTGGTGGGGGGATCATATTAGATACAACTCTATTAATTGTCTACCTTAATTTTCTCACCTCTGTACAGCATTCACATTTTCATTAAGCTTTCAATGGCTTTAAGCAATTTTGCCTGAAAAATAGTGATTGATGCAAATTACAACATAGAAGATTGAAGATGATACCTGACCATCCCCATAGTTCTAAGGAAAGCTGAAAGCTGTAATCCTTTCGATGGTCTGCTTTGCTCCCAGAGTTGAAGTCTGTTTGTTTTTTTTTGTTTTTTTTTTTTTTCTGCTGATCAAACACAGGGCCTTGTGCATGTCAGGCAAGCGCTCTATTACTGAACTATATCTTCACCCTTTAGTCTTCAGCTTTTGACAGGAATCTTTAAAAATATACCTTTTAAAAGCTATTTCCTTGTCTTTACTTAATCCTACCTTGTAGCATTTGACTTCTACAGTCTGTTCCTACTAGAACTCATTTTCCTTTCTCCACAAGAAAGTCTTTGAGTTGTCCAAATGCCCCCACAATTCCACTGGCCTGAGGTGGCTAATTTATCAGGGGAACTGAAGCTCAGGCAGAAGGGGCTGAAGGGAGCTTTGCAATGCCAGTTCTGGATTGTTTTGACATCTTGCTGCTGAAATATTTAAGTACCCCTGCACACTCCATGATAGTCAAGTGGACAGCTATTGAAGCTACCATACCTGTATGCCCACAAACATCCGCATAAGCATATACACTCCCCAGATAATACAGTGATTCTTACTGACAAAAGAGTAGAAATCTATACTGGGAAAAAAAAAAAAACTTTGCCCTTAAATGTAACAGAACCTATTGACTCCCATGTCTACAGCCCCCTGCTGCCAAATCATTCTGAGCCCAGTATTGCATAAAGAATGAGTCCAAACCCCGCTCTTGTCAAAGTGACAAGTGTGAGGACCACCTGCCTTTTGAAGGCTTCTTCCTGGCTTTCTTGGCATAGTCTTGGTATTATGATTTCTGTAGTTTACGTCTTTTCAAATTCTGAGTTAAAGTCGTATTTACAGTAACGTCTGGAAATGGAAAGAAAAAATAGATTTGTTTTTGTTCAAGGAAATCTTGCACAAGTAGGGGTGGAGTTGTTTCTTTAGTTTCTGTTTATAATCTACTGGATGCTTTCTAGAATACCTTTCAGATGTGTAAGTTTATAATTCTAAGTAATAGCACAAGATGTGTAGGTTTATAATTCTAAGTAATCCTAAAAGAACCAATACAATAACTTTGTATTGGTTCTTATTTAAACATGTGAACTTGATTTGAGATTAAAACCATTTTATTGCTCTTTGTTTCTCTTTCACAAGTATTTCATTAGATATCTGTATTCATAATTTTAATCATATTGTACTTCTTACTATTCTTCCAATTGGTGTTCTAGCTATGTCATTGGAATTCACTTTGATCTTGCTTGAACAAGTACTTTAGTGAAATTGTTCCTCACTATGCTGCAAATTTTCTTATGCCTTATATATCCTACTACTCCTGCCTTCCAGAGAACAAATAATTGGGTGGTCCTGATTTTGTAGTCCTAGTACAGCTTGAATTAATTAATTAAATTATAATTTGGGTCTTCAGATTTCCAAATTTAGTTGCTACCCATCATGCACACATCTTGGATCAGAAAAGGCTCTATTCTTTAAGGTTGGAAGCCTCACATTCTGTGTACCTGCCAAAAGTAAAATTCCTGTATGTCATCATGATATTCTTGGTAAATGTGTTTGAGCATGGCTGACATGCTTAAATGTCCCAAGATACACATGCTTTCTTATGTCCTCATGGCTTTCACACACTGGCCCTCAGCTGAGGTGGCACATTCTACTCACTGGCCTTTCTAGCACCTCTGCATCTGGAAAACTGACTTCTCCAAACTCGGGTCTGACGGCAGATCCTTTGCGAAGCCTCCTTATAGTTCTGCCCATTCTTCAAATCTGGTTGAATGTTCATCCTATGTTCATGCTTAACAAATAATTACCTGGGTTTGCAAATACATACTTTCATAAACTCTTTTGAATTGTGAGCTTATTGATCACAGGAACAGTTCTATCTCTGTACTGCCTGTGCCTAGGAAATGGTTGATTAATTTTTAATGAAGTCATGGAAACATTGCTCATACACACTTGAGTATTCGTTCTGTTTTTACAGTTATACCTGGTGACGTGTTTAGAGTTTATTGCTATACTAAATTACTTGCAAATCCTATAAAAGCAATTTTTTATTTCTTAATATACTTGAATGTTATTTGAAACTTGCTATTTTCATGGCTTTTTCTTTTAATAAGAAGAGATGCTGGCAATTATTGGTCGCCTAGTCTATGCTAGCTCTTTATCTAGTTGCTAAGTATATTTTCTCATTTAGTGTTTATGACACCACTGTAAGGTTGATTTTATCACTAATTATATAATTGAGGAACCAGAATCCAGAGGTATTAATTATGTAATTAACTGAATTTCTTACTTGCCTAGTGGTAGAGCCAAAGGTTTGGAGTCCGGGTCCATCTATTATTTAGAGTCCATGCTTGTCTCACTACATATGTTGTCCTTCTTTGGATACATATGGAAATGCTTATGAAAATGTGCTGTTCTTATGAAGGGTTAGCATAAGGACATCTTTTATGGAAATAGCATCAAAGCAATGATTCATAGAATGGTTGACACCGTTACCAAGACTTTTCTTATTGCTCAATTTACTATAAACAGCTATTTAATTTTAAATATGTTTGATGTTAAAAGTGTCCACTAAACAATAACAGAATTAGCATTCTCAAAACCTACGTTGATGTAAAAATAAAGTCTCCTTGGATGAGCTGAGAATTACAGCAAATGCTGTAGCAACCCCAAATATTACATTGGATAGCACACACACAAATCCAGCATGCTAAGCCATCAAGACAGAGCTTTGTGTTAAAAAAAATCTCATGTGTTATTAGAGGATCACTTTCAAATTCTCTAAAAATGTGATACTGCAGTTCTGCACAATGTCCAGGATACAGGGTCTGGTTTGCACATTTGTGACAAATCTCTTCCCAGAGCTGCAAAACAATTTGTTTCTGTCATCAGGGGGTTAAAGAAGCAGTTTTCTTCCTGTGCTGTGGAGAGACATTTTTTCCCTAAGAGATCAGGGAAATACATCAGAAGAGGACATTATTCACATTTGCCCCAACACTACTAAAACAGTGGTTGTTTTTTCCTCTCTCCAGCGTAGAAACTTTTCCCATTTTCCACTTATCAAAGAAGTGGAAGAGCTACACCTAGGAGCCACCACCTCGGCAGGACTCAGGCTTTAACTTGACTGCAAAGGGCCTTTGGTTCCAAGCTCAGCTGAATTTGGTTGTCTATCTTAAAGTCTTTGTGGAGATTTGCCAATTTTATAAAACTGCTACAGAGTTCAACAGGCTTTGCATTCTTGGCAAAATTCCACTTCTGAGAAATCTGCAATGAGAACAGAAAGAATATTACATAGACAAATAGAAACCTCTGTGGGTCTGTGATGAGAACAGAAAGAACAGCACACAGACGAATAGAAAACCTTTGCAGGATGTGACGAGTACTTTCTGATATGTAGTTTTGATTTCCTCTCTTCTGTAATGCTATGGTTTTTTCAAGTTATGCTGACCAAAAATTTTGCTTTGAAAGCAGTATCAACCTTTTTCTTTCAGGTTTTGGAAGTTTTCCTTAATAAGGAAATAGTCATCTATTAGTTTAAGATAGACTGATAAGACATACTCAAAAGATAAAGGTGAATTCTGATTTTAAAAATAGGAGCTGGGTGTAGTGACATAGGCCTTTGATTCCAGCACTTGGGAGGCTAGAGTTCAAGGCCAGCCTGCTCTACATAGTGAGTTCCAGGCAGACTGGGGCTAAAAGGGAGACTGTCTCAAAAAGACCAAAAAAAAAAAAAAGCAAAATAGAAGCACTAATTTTCTTTAGTAGTCTATAAAATAACACAATTAAAGTTAAATGAGTAAGCCAGGCATGGTGGCGCATACTTTTAATCCTAGCACTTGGGAGGCAGAGGCAGGTGGATCTTTGTGAGTTCGAGGCCAGGCTGGGGCTACGGAGAGACCCTGTCTCAAAAAGACAAAAACAAAACAAAACAAAACAAAAACGTTAAATGAGTGTATTTTCAAATAAAGATTAATTTGGAGTAAAGAAAAATTTTACTCCACAATTTATTAGGCTTATTGTGGAGGACAAATGTTAGCCTGGAAAAAGCAAGAGTCCCTTTAAGAAAAATGGACTGTGATCTGTGCCTTTAACTCTGTCCATTGGTCGCTCTCCCTGGTGAAGCAGTGAGACACTTCAGAATAGTGTGTTGGGGATGAGAAGACGACCCGGGTCTCACTTAATATACTGAAGATCATCTGTGAAAGAGAAGTTTGTTACCCACTTTCTTAGATGATAATGCAGTGAGTAACTTAATTGATACTACTAACCCAGTTCAGTCAGTTATAGTTCCTTTAACTGACCCAATAAATGTACACTTAGTGAAAATAAGAATAAGGAGATTAAGAAAAACAGGCAAGCAGGAATTAGAATAACTAAGAGCATGGAGGATCCATGGTGTAAGTCACAAGAATTATATGGGAAATCCTTCTGATCATAAATTTCATTAGTAAAGTGAGTATCAACTGGAAAAAAGTTGCCTTATGTAGGCATTTCCCCCTCAGTGATTTGCTGTATTCCTGACATAATTTGATGTTTCAGATACAAAGTAAATACTATATTCTTTCTTTCTTTAAAGGGCTTGTAGCTTAATGGCAGGAAAAAAACACTTAATTGCAACATGAATACTGTAACATGAAAATTTATTCCAAGTCTAAGACTTTGACTCTGGGGAGGGAAGGGAAGTGTCTGCAGAGAGTTTGGAATGTTTGAACTGACATGAAAAGGATAGAGAAATTTTCCTAGGTGGTCTAGCCATTATCCAAATGGCTGAGGTGAAATATGAACCAAAGCACAATGTCCTTCAAAGATGCAGCGAGAGAAGGATGCCACAGGCTGGGCAGAGAGCATAGCCCTGGCTTACTTCTAGTGTCCAAAAGAACACAAACAAGCTGTGGCATGAGAGATGAGGAGATGGGCCCAGCTATAAAGACCATAAAGTAAGAAATACTATAACCTGAAAAAGGAGGCCAGAAGGCTACATGTGCACTTGAAATCTAGAGGAGGATAACTGCAGAGTGATGTGAGACCCAGCCGGTCAAGTGTCCTGGACTGACACTCACTGTAAAACCATCAGTTCCTACTGGATGTGGAAAAGAGGAAAAGCTGGCACTCAATATAGAAAAGGAAATGGCAACCAGGCATGGCGGTGATGCCAGTAATTCCAGCGCTTGGGAGGCAGAAGCAGGCAGATCTCTGTGAGTTCGAGGTCAACCTGGTCTACATAGTGAGTTCTAGACAGCTGTGGCTACAAAAAGACCCCCCCCCAAAAAAAGCTATGGCTACAAAAATCAAGCACATTGAGAAAATACAAAATAAAATTTATATTGAGCGAGACCTTTATATGCAAATATATATATAGAGATTTGAGGAAATCCTGGAACAGTGACTTGAAGCCTTGTTGTACTACTTGTTGTTTTGTTTGAGTCAGGGTCTCCCTTTAGTTCCAGCTGGCCTGGAGCTCACTATGTAGACCAGGCTGGCCTTGAACTCACAGACATCTGCCTGCCTCTGCCTCCCGAGTGCTGGGATTAAAGGCATGTGCCACCACTCCCAGCATAAGGTTTTGAATTCATCCTGGAGATGAAGAAAGTCTTTGAAGGATAAATGTGGGCTTTGAAGTTTTGGAGCTCAGTTGGAGGCCAGTTTCAGAGAGGTATGGTTGTAGTCATGGAGTCTAGGCAGGATGCTGTTGCCATGGTGCAGATGAGACTAGAGGAAAAGTTAGACTAAGAGACATAGGCACAAAAAGAGGGAATGGATGCACCATCCGGATTGGAAGGCTTTGCAAGCCAGCTAGATGTACAGGGTGACACAGAGGTAAGGTCAAAGGTGAATTTCTGATTTCTAGGTAGGCAGTATTACCATTACATTTGAGGGTGAAGGAGAGCAGGATAAATTGGTAGAGTGAGAGTTTAAAGCAAGGCAAGGAAAGAATTAAAGAACAACCTGAAAGTTTCCATTTTGTGAAAGTTACATGAGTGAGATCCAGAGAATTTGTTCACGCAAGATTGTTATTCCTAAGATCAGGAGTGGTATATGAGTTAATGCTAAAGATCTGAGAATCATGAAAATTTTGTTTGAGCCATACAAATAGGTAAACTCTCACCAGATAAACAGTTTATAGATGGAAGATAATGTATATGAATTTTGAGCAATAGTAGTATACAGGGACAGTGAGAAGAGAGTCTGTCAGTAGTGACTCGAATGTGGGACCCAACACTGAAGGATTTTTCGGCAGCCTGCAGTGAGGCATTCTGAGTGTGAACCAGCTGAGTGTCACCACTGGCAGACACATAATATGTCTTAATACTCTTAATACTTTTCTGGCTACCTGGTTATCTTCAGCCTTGTGATTTAAAAGTTTTAAGAAATATGACCATCAGTTGATATAAAAAGAAACAATAATAATTGCCATTTTAAGTGATTGTTTACAGAGTGCCTTAATAAAGGATTAGACGGAGGTAGTGGCAGAACTTTCTAAAGTAACAGTGCTAACAATTTTTGACCAACAGAAAATAAATAGTAAATAACTGTAAGTCGGCAAGAACAGAGAGAGGGGAAGTTTATAGGAATTAACCTGAATTGTGGTGGGTACCACTTGCTCCAAGGAGCACAAAGTTCATGGTTAAATGCCAGATACAGGGCCGTCCCCTAACTTGTTCCGCACAGGAAGTGATATGGTATGAAAAGAAGGGCAAGAAATACAGAGGGATGTTCAATGTTTACTGCCTTTTCCCTCCCAGAATGATAAATTCATGTAAAACTTTAAAAGAACTTTTCCCAGGATTTTAAAAAATATTTATTCAATTGTGAGCCAGGCATGGTGGTGCATGCCTTTTTTCCCAACACTCAGGAGGCAGAGGCAGGCCTTGAACTCACAGAGAGTTCAAGGCCAGCCTGGTCTATATAGCAAGCTCCAGGCCAGCTGGGACTAAAGGGAGACCCTGTCTCAAAAAGACCAAAAAAATTTATTCAATTGTGTGTGTGTATGTTTGTGTGTGTGTTTGTGTGTGTGTGTGTGTGTGTGTGTGTGTGTGTGTGTGTGTAGAAATGTAGGCATCTGTGCACAGGAGGAGTTAGAGGACAACTTTCAAGAGTCAGTTCTCAGGCTGGGAGGATAGAGCAGCTGTTAAAGGCTGAGGCTAAGAACCACAAAAAAGAGTGAGTTCTCTTCTTCCATGTGGACCCTGGACATTGGATCAAACTCACGTTGTCAGACTTGGTAGTAAATAGCTAAATAGCTTTATTGCTGAGCCATCTTGCTGGAACCTAACAATTTTTTGACCTTTGAATTTATAGTACTCACTTGATCTCTCTGTAAATCTCATGCTATTTCAGGGTATGTTTATATCAGAAATAATTATTTAGTTTTTTTTACTGAGGTTTTGTGCATTTCATACAAGATTTCTCAATCAAATTTAAACCCAATCCCCCTTTCTTTTTCCCCACCGTGCCAGAGCTCATGCATTCTGCCATACATGTCTTTCACCTTTGAGAAGTAACTATTTAGTTTTTTTTTTAAATACTGTATATTCAAGCTGAAGAGATGACTCAGCCATTAAGAGCTCTGGCTGTTCTTGGAGAAGACCCGGGTTCAATCCCAGCATTCACACGGTTGCTAACAATGGTCTGTAATCCCAGTTCCAGGGGTTCTGATACCCTCTCTGTCCTCTGTGGGTATTGCACAACACAGGTGCACTTATATACATGCAGGCATAACCCTTATACAGCTAAAATTTATTTGATTTCTGTTTCCACAAATGAGTGTTTGCATTTATAGGTTAAAATGCAAGATTTTAAAAAATGAACTTGTACCATTTGATATAAACACCTATATTCTCACTTAAGATAAAATATGGCAGTTGGCCCTGTATACAAATGAGTTATTAAGGTAAAGAAAAAATAGTTGCTGAGGCTTTTTGGATTTGTATTTTAAAACAAATAATGGAAGACATGCTCACTAAGAACTCAAAGCTGAAATGACTTTAAAAACACATTGATTCCTTCCCGTTCCCTGGTTAGCTGTGTGCTTACGAGGTGCCAAGGTGAGAAAGAACCAAGGACGGTGGTCCCTCCTGTGTAAAGTGTGCTTCCACTATTTATTAGTATGACATCAGAGGCAGCACTGCCTGCTGGATACTGTTTTCTCTGATCACATGCTGAGGGTGCAGTGCCTGACCTTCTCTTCCTCCTTGTCTGCCTGTTTCTGTTCCCTGCTCTCAACATTTTTGTTTTACTTGTCAGTGATTTTAAACAATTATCTTAATAAATGATAAGTGACTACCACTCATTTCTCAGTAGAAATTGATGGATCACACTCAAGGGAACTATACTATTCACTTCTGAGCTGCTATATTGAGGAGGAATCTTTTTTATTGAATTTGTATGTGTTTCATACGTAATTTCTCAATCGGTCTTAATCGCCGTTATACCTGCTTCTCCCTTGGCCCCCTCCCACAGGCCTATTCCCCTGTGCCTGGAGCTCACACGCTCTGTCCTTTGTGCTAGGGTCCATTGGGCAAACTACTCTCCCTGACCACTCCTGAGTGCCAGCTCATCCCCTGAGCTCTATCCAGAGTCTCTTTCCTAAAGAAGGCCAGGGCTTTCTCACCTGACCCCATCAGCTGCCAATATTTCCTCAGCCAAGGTTGGGCTCTGCTACCCATTTCTGCAGTTCTGTGCAGGGTTTTTGTCTCACTGAGATTGCATGGGGCTTGTGTATGCCGATGCCAATGTCGTAAGTTCATATGAACAGGGTCCTAGGGTTCATTTCTGTTTGGTCTTGCATCACCTCCCTGTATCTTAAAGTCTTTCCGCCCTACCCCTCTTCCCCAGTATTCCCTGAGCCCTGGGTGGGTGAAGAGGAATCTTCAAAGTACCATTTTTTGAAGATGAAATGGGAGGGATGGGGAAAGGCCTATGTCGGTGGACTCTGTGGAAAGTGATTCTGTGAACATTCACCAGAGCACATTGAAGGATGGGGACTTTACTTCATTTGGCAGTCTCATGGACACACAGAATAAAAATTATTCACAGTAGCTGCCTTATTTTCTTTAAGGTAACATTTTCGCCCAACTTGTTTTATTGGGAATTATGGGAAATACTGACTTTATTATTTGGACTTATACTAAACTAAGTTAAAAAAAACTTGTTAGGGAACACTACACAGATATTGAAGGTTATAAAACATATGTCATGTGATTGGTGGTAATAAAAATTTGCTCTGCTTTGGTGAGTCTCCAGTTTCAAATCTATGGAGACAAATGCTGCCTGCTGCTCCTTTCTGCTGTAATTTTCTGTGTATTGATATTCTATAGTTCCCATCAGAGCTGAGTATTCCTGCAGGTACTTCTGTATCATGAAGAACACTACACACGGCAAATTATGATGAACTTGTCTTAATGGCAAATTTCCTTGGAAATATGCAAAGTGTGACATTTGATATGTGTCTAGATCTTTCTACATCTTTAAATGACCTTTAAATTAAAAAAAAAACACAACTTATAATAGTACCAAAGTTAATATAAATCATAATGTCTTGATCTTAAGAAGTCATCATAGTTTGTAGGAAAGTTTACAAGAGCTTGGACTAGAAATTTCACTGCCCTAAGGCTAGGGGTGCGATGTGGCCAAGTGACAGAGTACTTGCCTATTAGAGATTTCAATTTCTGTCATCCCTGGCTTTTCAGAAAAGATGCTTATGCCTAGTGGTTTTATGGCAACTGCAGTCTATTTTAGAACATTTCAATATAGGAGTGGGAGGTAAGAAAGAATGATATCAGCCTTGATCATCAGCATGTCATATATTTGTGTTCATTGTGTGGGTTTCACAATAATCTTTCACTGTGTTACCATCCTGATCATATGAGAGTTATGCTTCACAGTGAAAATGAGGGCTGATCAGTACATGTAGTCCGTTCATGGCATACAAAAGAGGTTAGTGGGTGTCGGTGGCTCCATGGCAGAGCATTTTTCAGGCATGCTCAAAGCCTTAGGTTCAACTCGAGTAAACATATACATACAGAAGTTGTAACATAATAGTGATGTCTGACATCCTAATGAGATATTGTTGAATAAAATTGTTACAGACTGTCACAGAGTCAGTTTTGACAGAAAACATTATATCTTAAGGAAATCAACTACTTTCAACGAATGGAAATAAAGTTGGTAAGTTTGATGAAGGGAGATGCTCCAGTTGTTACATTACCACATACTGTGCTCAAGAGTATTTAGGGTCATGTGTAATTACTTTATGTTTCCTAGAGCAAATCATGTTTAGACAAGTGCTAGGACTCTTCCAAGTGTCATTTTATATGTTTTAAAATAGGAAAAATGGCCTGCTTCCAAGTGGCAGAGGCTTTACATATTCACCATTTTATAAGGCTTTAATTTTCTTTCTGGTACAAATTATAAATTATTACAAAATAGTATTGTTTAATGGATTTCTTCCCATTTTGCTTATATTTAGTTTGAATATGATAAGTGAACATTTTTCCTTTTTATGTATTTTTATAAAAATAATAAAAATCACTGTAGAAGTATTGCAAATAACATCAGGAAATTATATTCAACCAGCCTTAGCAGTATTCGATGTGCAATGACAGGCCAGTTTTTTGGTTCATGTATTAACATGGAATTAAAAATAGAAGTGAACTTATAAAAATTTCTACTAGGCTAACTGACATCCTCAATATATAGAATGTTCGTCTTCAACATTGTATTAATAAAGCAATTCTCTCAGTCATGAACTATAGAAGAAAAATATCATGTATAAGAAAGTAAAGCTTGTTTTCTGATATTTTATTTATTATTTTTATTTTATGAGTATGAGTGTATTGCCTGCATGTATGTAAGTATATCCATGTTGTACAATGCCAACAAAAGTCAGAAGAGGGCAGTGGATCCCCCAGAACTGGAGTTACACATGGTTGTTAGCCACCAGGTGGGTGCTGGGAATTGAACCTGGGTCCTCTACAAGAGCAGCCAGTGCTCTTAACCACTGAGCCATCTCCCCAGCTCCATGAAATTGAAGCTTGTTAGCTGCCAGTTAACTGATGAAGAAGGCATGCAGCAGGGATAACGTGTTCACTTGGTCATGATATTAGCTCATTACTTCCTCACCCTTCGTTCCAATTCCGAACTTCTCCTCAGCAAGTTCTTCAACTTGCTGATGCAGAATCTGAATCTTTAGATTTCCTTTGTGGATGAACCACAGTACTCAGGCCAGTGGGTCTGTGTGTCTGTATACTTAGGGCTTGCTGGGAGGCTATCACAGCTCCACCTCCTCTTTCCTTGTCTAACTTTGAGCCTTTAGCAAAAAAGAAATCACCTAAGTTCAGTTTGGCTGATGCCTTGGTCTCCAACACCATTGCCATTCATTTACTGAAGTGATGATGATCTCGTCTCTCCAGAATCATAGTCTCACAGGCTTTTCTGAAGAGTAGTTGATGTTTAGAGCTTGGTTCAGGTGGCTTGGCTTAGCTTTCTTTCTTTTTTTCTTTGCTTTTTAAAAACATTTTAAAGTTTAATTTTTGGTAATTTCATACATGTATATAATATATTTTGAACATAGTAACACCCCTGTTATATCCTTTTATGCCCCTCGCACTCTCGCAGGGACCGTTCTTCCCAACTAGTCCCCTTCCCACTTCCATGAATTATTTTTTTGTCGCAGGTCAGATGCAAGCAGCCACAGTTGTTATGTGCTCCTGACTGCATTGTCCATGCTACAGCATGTTCAGAAGATAAAGTGTCACAGCACTCCTCCCCAGCCTTCAGCCCTTACAGGCTTTCCCTTTCCCTCTTCCATGGAGCTCCCTGAGCCTAGGAGAGGGTGATGTACTATTTCATTTGGAAATTAGCGTTCATCTGCCATTTGCTCTTAGTTCTCTGGACAGTCATGAGTCTCCGTATTAACTACCACCCATTGCAAAAAGAAGCTTCTCTGGCCAAGGCTGAGGGAGGCACTGATCTTCGGGTATACATGCAAATATTAAGAAGGCAGTTCTTAATATTGGAAAATGATGTATGAAGTACACAAAGCATCAATAAAAAGTGAAAATAAAAAAGAAGGCAGTTTGGTATTTCCCCAATATCAAACTGCCTTCTTAATATTTGCATCCTCCAATTCAGGTGATATGGGTATATATATATATATATATATTGAAGCCATACAAATTAGAGTGAACAACAATTAAAGAACTGGAAAAATTACTCTGGAAAGAATCGGAAAAACATGCAAGACATGTATGGCAGAGTGCAGGGACTCAGGTGAGGTAGGGGGCATGGAAAGGGAAGTGACTCTAAATTCTATTGCAAAATGATGTATGATTTATGGAAAAAAGTTTAATAACAATAAAAAATAAATTAAAAAAAGAAGGCAGTTCGACAACATATCCATTTAGCAGAACATTAGCAGTCAGTTCTCCACAGGGCCTGTGACTTCCAGCAATGTGTTTTGACCAGGTTTACAGTATAATACAAGAATTACTTCCTGTGGGGCTAGCCTCAATTTGAATATAAAGGCAATCGATGGTCCTCAAATCAGTCATGCCACTGCCACACCAGTGGGCACACCCTGCCTGGCAATTCCATACTGTAGTTCATTCTGTAAGACAGCTGGATAAGACTGCAGTCCTTTGGCACTCAATGCTACCCCGTGGGGAAGAAATGTCCAGCTGAGTTCCAGTTTGTCTGTGTGCTGGGTACAAGGGCTGGGGTGCCGTCAGAACCTTCTGGTTCTGGTGAGTGACCAAGAGCAATGGCAATTGCCTCACAGTTTTTGCAGAGCTTCCGGAAGCTCGCTGGCCAACAACTCAGGGAGATATCCCATCTTTGGTACTGAGACTTTTCTCATAACTAACAAACAAACAAACAAACAAACAAACCCTATGATATAGAGAGGAATTATCCATTCACGCAGAGTATCTCTGTTCAAACTTTTAAAAAAATCTCTTTTCAGTCCCTAATAAGGTACTAGGTTTCTATGTAGCTTTTTCCAATTTAGTTAGTTTTGTCTGCCCCTTCCTTCAACCCCTGCCTTTTCTCCATCCACCTCACCTCCATCTGCATTTAAACTTTTCCAGTCCTACTGTTTTCTCCACTTACTTTCCTATCATGAGCACTCACTAGCTCTCTTCCAGAGAACTCTCCCCACCCCACCTCTCTTGGATCCTTTTTTTAAATTTTTTTTTATTTATTATTTTTTTATGTGTATGAATGTACTGTCTGCATGTAGGTTGGTGCACCCATGTCATGCAATGCTGCATTTTGGCTCCTTTTTTTTTTTTAGCTCACTGGCCTCTATAGACACTATGGCACAAACTCAGAAGTCTGAAAATTTAAGCTAGGATCCACATATGAGAGAGCACACAGGGTGTTTGTCTTTCTAGGCCTGAGTTACCCTGGTTAGTATAATATATTTCAGTTCCGACCACCCACTTTCATGCAGATTTTATAATTTTATTTTTCTTCAGTGCTGACTAATTTCATTGTGAATATTTATCACATCTTCATTATTCAGTGATGAGTCAATGAACATCCAGGCTGATTCCCCTTCATAGTTACAGGGAATAAGCAGCAGTGAATATGAACGTGCAGGTATCTCTTGTAAAGGCTGTAAATGTCATATGTCCAGGAATGGTGTAACTGAGTGATGTGGTGGTTTTATGCTTAGCAATCTAAGAAACTTTTATACTGATTTTCATAGTGCCTGCACCAGTTTACATTTCCACCAAGCATGGATAGGCCTCCTCTTTCTTCACTGTCTTGCCAGCATTTCCTGTTGTTTGTTTTCTTGACAGCCATTCTGACTGAGAATTCTGACAACTTTCTGCTTTTTAAAAAATAAAATTTATTTTATTTTATGTGTATGAGTACACTACCCTCACGTATGTAAGTACACCCATGTCGTGCAGTGCCTATGGAGATCAGAAGAGGATGTTGGATCCCCTGGAACTAGAGTTAAGGATGGTCGTTAGCTGCCACATGTGTCCTGGGAATTGAACCCTGGTCTTCTTCAGAACAGCCAGTTGTCTTAACTACTGAGCCATCTCTCTAGTCCCCCTGACTTAACTTTCTTAAGAGAAGTTACTGTGTTGTCTATGCATGGTCTCTTGGAATTGGGTCTTTGGTTCTAGGCTCATTAGTGGTGTATGCTGAACCTAAACACTGTATGCTTCTCAGTCAGCCAAGCAAGCACCTGCATCCTTCTGTCTCTTCCACAGAAAAGCAGTGCAGTGTATTTTCTTGTACTCCAAGGCAGCTGAGCACCAAACATTGGCCATTCTTAACACAGTGTATTTAAGAGGAAGGCTGCCTATGCCACTTGTTTGTCATAGAAAGTGCGTCCTCAGAGTCCTGATAGATGTCAAATGGGACAAATTCTTAGTGCACACTGGAATCATGCATTAGTTGGCCTCACTAATGATGTCTGTTCACTATCATTGATCCAATTGTAATTTAAATCACATCTGACATTTTAGTTCATCACTTATAATATTTGAATAAATCATTTTGTGGTACACACTTAAAAATTTAAATGTATTGTCACAATGTTTGGCCTGAGAACAGTTTCTCAGAGATACTGTGTTTATCACATTAATAACAAATGATGGTCAGCTATACAGTAGTAGAATAGAGTAAGCAGAATTCTTTTAAAATCCTGAAAAAAGATAGTCAAGAATAAAATGTGGACTGATCATTCACATTCTGGATGAGTATATATTTAAGATGATTTCTTCTTGTCTATCAGAAGGCCCTGCTTTAGCAGCTGTAGGGGTTTTTTTGTGAAAATTTTATTTTCAAATGTGTGTATAACTTATCTGATGACTTGAAGAAGGGCTTACTTTAACATTTGTGTAATGATTTACAAACTAACAGTCGACTTTTCCACTGTTGAGTGTCTGAAATTCTCATTTTTCAGACACATGGCATGAAGTGTTTCAACAAAGTGTATGTTAATGCTGTGTGATACTGGTTTGTTAAAGTTCACAGTCAGGTACCAAACGTAAGAACTTTTGTTGCCTTCTAGGTATGGACATGAGTCCTATAAGAAAGCTGTGATGCAGTGAAAGGCTGACTCCTGTTGGAAAATAGAGAGCCAGTCTCCTTGAGGAAACATTTGTAAAACCTTTTTTTTTTTGTAAAGAAAGCACATATAAGATCCATGGTTGAAGTGAATGTCAATGTTCAAGAGGATTATGCTGACGTATTTCATGCTTTTTTTCTGATGGAACTCAGTGTCTTTGCCAAGTAAATGTAATGGAAATGAAGAAAATTAAATTCAAGGCCTTGCCTCCTGAAACCGGGTAGCTCTGGCAGGGTCTGAATGAAGACTTGTTTGACTAGTCAGCTCAAAATACCTTCTCTTCCCCATCATGGGCCTGCGGTTTGGATGATTTTCCTTTGGTGTTTCTATGAAACTGTTGATGGAGAAAGGAATAGCTCTCAGCACCCCCCCAATGGGAAAGTATTTTACATATGTAGAAAGATGTACAAAACCCTGGAATACAGACTTTAGTCAGCCCTCATTCATTCATTCATTTCATTCATTCAGCACAGATTTGTGTAGAGTCAGCCAAAAACCAGAGCCTGCAAATTCATTTTCTTTGACCTGTTTTCAGGATGTTTTCCAAATAAAGTTCTAAGTTAAAAATTTTTCTTGAAGTAAGAAATATTGAAAGAAATCAGTAACGATTACTATGAATTTGGAAAATTCATTTGACGATAATTTCAAAGTCATCAAAATATTGTCACTCAAATTATATTAAGAATTAGTGACAAACATGCTTTATATAATTTGATCTCTGGGGCTGGGGCAGCCAATACTATGCCTGCTGAGCAAGCATGATGACCTGAGTTTGGATCCCAGAACCCGTGTTTTTAAAAAGCAGGCAGTGCAGCATGAATCTGTGACCCCAATGCTGGTGATCCAGAGACCAGCAGCTCCCTGGAGCTCATTGGTTGTTAGCTTAGCAGAACTGATGAGCTCCAGTTTCAGTGAGGAGAACCTGCCTGAAATGTAAAGTGAAGAGTGATGGAGGAAGACATCATTATTGACTTCTATCCTCCCCTTGCACCTGCATGCACAAGTTCACACCTACATAAACATGTACATATAACACACACACACACACACATACACACACACAAAGTAATTAAAAGTGGGAATGGTAGTATGCCTATGTTTTAAATAATATGGAAAAATCATGAGACCAAAGCCAAAGTCAAGTGAGGAAAGAGAGTTTTAATTTTCCAGTAGGCAGGGCTGACACAGGAATCCTTCTGTAAAGGAATCAGCCCCTCCATGCAAGCAAAGAGCAAATAACACATATGTGGTAATTAAGTAAGTGTTTAAAAGGTAACATATGGTCACAAAGTTACAGGCATGTTCAATGTGACATCCTGGGGAAACAAAGTCCCTCTGTATTCTCATCTGGCCTGGAACTCGCTATATAGTTCAAACTGGTCTACCTCTCACAAAGAACCTCCTGCCTCTGCCTCCCTTGGGCTAGGATGAAAGGTGTGTGCCCCCATGGTCGGCTCAAGGCATTATTAAAATTGTGTCTGTTCCTGTCAACACAAAACACAGGACTTACCTCAGAGAAATGACAGCTCATTTATTCTTATCCAAATATGAGTGACCATGGCCTTGGAACACAGGTTCAGATCACCCCAAATGACAGATTCCTCTATGGAAGCTGTTATGTGAGTGAAGATTTTATAGTAACATAACACAAGAAAGTCGCAAATCAAAGGGACCTCAGACAAGCAGGTCCTGGCAAAATGGGGAACTCTCTGATATAGGTTTTAAATATCATCTGATAACATAATAACTCTTAGGTTGATAGAAGCTACTGGATTTCTATAATAGTCCAAAAGGATGTTAAGCCAGGTAGGTAGGTGGGCAATGAATGATTATCAAGGGGACTAAGCATAGTCCAAAAGTAATTTTAGCTCCAGATCTACAACAGTCCAATTTTCTGCAATAATGGGTGTCACTAATCAATCGGCCTTGTAGAATTTTCAACAGAGGTATGACTTTTTTCTTGGAATTCGGGTTGCCTTTGATTGTCCCCTGAGCTTCACATATGTTTAGAAGATCATCTAAGTTAAACTTTATTGCATTGGGGGCTAGCATAGGACCTCATCTCCTGTGCAATATAACCTTTCCAGTGAGGATAAAGAGTGACCATGATCTTACTTTATAAAGTTGTGGTGGAGTTAAGACACTACTTTGAGCCTTTAGTCCTCACAGTTCCCTCTAAATCCAGACTACTGTCACCCCACATTCCAAGTTGCATATTCTTTTCCATCACTTTGTAGCTATAGCCAAAAATTTGGGGATGTGATAAAAAATGACGCACATGCTGCATTAGTGTAGTATTATAGACATCGTTGCTTTAGTGTCAAATTCTTACTTTTAAAAAATTGGCGAAAATGGGCTGGAGAGATGGTTAAGTTGTTCAGAGCACTAGCTACTTTTGCAGAGGACCTGAATTTGGTTCCCAGCACCCAGATCATGGCTAACAACTGTGTAAAACTCCAGTTCCAGGGAATGCAATGCCCTTGTCTAGACTCCATGGACAGCAGGCACATAGTCATGTACATATGTATGTAACAGACATGCAGCCAAAACCCTCATATACATAAAATAAAGTTTTTTAAAAAATATTGAAAAAGATGA
This sequence comes from Rhizomys pruinosus, assembly GCA_009823505.1. Classification (NCBI taxonomy): domain Eukaryota; kingdom Metazoa; phylum Chordata; class Mammalia; order Rodentia; family Spalacidae; genus Rhizomys; species Rhizomys pruinosus. Next base: position 554,916 of record VZQC01005402.1, read on the forward strand.
ACAAGTGGTAGCAGTTTTTGTTGAATCCATGATTAAATGTGACTATCTTAAAACTCAAGGTGGCTTTTATGGGAGGAAACGTCTATTCAGACATGTGAGTCATTACTTTACTACTGAGCAAGAAAGTGAAGATGTGCTCTAGAAATACTTTAGTTGCCTTCTAAAGACCTATTGGGAACTGATATATGTACTTCAGCATTTTGTTGAGCTCCATGTTGAACTGCGGTAGTGTTGTGGGTCTGTCTGTCTGTCTGTCTGTCTGTCTGTCTGTCAAAAGTATAGGACAGACACAGAGACAACTCAAGTGGAAATAACTGCTTTATCAACAGTACAGGACATCTCAGGAGAAATGTGAGATCATTGAGTATATTATCATATAGGTACTTGCTGTGGATCTTAGGGCAGAGCAAGTGTTTTGGATTGAAGAAGGTGCAGTGAAATGAGTAAGTGGAGCTTGAATAGTGATGGGTTTTGGTATGACAAAGACAGATCTAGAATTCCTAAGCCAATTCAGAGAGAAGCAGCAAAAAACACTGGAGGAGTGAGGTCAGGGCAAGTACAGTGAAGACCTTTGAGAAGGAGACTCAAGTCAGAGAATCAGAGCCTTAGGATGCCAGGCAGGGACTGGACTTGATCACAGAATATTTCAAAAATGACTTCCTATATGACTACTTACATGTTTCCTGTCCTACAAGGAGGTTTTGCCAGATTTGTATTTTGCCTTTCACAGCAGGGGGTGGAGGTAGGGGAACAAGAAAGCTAGCAACCTTATATTCTGTTTGCATACATAATTACTATAAGCCCTCACCTAGCCTGGTGGCACATACCTTAAACATGAGCACTAGGGAGGCAGAAGCAGGTGGATCTCTGTGAGATCAAGGCCATCCTGGTCTACATAGCAAGTTCCAGCAGTTGGGGCTGTTGGGAGACCCTGTCTCAGAAAACAAAAACAACAAACAAGCAAAAACTATTAGTTGTGCTCAGTAGAAGTGCTTCCTTGGAACATTTCGTTTTGACTATTTTTCTTTTTTTTTCTTTATTTGTTTATTTCTTTAAGGGATTCTACAATATAAGAGCACAGTGGTTTTCAGATCACATTGACATTGCTCAGTTTGCCATACAATTAGGTAATTGGTGCTAGCATCCACAGATGAGGGATACCATTCATCGTTTGTTTTGCTGGGACTGTGTTACTTCACTCAGCATGGTATCTTCTAGCTCCAGCCATTTACCTGCAAAGCTCATGATGCCGTCTTTCTTTACCGCTGCATAGAACTCCATTGTGTAGATGTAACACATTTTCTCTCTCCACTCTTCAGTTGAGGGGCACTTGAGTTGGTTCCAGCTCCTTGCTATTGTGAAGAGAGCTGAAATAAACATGGCCGTGCATGCATCTCTGTGGTAAGATGAGTCTTGTGGGTAGATGCCCAGGAGTGGTATGAATGGTCAGGTGGCAAGTTCATTCCAAGTCTTCCAAGGGTTCTCCACACTGCTTTCCATAGTGGCTGTACGGAGTTTACCTTCCCACCAGCAGTGGATGAGTGTTCCCCTTTCCTTACAAACCTCCCAGCACTTGAATCATTTGTTTTCTTGATCCTGAGTGTCGTTATTGGAGTAAGATGATACTAAAGTGGTTTTAATTTGCATTTACTTAATTATAGCGACATTGAAACACTTCTTAAGAGCTTCTCAGCCATCTCTAATCTTCTCATCTTGTTAGTCTCTGTTCAGCTCTTTGCTCCATCTATTGAGTGGGTCATTTGTTTTCTTTCTTCTTTGTTTTTTGAGTAGTTTTATATTCTGGAAATCAATGCTTTGTCAGATTATCTGGTTAATTTCTACCTCCTCTCTGGGTTTTCTCTTCACTTCCTAATGATCATTTCTTTTGATGTGCAGCAAGCTTTTGAGTTAATGAGGTCCCATTTGTCAACTGTCAAATCTTATTTCTTGCTCAGCTGCTGTCTGTTTAGGAGTCTTTTCCTATGCCTATGTATTGTAGCTGCTGCCAACTTTTTCTTTATCGCCTTCAGAGTTTGGGTTTCACACTGAGGTCTTTAATCCATCTGGAGTTGACTTTTGTACAGGCTGAGAGGGGTTTAATTTATTTCTTTTACAAGTGGTGATCCATTTTGCCAACACCACTTGCTGAAGATGCTGTCTTTCCTCCATTGTGTCTTTTGGCCCCCTTGTCAAATATGAGGTGGCTGAAATTATATGTGCTCAAGTTTGGATCTTCAGTTTTGTTCCATTGCTCTACAGGTCTGTTTTTGTCAGTACCAAGCTGTTTTTATACTATAGCCCTGTAGTATAGTTTGAAGTCTGGTATAGAGATTCCCTCTGTATTGCTCTTTTCACTCAGGGTTGTTTTGGCTCTTCAGGGTCTTTTTTTTTCCAAATGAATTTAAAAGACTTTTTTCCAAGCCTGAAGAAACTCTTGGGGATTTTACATTGGGATTGCCATTAAATCTATACAGGAGTTTTGGTAGAATGGACATTTTACTATATTAATTTTCCCAATCCATGAGATGGGTGGTTTGTCCATCTTCTGATGCGTTTTTCAATTTCCTTTTCAGGGGTTTAAATTTTTTGTTGTAGAGATGATTTGGTGTCTTTGGTTATGTTTGTTCCTAGGTATTTTATTGTTTTTGAGGCTATTGTGAGTGGAAGGTCTCCTTGAATTCTTCTCAGTTCTTTTTGTTGTGTGTAAAGAAAGGCTACTGATTTTCTTTTTTCTTTTTTCTTTTTTTTATTATTTATTTATTTTTTATGTGTATGAATGTACTGTCTGCATGTGTCTGTGCACCTGTGTCAGTCAATGCCGAGAGCAGTCAGAAGAGGTTGTCAGATTCCCCTGGAACTGGATTAAAGATGGTTCTCAGCCGCTAGCCACCATGTGGGGTGGAGGTCAACCCAGGTCCTCTGCAAGAGCAGTCAGTGCTCTATACAGCTAGCCATCTCTCCAGTCCCTGATTTTTTCTAGGTTAATTTGTATCCTGCCACTTTACTGAGCTCTTATCCTTTCTAGGGTTTTCTGGTAGAGTTTTTAGCGTCCTTTTTTTAAGTAAAGATTCATATCAGCAAAAGGGATAGCTTGACTTCCTCTTTTCCAATTAGTACTCCTTTAATTTTTCGTTTTCTTGCCTTATGCCCTAGCAAGTGTTTCAAGCACTATATTGAAGAGGAGTGGTGACAGGGGGAGAGCTTGCCAAGTTCCTACCTTAAAGGGAATGCTTCTGTCATTGCCCATTTAGGAGGATATTGGCTATGGGTTTCCTGTATACAGGCTTTGATTACAATGAGGAATGATCCCCTCCAACCAATTCCCTCTAGGACTTTAAGCAGAAGGGATGCGGATTTTGTCAAAGGCTTTTTCAGCATCAATTGAGATTATGGTGTGGGTTTTGTCTTTCAGTCTATTTATATGCTTAATGATATTTATTGATTTCCATATGTTGAACTATCCCTGAATCTCTGGTATGAATTCAACTTGGTCATGATGGATGATCTTCTTGATGTGGGTCTATATGTGATTTGCAAGTATTTTATTTAGAATTTTTGCATCTGGGTCCATTAATGAGATGGGTATATAGTTCCCCTTTTTGGTTGTATCTTTGCCTGGTTTTGGTAATAGAGTGATGCTGGCTTCATAGAAAGAATTTGGGAGAATTCCTTCTGTTTGTATCCTTCTAAACAATTTGAGTAATAATGGTTGTAAGTCTATTTGAAATGTTTTATAGAATTCTGGTGTGAAACCATCTGGGCCTGGACTTTTTTAATTGGGAGGTTTCTTATATCTTGAATTTCTTCATATGTTATGAGTCTGTTTAAGCTGATGATCTCTTCTTGGTTGAGCTTTGGTGATTCCCGGGATTTCAGATATTCATCCATTTCTTCTAGGTCTTCAAACTTGGTAGAGTATAGGTTTTTGAAGTACTCCTGTATGATTGTCGGATCTTTTCAGTTGTGATATTTCTCCTTTCATCATGGATTATATTGATTTGGAGTTGTTCCTTCTTCTTTTGTGTAATTGGCTAGAGGTCTGTCTATCTTGTTTATTCTTTCAAAGGACCAACTTTTGATTATTGTGGGGTTTTTTTTTGTTTGTTTTTGCTTTGTTTCTATTTCATTGATTCTGCTCTAATTTTGTTATTTCTTCCTGTTGGGTGTGTTTAGGGTTCATCTGTTGCTGTCTCTCAAGTGTTTTTGAGCTGCAGTGTTAGATCGTTCACTTGTGCTCTTTTGTTTTTCTAATGTAGGCACCCAGGCTCTTCAGGACTGCTTTTAAAGTATCCTGGGTTGTGTGTTTTGTATTGCATTGTCATTCAGTTCAGGAATGCTTTTATTTCTTTCTTTATCTCTTCCTTGACCCATTCATTATTCAGGAGTGTGTTGTTAGTCTCCTGTGTTCCTGTAGATAGCGAGGCTTATCCTGGTGTCCTATGCTGTGGTCTGATGGAGCATGAAATTCATTTCAAGCTTTTTGTATTTGTGGAGGTTTCTTCTGTGTGTCCCTAGATGTGGTTGATTTTGGAGATGTTTCATGGGGCGCTGAGTAGAAAGTGTATTCTCTGGTATTGGGCGAATTTGTAGATGTCGGTGGGTCCATTTGGTGTATCATATCATTCATTCAGTGTCTCTCTGTTTATTCTTTGCCCGATTGACCTGACCAAAGGGCTCATTGTGGGGGGTATTGGAGTCCCCTACTATGAATGTACTAACTGGCGTATCTGTGCTGGGTCCTGGAGAATTGTCTTTATAAATTTTGGTGCACCAGAGTTTGGTGCATATATATTCATAATTGTGAAATCTTGGTGAATTGTTCCTTTGATAAAAATGTAATGACCTTCTTTGTCTCTTGTGATTTCTTTTACTTTGAAGTCTATTTTGTCTGATATTAAAATAGCAACACCTGCTTGATTTTTGGTACCATTTGCTTGGAAAATTTTTTTCTATCCTTTCACTTTAAGGTGGTGCCTATCCTTGAAGGTAAGATCTGTTTCTTGTAGACGCATATAGATGGGTTCTGTTTCCTAATCCAATCTCCCAGTCTATGTCTTTTGATTGGGGAATTTAGTCCATTAATATTTAAGGTTATGACTGATAGGTTTGTGTTGCTTCCTTTTGCCTTACTATCCATTTGCGGTTTGGGTTTAGGTTTCTACTTCTGCAGTTATGCTTTTATTGATTTCTCTTTCTAGGTGCCTGGGGATGGTTGCTCCTTTCTTCTGTTCTTTGAATTGCTTCAACTATTCTCTGAAGGGTTGGTTTTCTGGACATGTATTCTTTCACCTTGTTTATGTCATGGAAGGTTTTTCTCTCTCCTTCAACTATATAATTGACATTTTTGCTGGGTATAGGCAGGCGGATCTCTGTGAGTTCAAGGCCAGCCTGGTCTATAGAGTGAGCTCTAGGCCAGCTGGGACTAAAGGGAGACCCTGCCTCAAAAAAATGCCAAAAAAGTGCTTTGTATTTATCTCAGGTGAATTGATTCTTTGAAAAGATATCTGTAAGTCACCTGTTCTAAGTATGTCAAGTCAATCTGACCTCATCCTTTATAATCATCCAAATAAGACTGAGGTGAGTCTGACATTTGGGTTTTTTTAATGAGAAGATAGTAAATAAAGTCATCACAGACATAAGAAATTATTTCTGAGCATTTAAAAATTATCCACGGGCTGGAGAGATGGCCTAGCGGTTAAGAGCGCCGACTGCTCTTACAGAGGACCCGGGTTTGATCCCCAGCACCCACATGGTGGCCGAAAACCGTCTAAAACTCGAATTCCAGGAGAACTCCAGTTCCAGGGGAATCCGAGACCCTCTTCTGACCTCTGCAGCATTGCACGACACGGGTGCACAGACTTGCATGCAGACAGTACATTCATACACATACAGAAATAAATAAAAATTAAAAATAAATAAATAAATAAAAATTATCCACTAGGTAGAAGGGAAAGACACTCATTTGTAGACCCAGGTGGTCTACGAATGTACCCACTCTTCATGCCTCATTGTGTGTAGGTACAGCTGCTCTCTGGGACTTTCTTTAGGACAGCTTGGAGTCAGGCAAAGTGACACCTGTTTCTATGTTTTCTTCTTTATGTACAGGATTGATTTCTAAGATCCACCCAATTTAAAATAACAGGAAACCGGGTCTGCTCTGAGTCATCTTACTCCCACTCCTGAGGTAGATGAGTCTGTCTGGGAGGATCACTTTAGCATGGAGCTAAGAAACTTGCCCCATTTTAATTTGTAAAATAAGGGATCATGGTTAAATTAAAATAAATTACTTAAAAATTAAGTAGTACTCTAAAAACATACATGATACACCATCATTAAATCTTTTATTACTTCTGTTCAACTAGATAGGCACAACTGAGTTGGCATATGCTTTGTGACTTCCGAAAATAATACATCTGGAGCTTTGCACAGTGCTGGAGCATTGTGAACAGTGGGTGTGAGCTAAAATACAATGGACTAAAAGTATAGCATTGCATGAAACAGCAAAATTGCCTCGTGTTCCATCTCTCGTCTTGTTCTATCCACAGAGTCTTCTGTGTGAAGGGTTTTTATTTATGTAGTTTGAAGACTGTATTGTTGGACCAATAAAATTAGAAATGTGAAATTTGGTCTTGTTTAATAATGTCTGCATATAAAATACAGGGCTATTAAGAAATATAACACCATGTGTTCATTATGAATCATATTTGGGGTGAAATCTTTATTAGCAGACTGGGGATTGTTTTATATATTTGGACTGAAAGCAATCCAGCCTTCTCACTACTAGAAACTTTGAAGAACTTATAGTTTCATGTGACCTTTTAAAATTTGAGCTGGTTCTTGCAACTTCTGTGTGGTGAAGATAGCCGAACCACTGACCTAAACCTTGGTCTAGTTTGGCCCTTGTGGGTGACACAGGTGAAGCCTTGTCCCCTACTGAATCTTAGTTACTCTACTTCTTAACAGATTCAAAATATTTTTTGCCTTCTAATGATATTATAAGTTGAACTCATGACAGTGAAAAAGTAAAAGATATTCTCAGTTTACTTTTCTTTGTATTCTATTGGCATTTGAGAACTTTAAATTAAATGCTTTCTTAGGAAAAGTTGAAAAAAATTTAAAGGCAATGCATGCCTGCTAATTATTTTTGAAACACAGAGAAAGGTCACCAGATGTAAAGCCAAAGCCAAAGCTATTGCTTCTACTTTTGATAATGATTTTTATAATTTTTGCTATCTGTGAAGCTGAATTTCATAATATGTATATGTGCACCAAAGCCTCATGTGACTTGAGAGAGGGATTTTTTTTATAAGGTAGTGTCTTCGTTATTTTATAATCATCTCCTTTTCATATGTGCAGGTTACTATTCTGGTGAATAGCATACAGGGCCCCACATAAGATGTTTGGAGAAAGTAAACTCAACACAGGTCCTAAGTAATATTAACCAACACTGAAGTGTTAGATAAGATTGATAGGATTAAAACTTACAAAGCACTTATCTAACATCTAAGAGAAATGTCATACATACTTTTCTCGTATGCATCCATTATTTCTTGAAATCTTTGTCTTTATTTTAAATATACACGTATGTTTTCTAAGAATGTATTTTCACTAACAAAGGTAACTTATAGTTCATTCATTGGTACAGAAGTTTCAGAGTATTAAATAAGTCCCATACTAACTTTTTGGATACCAGTCAAGTTAGTGTTATTTTAAAATATGATATGAATGGTACATAGAATGAGACTTTAATAATAATCAGAGAAAAATATATGCTTTAGTCTGCTGAAGCTACTTGACTCATTTTTCCTATTAGGGAGATTATAATTATGCAAGAAAAAATAAAAGTGAGGCACAATATTCAGAGAGCAGAACAGCTTTGAGGAATATGCATCCAGCTTATTAAAATGAAATAATAGAACAAAGCTGGGCGTGGTGGCGCACGCCTTTAATCCTAGCACTTGGAAGGCAGAGGCAGGTGGATCTTTGTGAGTTCAAGGCCAGCCTGGTCTACAGAGTGAGTTCCAGGACAGCTGGGACTACAGGGAGACCCTGTCTCGAAAAGACCAAAAAAAAAAAAAAAAGAAAAGAAATAATAGAACAAAAGCAGTGTGTCTTCCTCAGAAAGTAGTAAGTAACTTTTTATTAGATGCTTTTAATTAGTCTGAATTGGTAAAATACAGCAGAGGACCAGTGAATGTGAAACTCAGATACAGGACATTATACATCACCCTCGTTTCCAGATGTGCACATATAAATTGAAATCCCTTTCTGTTCCATGCAAGCATGATACATGGATCATGACAGAAAGCAGCTGGATTTCAACACATAGATTAGGCAAAATTTTCATGCCTGGTACCCTTTCTTTTTTGTAAGAGGGTAGGAGAATATTGGGAAAAGAGATTGGGGACGGGTTACTTTTTTTTTGCTTAGTCAAAAGGTTTAATGTAATCCAGAGGTATCCTGTGTGCTTCTTCCCTCAAACAGCATTGTTTTGTGTTGGTTTTTTTTTTTAAATACCGTATTTATTTATAGACCTTTACCTCTACCACTGTGAAAGACTTTAGGTTTATCCCCAGTATTAAAAATCATAGAAGTATTATAAAGAAAAGAATAAAAGTCATGTGTGTTTCTTCAAACTTGGAGATTAATATCATAAAAAATTTACACCATTCATTAGCAAATTAGATACATCTTAAGATGTTTTCAAACCAACAAAGCTTGGAAATGTCTACCATGGAAACTGAACCAAAAAATAAATAAAAATGGAAAGCATTTTTCTCATTCTGATTAAATAGAGATGAAACATTCTCTTGGACAGGCTGCCCAAGAGCATTTTTAAAATTTTTTTATATAATATGATGCTTTTATTGATGTTTTGTGTATTTCCGACATCACTGAGTTTTTTAATGAAAAGAAAGAATATCACAGTACAGATTTGCAGTAGCATTGTTGAGGACATAAATTCAGCCATGGCTCTTGGGTAGCTTGAATGTTCTTTCTCTATAGCTTCTTGAATGTTTTGCCCCACACTAAGTGGTTGAGAAGCTGGTCTATATTTAGCTCTCATTATACTCATGAGTAGGAGGGATTCCACACAGTCCAGCTGACAACAGCTATCCCATTACCCACTATCCATTCTTCATTTGTTTCTCTTCTTCCCCTGGGTAGACCTTATCATATAACACCTAGTGTCAAAGGTCCCGTCACTGAACTCATTTGTGATATTTGGATAATGCTTTGGGTACTTTCAAGAGATGTTAATTAATTTCTCAAAAGGGGTATAAAGAGAGCCTAATGGAATGACAAAGTAACCTTCTTGGACTTCTGTGAGAGGAGGAGCCTTTCAAGAAAAGTACGCTCAAGTTTTTTTCTTTGAATAGCCAGGTAGTTGAGGAATAATTATTAACAGTCAAAGATAAATTCTAACGGTCAAGCACAAAACAGGATATAGCATAGATTTATTATTGAATACATTGAGCTCTACTTACAATGATAGAATTGGGTGAGCCAATTAGAGAACACCCCATGAAACTTCTCTATTTATTTTTGAATATTTTATGATTTGTATGGTTTAAATCATATGAATATTTCCCCATAAAGCATATCTAAAGCACAGATAGGAGAGAGATTATCTGGAACATAGTCGCTCAGGGGCTGAATTTCCCACTGTTCTAACTTTATCATCATTGCCAGACAAACTGGCATCTTGCCCTTCAGTTTTATGGATATTGAGAGTCAAACATGCAACATATGTTTTAATTTACCAAGTAAGATTCCTTTTCTCTTTTGGTACCAGAATTTTTGAGTTGAACACTCAGCATCCTTTGGCTATTATGTTAATTATGCATTATTCATAATGAAAGGTTCAAATTTGTTATGCTGCAACTGTTCAGCCCTTGACAAATGACTCTGATAGGTGACACACATTTTTAAGTAAATAAAGAACAGCAGACACTGAATTTAAAAAATAAAATATGTGTAGTACTAGGAGCTTCCTTGGCAAGATACTATTTGCCCTTTTACTTTAAGTCTAAAAAAATGCATATGTGTTCCAACAGAGCTAATAATGTCTATAGGGAGCGAGCCCTCTGGGGCCTCGCTGGTAGTGTCTGCTCCCTTATTCCCTTAGCTTACTCCACTTTCTGGGTTTAGCCAGCTCTAGCTCCCACCTTATAAGATATACTAGATGTGTTTTCAGGGTACAGGATTCATGTATGCTGTCATTTGTTCTTTTAACAAATATTTATTGAGACATGCTATATGCTAGGAGTGCTCTTGGGCCAGCAGCACAGAGATCATCATATTCAATTCGAGCATGCACGAATAAGACTAAGTAAATGCCAGAAATTCAGAGGGAACAGAGGGAGTAAGACTGGGAAAGTGGCAGATATTGCAGAAAACCTGAATGCTCGTCTAAAGTGGTTTTGAATTTCACATTTTACCCTATGATGGCTTTTTGGACAGTGGAAATATATAAACAGAAATATCCTTAATGAAGATTTATTTAAGAGCAATATATTTAATGTGCTGGGAGGAGAAAGAATGGATGTGCATAGTTCACTTGGAATTTTAAAGTTTTCTTGTGAATGGAATTGAAGACTTAAATGGAGGTGGAGTGAGATTACAGAGGGAGAAATGGGGTGTATGGCAGGGTAGACATAGAGAGGGAGGGGTCGGGAAAGGTTTGGGGTGTATGGCAGGGTAGACATAGAGAGGGAGGGGTCAGGAAAGGTTTGGGGTGTATGGCAGGGTAGACATAGCAGAGAGGGAGGAGTTGGGAAAGGTTTGGGGTGTATGGCAGGGTAGGCATAGCAGAGAGGGAGGAGTAGGGAAAGGTTTGGGGTGTATGGCAGGGTAGGCATAGCAGAGAGAGAGGAGTTGGGAAAGGTTTGGGGTATATGGCAGGATAGACATAACAGAAAGGTTTGGGGTGTATGGCAGGGTAGACACAGCAGAGAGGGAGGAGTCAGGAAAGGTTTGGGGTGTATGGCAGGAAAGACATAGCAGAAAGGTTTGGGGTGTATGGCAGGGTAGACATAGCAGAGAGGGATGGGTCGAGAAAGGTTTGGGGTGTATGGCAGGATAGACATAGCAGAGAAGCAGGAGTTGAGACCTATGGGCCTGGAATTTGAGAAACAGGAAGTATGTGATGGTGGTTCTGGGGGTCAGGAAAGTTCTGGATTTAAGGAATCTGGAATTTCTATAGTTAACAATGAAGACACTTGGAAACAGAGGCTGGCATCTTGTATAGGGCTCAGGGCTTACATTTAAATTTGTGTTTATTTGTGTATATTTATCTATTTGTCTATTTAGAGGTGTGTGAGAGTGTGTGTGTGTGTGTGTGTGTGCATGTGTGCATGTGTGTGAGTGTGTGTGAGTGTGCATGTGTGTATGAGTGCATGTGTGTGTACATGTGTGTGAGTGCATGTGTGCATGTGTGCATGTGTGTGTTGGTGGGCACAAGCACACCTTGCATGGTGAATATGTGGAGGTCCAAGGACAACTTTGGGGAGTTGGCTCTCATCTTCCACCTTTTTTGAGGCAGTTATTCTTGTCATTTTGCCACTGTACTGAGTATTCTGGGACAGTTGGCTTACAAGCTTCTGCTTGAGTCTCCTGTCTCCACCTCCCCATCGCCTTAGGAGTGCTGGGATTGCAAATATGCCACCCCGTCCTGCTTTTCACTTGGGTTCTAGGGATTGGATTTGGGTCATCAGGCTTGTATGGCAAGGGCCGGCAATTTAGATACAGAATTGAGGCAAATACATGTGATGGAGCCCTGACTTCAGAGGCTGAGAGAGGAGACAGAGAGGACAGCGATACCTATTCAAAGCATCAGGGAATAGGTATGCCAGTATCCAAAGGAGTAATGAAATGGGGGTCAAAGAAGTGCAGCATGAAGCAGGATTATCTCATGTCACTGAAGCCAAAAAGACTTCTTGTTGCACTTGTACCCTGACTGGACCATATAACACAGCACTCTGTGTCTGAAGTCCTGTCAGTGAACATATTTGTGATGTTTTCCTAAGCTTTACTAAAAGGAAGAATAACATCATAGCAGGAACTAACAGTAGCATTGTTGAGGGCTGGGATTCAGCCCAGGCTCTTGGGTTACTTGAAAATTGCTTCTCTTCTGGCTTCCTGATACATTTTGCCATTCTGTTGAGTGCTGCTGTGAATTCTGAAGAGGGGGGAACTGAAAGAAGAAAATGTCCTTGAATTTGGAAGGTTACTTGAGACTCTTCACAAAGCTCTTTTAGAATGGTAGGGACAAAAAAAGAATAAGGCATGTATAAATGTGTGACTGAGTCAGCTACTTGAGTAGTGAGAGGAACACTAAGGAGTATGTCCCTAGGAACAAAACAAAATGAAAGAAAACAACCCTAGATTTTCAACCAGGCAGCTCTGCAATGGAAAAAGCACTTCCATAAAGACAGAGAGATTGGCTTTTCCTTCTAAATGACTCGTACTGAGCCCACAATGTATTGTGTAATGTTGGATGGATGTTGGACATAAAAACCCACTGTGTGGTACTTGTTATAACGCAGCTGGTCTAATAACGGCTAGAATAAATTCTCTGGAAAGTCCAGCTCATGTAAAAAGTGTCCTAGGTTCCCCTGTAGAGTTCAAGGTTGAAGGTGTGATGTGAAAATGAACATGCTTGAACCATCTGGGCCAAGGAAGTCATCAGACCTTGAGGAGCTGAATCAGAGAAAGTCTTCCTCCTACTTTGTTTCTGAACCTTTTTTTTTTTTGAGATGTAGTTAAGAAACATCAGACCTATAACTTATTTTTGTTTTTCTTTCATTATTTTTGACTCTCAACACACATAATTTAATGTTGTGTGAAGAGTCAAAGGGAATATTATGTGTCTCTTGTTCTTAGGGAACTCTCAGGTCCATGGTGGCAGGGTAAAGCAGCTCTCTGCTGTGTCCTTTAACATAGAAGTAGATGGTTTCAAGGGACATAAATTTAGGGAACTATGTAGTACTCCTTTGGAGTCAGGACAGTTAAAGAAAGCTTAGGAGAGTGTCACGAGACGAAACTTATATCACGGAAAAAATTCTGGCAAATAATACAGTATTGAAAACTGCCATAGTATCTTATAGAATTGGAGGACCTTATGCATTTTTCCTATCAGACATGAAATATGTGTTACTCAATTCATATGTATGAGGCTGAGGAGATACACAGTAAATTGAAGTGGCACCTTTGAGTAAAATGTTAACCATGCACGAAATGCTCTGACCAGTCGTGTTCCTTGCAGCAGTGTGTCCTGGGCACAGGCTCTCTAGCTTTCCCTTACTTGCTCTGTAGGAACGCCACTACTTGACCCAGAGCTTAGAAGAGAAGGAAATGAGATAAATGTTTCTTGTATAAGTCTTGGCATAATATAAGCTCAGTAATTTAAGGAAATTAACGTAGACAATTTCAAGTGAGCACTAAAATGGCACAATTTCACTGAGGATGCAAAGGAAGGGATATATGTAGGTAGTAGTCATGAGTTTGGGGTAGTAAAATCTAAGTATAATTGTGAATGAAGGGAACTAAATATAAAGCCCATGTGAGCTATGAGTTGAATCCCATAAAATGCTCTGTGGGACCCTATGTTCACAATCTTGGTAGTTACATCAAATATCATGATGGATCATTTTCCTTAAGGTAAGTGTAAGGAATACTCTTTAAAAAATATTCTGGGACTAGAAAAGAGTTGGCTAAGTAGTGAAGAGCATTGGCTGCTTTTGCAGAAGACCTGAGTTTGGTTCCCAGCACCACATGGTGGTTAACAACCATATGTAACTCCAGTTCCAGGCTCTCCCAACCCCCAACCATGAGCATTGCACAACAAAGGTGCACTTACATGTGTGATACATGCAGACAAAACATGCATACACATATGTAAAAATAAATAAATCAAAATATTCCTATAGGCTTGTTATTTAGGCGAGAAAAACAAGAGATTCTGAAAAGAAGTGGCCAGTGTTCGTAGTGGGACACTTCTGCATGTGTTCTTACGACCACAAGGCATCTTGGAGCTGACTGATCATTTGGCATTGAATACAAACTTAACAGTTTTTTCCACTGGGGTTGACTCTGTTAAGTAAATGTTGTGTTTTTACTTCATTTTGTTTATTTATTTGGTGTGTGTGTGTGTGTGTGTGTGTGTGTGTGTGTGTGTGTGTTCACGTATGCTGGTATACCTTACATGCCCCCATATGCACATGTCAAGGTCAGGGTCGGGGTCTTTCTCTGTCACTGTCCACCTTGTTTTTTGAGACAAGGACTCTTGATGAACCCAGAGCTCACTAATTGGCTAGACCGACTAGCCAGGAAGCCTGTGGGATGCTTGGGCTCCCAGTGCTGGGATCACTGGAGCTCCTGCCACACCTGGCCTTTCATGTGGGTGCTGGAGCTCCAACCTCTGGTCCTCGTGCTTATACACCAAGACTGCTACCCACTGAGCCATCTTCTCAGCCCTTATTTATTACTATTTTTTTAGTTTTCAAAAATCTGTAGTGAAATAGGTTTTTTGTTTGCTTTATTTTTTGAGAAGGGGTCTCAGCTAGCCTAGAACTCGCTATCTAGACCAGGCTGGCCCTTATCTCACACAGATCAACCTACCTTTGCCTCCTGAGAGCTGGGATTAAAAATATGCAATACAGTTTTTTTGTTGTTGTTGTTGTTGTTGTTGTTTTAAATAAGAAATTTATTGCAAATATAGAAATTGATTCTCTCCATACAGGAATCTCCAAGTTGAGGAAAACAATTTCGTGCCATTCAGTTTAAAACAGGAAAATTGGAGGGAGAGGCAGCTGGGATTTTGTCTGATTGAGTTTGCATGGGCCTCGTGCAGGCTGTCACCATTGCTGTAAGTTCATATGAGGAAGTTCCAGAAGCCTGGAAACTGTTTCTTTGTGGTCCTCCTCCATCCTTGGCTTTTACAATCTTTCTGACCCCCTTCCACAATGGTCCCTGAGCCCAGGGTAGGTGAGGTTTAATGTAGAGGTCCTACCCAAGGACACGTCTTATTCTCTACATTTTGGCAGGTTGTGGCTTCCTGTGTTAATTGCCCTGTGTTGCATGAGTAAGCTTCACTAGTGAGAGTTGAATGTTACTACTCTTTCTACCCCCTGTTCTCCTGTGTTCTGTGAGCCTTAGGTGTAGAGGTTCCATTGTACATGTGTTACTTAGGGCTGGGGATCTCACTGACACTTATTCTCTGTGTTTGGCTAGTTGTGGAATTCTGTAATGGTTTCCATCTGTTGCAAAAAGAAGTTTCTTTGATGAGTGCTGACAGGTTTAGTTGTCTGTAAATATAAGGATACATATTAAGAATATAGTAAGAAACTATGTGTGTCTAGATACAAGGTTTTCTCTAGGATCATTGACACAGCAGTCATGTGTATTTGGAGGTCTTCGTTTTCCTTTAAAGAATGAGAGATATTGGAACTATTTAAAAGTAGTATCTAGCTGGGCGTGGTGGCGCACGCCTTTAATCCTAGCACTTGGGAGGCAGAGGCAGGCGGATCTTTGTAGACCAAGGCCAGCCTGCTCTACAGAGTGAGTTCCAGGACAGCTGGGGCTACAGGGAGACCCTGTCTCGAAAAGACCAAAAAATAAAAATAAAAAATAAACTCACTTCTCTTAGAAATGTAAATAAATGATTAGAATAAATAAAACAAATAGAACTAGAATCATGGAGCACAGAAACTAGCAATCCAGCTTGAAAACCTCTGGAAAACTGAATAAGTTAAAATATTTTGTCTTTTTTTTTTTTTAATACAATGAAGAGTTTCCTTAGCTGAGGTGGCTTTCAGCCAGGATTGTCACATGCACCTTTCAGCCCTCCTGCCTTGAACTCACTGTAGACCCTGGCGTGATTGTTTTTATAGCTCTGATTCTTGGAGTCCTATAGATAAAAATTTTATGCTCTTTTTCACCTTTCTACCTCAGTGCTTAGTGTAGAACTAGCCCAGAAAGTAAAGTTTTCTATTGTAGAATAAATGAACGAATAAATGAATGAGTGAATTAGATTGAAATGATTGACAGAATAAGTATAAAATTTTCATTTCTATTAAATACTGTCCTTTGTGGTTAGTGGATGATGGAACGTGTTCTGCAACAGAATGAGAGCACTCAGCCCTCTGACGAGGGGATGGTATATGGACGGCAGGGACTAGGGAAGATCCTTGAAAATCTGGAGTGGAAGGAAATCCACCTAAAAGAGGCTTTTCTTCAGTGCAGTGTGACTCTCAGGATTACTATGAACTGGTATTTCAGAATGAGTTATCTTATTTAACACCAGCCTTTCATTTGCCTCCCCAGAAAGCACTGTAACCTATGTCATCAGTCTCTTGTTTCTAAGGGTCTCAGCTGAAATGCTAAGATTCTTCTAGACCACAAGGCTTGATCAGCTTGCCAGTGAAAATATGCATATCCTTATCCCTGTTCTTTGCACTTGGGTTCCATATAACAAGCAGAAACAAAAGTCAGGTTGCACCAGCTCCCCAGGGTGCTTTCACCCGTCTAGCTCAGCTTCTCAGAACAAAAGCTACAGGAGCCCAGGTGTGGAGCTCCAAGCGCCCAGCAGCTGCCCAGGGCTTCCTCCCGGAGGGCAGAGAGGAAGCGCTGTCGGTTGTGCAGATGTGCAGTCATGCGACGGCATCTCTGCTGGCATTTCTGCTCCTGCAGCTTGGTCCACACCGTGACTCCTGCCTGGTGACTCTCCGAGCATTTCCCCTGTGGAACTTACAGTTTTACTCAGAGACAACTCTCTTCCATATTAGAAGCCCTGCTGAACCATTTCAGTGGACTTAGAGTAAATGATGGCCTTTTCCCAAAATCCACTAGAGTCTTAATCTTGATAATGTATAGCTTACTTACTTACATGTATGTGTGTGTGTTCAATGTATGCATGTGTTTGTGTGTGCGGAGGGGGGTTAGGGGGACACACATGTCTGTGCATATGCTTGTGGAGGCCAGAGGTTGACATCAGGTGCTGTCTTCTATAGCTTAGTTTTTTTTTTGTTGTTTTTTTTTATTCTGTCACACATGTTAAGTTCTGTCCATCAAGCATTTGTACCCAGATGTCCTTTGGTGAAAGGTCATCTACTCAGTCTAGTCAGGCTATCTAGAGATCCTAAAGATCTCCTCCCCCCAAAACAAAACAAAACAAAACAAACGAAACAAAACAAAAAGATCTACTGTCCCTTACTCAGAAGTAATCAGTTGCTAACAGTTTCGAGGCTAGGGCCAGAGGCTGATGCCCATTTCTCTCAGTCCACACTGGGCCCTTGTCTGATTGAATTGGCATGGGTGGGCCTTGTGCGTGTGGCCAATGTTGGCTCAAGTTCACATGCGCAAGCTTCCGGTGCCCTGAAAGACTCTGTTTCTGTAATGTTCATGCACCAACCCTGGTTCTTACAATCTTCCCTCCCCTCTTCCACAATGGTCTCTGAGCTGTGGGTGGGTGAGGTTTAATATAGGAGGCCTGTCCAGGAACACACACTCCGCAGTCTCTTATTCTCTAAAACTTGGCTGGTTGTGGCCTTCTGTGTGCATCGCACTCTGCTGAATAAGGAAGTTCTGCTAGTGAGTGCTGAGAGATGTACTAGTGTTCTCTCCACTGCCTGTTCTGCTCTGTTCCATGAGCCTTAGGTTTAGGGGTTCTGCTATAGATGTGTCACCTAGGGTTGGGCATCTCTCAAACATATACTCTCTGTATGTAACCAGTTGTGGAACTTTGTAATAGCCTCCATCTGTTGAAAAAAGTTCCTTTGATGAGTGGTATATGGTATACTTGTCTGTAAATATAAAGATCCATTACATTTTTCTAGAGATGTGGCAGAGATAAGGTTTTCTCTAGGATCTATGACCTCTCTAGCCATGTATATTTGTATATAATTACAGTACCACCAACGAGTTCCCTCCCATTGAGAGAGCTTTAAGTCCAATGATGTAGCTGTTGATTACCCTCTCTAGATAACAGTGCCACTACTGAACCAATAGTTTGCTCTACTAGTTGTTGTAGTTATTAGGCTTTAGATCTGGGTTGGATCATTAATTGTTTTTTTCCCTTAGCAACTTGCACAGTATTCTCTAGAACTATGACCACTAGTCTTCAAGGAGAAGGCTTCCAGGTCAGTTCCCCTCCATTGCTCTAAGCCCTGCGTCTGAAGTATGCCCTGTCTTCATCAGTAGGGTCTTACTTCAAATTCTGGGACATAACCAAGGGTTCTGGCAACAGCCTGTGTTATTTTGGGAGTCTCTGTGACTGTTCTGACCAAGCACGGGAAGGGAGGCCTCTTCTGTGTGCCACTGCTCTCCTTGCCTCGCAGCCCAGGCAAGCACTAATGTTCAGACGCCATTCGTGCATTTCTCAGGGGGTTCCCGAGCTACCCAAGCTCCATTCTTCTCTGCTCTCTCTCTCTCTCTTCACTTCCGACCTCCCTTCTCTCTTCCCAGGCCAGGCACCCCCATTTTCTCTACCTTCCCCCTAAAAACTTCCTCCCAACAACTCCTCTCCCCTAAGTTCCCTCCCACTCACCCCTGCATGTCCCTCCCTCCAGCCCTCCCAGCCAAACATTCCCAGTCACCTCTCCCATGGTAGCATCTGTTCCCTACTGTCTCCCTCTTTCGGGCTCTTTCTTTCCTTTACCTCTGTGTTTACTTTCCATTTCCTGGCTCCTGCTGTTACATCAGGATATATACTCACATATAAGGGACCGGGGCTACCATCCACAAATGAGGGAGAACATATGTTTCTTGCTTTTCTGAGTCTGTGTTACATCACTTAAGATAACAGCTTTAGTTCCCTCCATTTACCTGCAAATGTCACAAATTGAAAGTTTCTTTATTTTTGAGTGTGGCCTACTTGACTATTCTCCTCTTAAAATCCTTTGTGTCATTTATTTTATTTAGTTAAAGAAAAATGCAGATTTGAGCATATCTTGTGGGCCAGCAGTCCTGCGCATGCGCAGGCAGTCTGCTTAGCACACCAAGCACTGCTATAGTCACCTGATGTTAGCACATGCTTGTCATGTGCCAACATGTTTGTCTGCACAGCCCTGTCTAGGCACGCCCCACCGGCAGACCCTCTTTAGCCTGTTCAGTTGTGGGACTAACACCCCCACAGTATCTGATCAAATATGAATACAGATAAACCTTAAAAATAACATAATTCAGCAATACAGCAAAATATTGGTCTCCTTGAGACAAACAAGACTCCTCTGTCAGTATCAGCCACACCTCAACAGCCTGGAGAAACTGTGCAACAGTGGCAGTCATGTGTCTATATATATATATCCCAAATCTAATTGGCTATTAGCTCTCTCCTTGGAGGAATAACTCACAGCGGATGTCACAAGCTTATGTCCTCTAGTGGTTAGGAGATGTTATAAGCCCCAATAAGAACTTGTCACCCTTTATAGAGAAACCACAGTTTGTGGATTAGCATACCATCCAAGCATCTGTGTCTATGCTCACAGCTTAGCTTGCCATAATAATTAGTACTGCTTAAATGCCTGTACATCCAATTGCTTGTGCTTTGTTAGTAGGGTTAAAAAGGTATCACTGGATAAGCTGTCAACCCATGAGGGGATCAACCTGAACAGACTAGAGTCCAAAATGACATCTCCAGAGAAAATAGACTGTTTTGCTTCTCACCCAGTTGTGCCCCTTTCCCTAAGCCTAGGGAACAAATTGCAGAAGAGGAGGCGTGGTAGAATGTAAGGGCTGTGGAGAGACTGGGGTGAATCATGAGACTACAGCAGTATAGACTGGACTCCTAATTGATCAACATGCTTGTGCATACAAGCTTCTCCAACTGCACTATGGTTGTTCAACATTTGGACATAGATACTTGCAAATTGGTTTTACATGAATGTTACTTACATTCATTGCTTAAGCTTAATAATTTGGCTCACTCCAAAAAAAATGCATCAATCACCTAATTGTACGGCAAATTGAGTAACATCAATGTTATCTGAAAACAACTGTGCTATTATATTGTAGAATCCCTTTAAAAATAAACAAATAAAAGAGGAAAAAATTACATAATTCTTGCCAGGCATGGTGGCACATGCCTTTAATGCCAGCACTTGGGAGGCAGAGGCAGGCAAATCTTTGTGAGTTCAAGACCAGCCTAGTCTACATAGTGAGTTCCAAGCCAGCTGGGAATAAGAAGAGACCCTATCTCAAAAAACTTACCAAAAAAAATTTCATAAAGTAATTCTAAAACTTCTCAAATCAGCTTGGCACTATGGTAATGCCAGGAAGGAACATCATAGATATTAGATGCTACTTTTTTTTTTCTTTTTTCTTTTCTGTCTTTTCGAGACAGGGTCTCCCTATAGCCCCAGCTGGCCTGGAACTCACTCTGTAGACCAGGCTGGCCTTGAACTCACAAAGATCCACCTGCCTCTGCCTCCCTAGTGCTAGGATTAAAAGCGTGCGCCACGATGCCCGGCTAGATACTACTTTTAAATAATTCCAATATCTCTCATTCTTCAAAGGAAAACTAAGACCTCCAGTTTACTCTCTAAAATGGGCTATGAGTCTCATTATAACAACATTGCTTTTCCCTCTTTTAAAGGTGGTTTAAGAAAATTAACAGACAGTTAGGTGATAGAGAAACTCAAACACTGCAGAAGTTAAGAGATAAAGTCAAGATGCTGCCTGGGTAACATCCCACGGTCAGCCAGGAAGCAACACGGGAAACCACCCATATTCCCTCCAGAATACACCTTTGTAGCTGATGGCCAAAGAGTCGCGTACACATCTATTAAACTTTTCTAAATGTGAAGTGTTTGTCGCCTAAAACACAGTGGATGGGGAGATTGCCCAGGTCAAATTTCTAAATGACTCCTCACATCACAGACCTTATTTTCTCTTCGCTGTTCCTTCAACACTTGCTCTTAGTGAATCTTTCAACATCACTAATCATGACATAATCTGAAATCCTTGAGTGAGTTTGCCTTCTTGTCCATTTCCACTTTAAAATGGTTTTATTCTTGCCCTCCAGACAGTATGCTTCTGCCTATGCATCTAGCACTGAACTCTTGGATGCTGGTGTTCATCTGGGTTCTGATACAGACCTACTGCTATTCAAAATTCTCATCCTACACCCCAGCACAGTGACTGCTCAACAAGGAGCCACTGTTATGTTATCCGAGGAATTAAAGGACAATTCTGCTTCTTTTGGTCCAAAATAAGGATGGGGTGCTTATGGGCAGATGGACAAAAGATTAGGGCCAGTTTTGTTTTTCTTAGAAATACAGGCTGAGGCTGGGTGTGGTAGTCCATGTCTTTAATCCCAGCACTCAGGAGACAGAGGCAGGTGGATCTCTGTGAGTTCAAGGCCAGCCTGGTGGGCTTGAATTCACATAGTGAATTCCAGCCAGGTTGGGCAACCCATCTCAAAAAGAACCACCCCCTCCAAAAAAAAAGGAAAAAAGAAAAGGAAAGAAATACAGGCTAGGAAAGGAATCCACAAGCCAATAATTTCCACCAGGTTCACCAGAGCAACTGATTGGCTTTCTGCATATGTGATATAGATAGATAGATAGATAGATAGATAGATAGATAGATAGATAGATAGATAGATATGTTACATATAATATGTAATGGTTAGGTATATATTCATTCCACAATCTCTCATCCTGTACTATATGTTTCTTCTAAAATGTTACTGATTTTGAATATTTCCCTTTATATGACTTTAATGCTTCCTTATGAAATTTTCCATTTTTATTTTGCTCACGTTCATTCATTGTGTGGCAGACACAATTATCTGATGACTCACTTCAGACATAGCATTCACTGCAGGATCTCAGATTGTGCTTATCAGCATCACATACTCTTAATAGAGATGACCTGTGAAGTTCTCCTCGACACTCTCCCACAGCTCTGCAGGATACCAGGTTTAGGCACACAGTAAGTACTTAATAAATACTAGTTGATGAATGAATGAATAAGTACCATACATGCGCCCTGCCAGACACATGGATGAACAGGTTTGTGTCTTTCTGCAATGTTCGAATTCATTGAATAACAATAAATTCACGAGGATAAGTGGCTTATTGGCAGCAGTTTGCCAAGTAGTCTGCTTCTCCTTGACAGCTGGCCTAGGAAAACACAGGCTCTTTTGTTTCTATTTTTAAAAAAATTTTATTTATTATTTTTGTTTTATGTGTATGAGTGCATTGCCTGTATGTCTGAAAGTGCACCCATGTCATCCATTGCCTGCAGAGACAAAAGAAGGTGTCAGATTCTCCTAGAACTGGAGTTAAGGATGGTTGTTAGCCATCCTGTGGGTGCTGAGAATTGAACACAGGTCCTCTTCAAGAGTGGGTGCTCTTAACCACAGAACCATCTCTCCAGTCCCTTTTATTCCCGATTTATTTATTTATTTATTTATTTATTTATTTATTTATTTTTATTATTTTGTCTTTTTGAGACAGCGTCTCCCATTAGTCCCAGTTGGCTGGGAGCTCACTATGTAGACCAGGCTGGCCTTGAACTCATAGAGATTCACCTGCCTCTGCCTCCCAAGAGCTGATATATATATATATATACACATATATATACATATATATATACACATATATATACGTATATATATGTATATATATATATATATACACACACACACATATGTGGTGTATATATGTTAGAAAATAGCTCCAAAGACTTAAAGAGGGCTTCAAAATTTCAACAGCTTTCAAAGAGGCCAGATAGGCCCAAAGCTGGACAGTTAACAAGGATACAAGAGTCTCTGTAGAAATACAACAATGAACCCAAGCTGTAGATCTGCAGGAGCTGCTGCTGCTGCTGCTACTGTCCCTGCTGTAGAACTGCACTCTAGGGTCAGACTGGATGCAAAGGACAGGACCAGTGCAGGCGAATACATGGATAGCAGTTCAAGTAGCCTGTGCTAGCTGTGAGGACCAAGCTGAGCTAAAACTTCTGGGACAATTTGGAATTGTCTGCCTGTCTTGTTCCTCGACTTACACACTACGTGGGCAGATGACAGGTTAATGGGGCCGGTGCCATCTCAGGGTTTGGTGTCCAACTCTTCATTGGGTCCAAGTGAGGAAGTTGCATCCTTTATTCAATCTGGTGAATCTGGTAAGTTCTTGGGCCTGGTTTTCCTGGTATGATTTTAGTATACCTATGTGCTCAGATAATAGTTTCTTTTGATCAATTTACAGAATGGTATCCTTTCTACTTTTAGGAATTAGGTTCAATTCTTTTTAATCACTCTGTCTTGTGAGTGGTGCTGAACAATGTTGTTCATACATCCACCAAAATGCAGAGTCATCCTCTATTGTCTAAACGGAGTTACCTGCAGTCGTAAAAGGGAGTCTCTCCAGCAAGACTTAGGCTGAAAGATTACTGTTTTACACAATATGGAGTAACATAGGGCAGGGCACAGCCTGATCTCAACAATAAGTTACAGTGGTTAATAAAGATTGATAGTGCAGTGGGAGAGCATGTTCTTTTTCTCTTAAGGAGAATTACAATTTCATTATGAAGTACAAAGCAGACACTATTTATGTAGTTTAAAACACCTGAAAAATCATATCCATGTGACCCTTGAAAACTCTGATAGATGTTTAGAGTATAGATATGTTTATTGTGAATACTTAAATATTTAAGTTTTACATTGTCAGTCAAAACACAATATTTTGGCAGTTCTCTGGCCTTCAAGTAAACACATACGCTCATGCACTTTATTTATCTGACTGAGTCTGAATGGATTAGGTGGAAGGTAAAATATACACAGAAAATGAAATATGCATTAAAATTCTTAAAATATTTTTATTACCTGTTTTAACTTTCTTCCTTTGGAGCTACATTTTTTGAATGTTAATGTCTTGAGGTAAATATGCTTTTCCACGATTTTAAGAGATCTAATAGTCTTCATAAAAATGAAGTTTTAATACATATTTTTTCAATTATTTTATCATTCTTTTTCGATTCGATAACACCAACCTTACCATTTCCTCCTTCAGACATGATTCTGGTCACATCTTGACTCCAATCACAACTTTATGGAATAACTTAAATTTCTTTTTGTTTGTTTGAAGGTAACACTACATCTTAAAATGTTTCCCATTTTGAATTTTATTTAACAAATAAATTAGGAATTATTTTATTTTAATCATCCAGAAAGAGTTCCTATAAATCACTTGGAAATTACACTTTAGAGAACAAAACACAGAGACAAATAATGGTATTCTATTCTACTTGTTGGTACTTCACGTTAGATGCTAGCAAGCTAGCAAACGAAAGTTTTCTGGGTTCTGAGTTGATGTTGAGCTGTAGTATTCCTGTCATAATGCTGTGGGATGCTATTTGTATCTAAGTGTTATAATTATTTAGAAGATCTGCGTTTGTCACTGAGAATCTCAGTCATCCATTTTAATGAAATTCTATTCTCTTTCCCTGTTTCTTTGTCAGGGTTTTACATAAACACAAGCTCACCTCACTTATCTTGGCTCAGGGGAGTAATTCTGTGTGCCAAATGTATGAGTTCTGATCATGAATTCTTTTTATATCACATATATTCCTTCAATCCTACTACAAATTTCTATTTTCTAATGGTCTGAGAAGTGGCAGTGGGCCTGCAGTAACTATAAATATTTTTGCTAAAATAAGCTTAGTTTTCTTGACATACATCTGTAACTTTCTTAGTTACAAGTTTCCACTGAATGCTTAAATAAGGGCTATATTATAATAGGAACATTCAACCATAGTCCCATAATTAATGAGGTTAATGTACAGCACTCACTTTGGATATTATGCTAATTTCATTACTTGCACCAAGTTATAGCATCAGGAGCCCACCTGCCTGTAAATTAGATGAAGATGCAGTTAAATATTTGGGGAAATGCTTTGCATTTTGCACCTTGATTAACCCGAAATACTAAAGTATTTTGTATCGTTTGACTTGACTGTGTTGTATGCTTCATTTTCTATAACACTGAGGATTTTTAAAAGTAGTTGCTTAATCCCTCCTCAAAGTAATACTGTGGTGGAAGTAAAAAATGTGTCATATTTTCTAAAACTACTTTGTTTCATTTCTCAACTAGTCTAAACAGACACACAGGTATTGACTGACAACATTTGTCTTAGTGTCTGAGCCAAAGGAAATTTTTTATTTTTTGTTTCTATTTATTAGATACTATTTTCAGTCCTGGCTATTGGTGTCATGGGAATGACACTGAAAAGCTAGAGGAATCCAAGGGTGAATGGTGAAATAGACTGTTGAAGATATAATCCGTGAGAAGATATTAAAGAATCAAGCATTCCCGACCTCTAGGGAAGTAACCAGGGAAACTATGAAAGCATCTTAAATTATATAAGTTATTGCAAGAAGGAGCAGAGGAACATTGATCATCAGTAGACCACACAAATAGAAAATATATGTTCCAAAGGATGCATTTTGTTGTGGTTCAGAGATCAGCCTTAACTATCTGGCAATCGGCAACAAAATGCTATATGATGAAGCCAAAAATCTCAGGGGGCACTTGTTAAAGAAGATCTGCTGAATTTTGTTGTTCTTTTTAAGCAAATACACACTAAGTGGAGAGGCCAGCTCAGAGGATGAGCCTGCATTGACCCTTGCAGTTCTCATGGAGCTCTCTGTTCTCTTGATACCCATTATGGAGGTTATTACTGGTCACTTCCAAATCCTACCAAGACTTTAAAGGAAGAGCAGCCCCCCAGAAGTTATAGGTAGGAGCTTATTTCTTCTGAGGCGAGAGGACAAGTCTAGGTAAGACAATCTGTCTCTTCTTCCCTCTGTCTGTCCTCTCTCTTCTCTGTCTCTATTTCTCTGTTTCCATCTATCTCTCGTCTCTCTCTCTCTCTCTCTCTCTCTCTCTCTCTCTCTCTCTCACACACACACACACACACACACACACACACACACACACACAATATGTCTGTCTTCAGAGAAACCTTGCAGCAGATAAAGCTTGTTTGCAGGTACCAGCCCAGAACACAGGGGAGATAGAGGATAAGCTAGTGAGTCCCACCCTGTTTTGTTGCCTCAGGGCAGCTTACACTGGGGGTAATGCTCAGCAGTTTTATGTGGGCCCCCTGTAGAGTTATGCAATCGATGGAGCACATCTGGGCAAGGAACAGCTTGGCAGCCGTGGTGTTGATTGCAACATCGAGTGTTGAGAAATAAGACATCTTGGTGAGGTTGGGGATGCGCAATGGTCATGGTGTTCTTCATTTCAGTCTTCAAAGGTTTTAGAAAGAAGAAAAGCATGCCCAGAAGGCTCTGCAAGCTGAGAATGTGAGTCTGTGTTGCAGACATCAGCAGGACAGAGATGGTGAAATCACCCTCAGCCCCCAGACTCGAGAGACCCAGATTGATCTTGTGATGGCAAAGAGTATGAAGCTCCACCATCTGGGAATTCTGGGACCTGCCTCGGCCATATTCCACTCAGGGTAGAAAGCTTTAATGATAAGAATAACTTCAAATACCAGCTTAAAAGAACTCATCACTCTCAAAACTCAACCCTTGCAAAAGACATAAACTCAGTTCCTCTATGAGGAAGTTGAGCTGTAAAATTAAAATTTAACTTGGGGCTGAGAAATGGCTCTGTGATTAAGAGCACTGGCTGCTCTTTCAGAGGACTCGGGTTTGATTCCCAGCACCCACATGGAAGCTAACAACTGTCCATAACTCCAGTTTCAGGGGATCTGATGCCCTCTTCTGATCTCCATGGGTTTTACATGACATGGGTGCACCTACCTACATGCAAGCAACACACCTATACACATAAAATAAAAGTAATAAAATATTTTTAAAATTAAAATTTAACTTAAAGAATTAAATGTGTTTAAACTGAGCTACTAACATCTTCAAAATTAGTGAGATTACCCAGTGCAGGCACATACGTAATGACTGGAAATCTTAAATATTTCTGGTACTAAAATAATCAGTATAAATGTTTTTGAAAGCAATTAGTAATATGTGTCAATATCCACAAAAACAGATTTTTGACTTCCTTTAGCCCAGAAGTCATATTTCTGATACTCCAACCCAGGGAATTAGTCCATAATAGAGAAAAAAAACCCTGTATGCTCAGAGTTGTTAATGTATTATTAATAGGAGTCAAAATGTATGATCAACAAGATGTTCAACAATAAAATCTATATCAAAAATATATATTTCATTTTAGAAATATCTACCTAAATTTGATTAAAGGTAGTGTCTAAGTCACATTAAAGGCAATAGCTGATACGTATGCATGATTCTGGGGCTATAAGATGTTAGAAGTTTAAAATGTTGCATATGTAAACCAAGCAGGTCAAAGGTCATGAAAACCTGCTGAAGCCAGCAATAGTTACATTGTAGATGTAAAGCATTGATTTGTTATCTCTCAATTTCCAAAATTTTCTATTATGTAGTTAATTTTACTTTATTTGTTTAAACATATAATTTTTAGTATTTAGCTAAAGTAAGTAGCATAAGCTTTATTTCATAGGTGAATAAATAATATGTGTTCCAAATGTTTAGAAGTCATAGAGGTCTCCATATTTCCAGGTCAGTTCATTCTCAGTTCCCTTATTTATCTCTCAGAAAAGAAAATCGTCCCTTACGTAACTCTGCACACTTCACTAGGCAGAGCCCAGAGTGCTCATGTCCAGTTTGTACTCAGTGCTCTGAGTCTCCATTTCTCCATCCTTCTTGCTGTCACCTGTGTTCTCGAACATTCATCTTTGGACTTCTGCATGCTCAACTCCTAGAACTTCCATAAGATTAAGTCCAAGATGCTCTAACTTGAATAAAGTTGGCATGAAAGGCAATTATATATTAAAAGTAATTAAGTACTGCTGATTTAACGTTACCATTTATGGATGCCTGTAACTTTCCTGGTGAATATAAAGTATTAACTATTTAAATCTTCTTAGAGTAGTTAAACTATTGAGTGGAAGAATGGATATTTGGAGTACTTAGCTGTACCTGTGCTCCCCATGTGTGTCTCACCCTGCTGGGATCCTAACAGATCCCTCTGCTGGGACCCTGCTGTATCAATACCCTCAGTTTATGTGTCATCTGAATCCCATGTTCATGTAAGATCCATTTCAAGGACCCAATATGTCATTTCTTGGCTTTAACTTTACTGCCAACCACAAGGCTGGCTTATAGCGAGTTTTCAAATTATTTTTTAATGAGACAGAATGTTGTTAGGTCACATGTATCATTTCCACTTTATAGCTGAGGAAGCTGAGACACAGAGAGATAGGTCACACTTAGGGAATTGTGTAGCTAATGGAAATGGACTTGGAAATGGACATGAAATCAGAATCCAGTCCTGTAAGCACTGATCCACACAGTGTCCTCATCAAGTTCATGCTGGTAGCCTTTTCATTTTAAATCAGCACATGGAAATGTATTCGCTTTGTTAGAAGCAAACTTCCTTTGGACTGATTGACAGTATTTAACTTTTGGGTTTATCTCTCGCCCTTTTCTTCTCTTCCTTCTCTCCCTCCCTTTCAGTCTTCCTGTCATAAATGATAAATGTGAGGCAAACGCAGTGTTCCCTGGACGTTCCTGCCTGATCACCACTGGTGCTTCATTGTTGCATTTATCTTTTCTTTCAGATATAATGATTCAAATGCTCTGTTGAGTTTGGAGAGTTTTAATATGTCATTAGACCTAAAAAAGGAAAGGGTAGGTGTCCACCTGTGAAAAAGCAATAATAGAGGGGATTAGTTTCCCAAGTCTGGCACGGGGCTTCCTGCACTGGCCAGCATCCAAGCTACTGGAGTTCTGCATCATTGGCCTTTGGGAGCCCCCCAAAGCTGCAGCACGTGCCCAGGCAGGCTTCTGGGTGCCGAGGAGAGCGGGGCATGCACTTGGAAGGGAAGGTTTTGGATTTGGCATTCCTTTCCTTCATTAAGCTAAGGAATATTCAGTGTTGGTTCCTGGCTCCCCAGTGAAGGTGGTACCCCATGTTCCTCTGGTTTCGAGACCTGACCCCCTCTCAATTTCCTACCATGCACTTTCTTTTGAATTGAACTGGAGAAAGTTTTCAACTCTTAATCCCCTATCTTCCATCTTTTCCTTCTAGTCTACTTTGCTTCTTTCCCTCCTTAAATCATTACCATAATCTTGGCTTCAAAACAATCAGCATCAGCCAAGGACAGTCTCTTGGGGTAGAGATTACTTTCATGTGTGGCCTAAACATAGTGCACAAACTATTCTCTGGAAAAGAAAACAAAAACTCTGTCTTCGAACACGGTCTATATATTCTCCTGTAAAGGAAGCTTTCCAGTGTGCTTCCCCGTGTCCTGAACGGCCCTCTGTGAAACCAAACATAAGTGCCTGTCTGGCACCGAAGCATTGTCCATGGGGAAGAACAAGAGCCTACGCCATGATTCTAATTTTAGAATGCTGTAAAGATAAAAAATGTTTTCACTATGACTTTTCCCTAAAAGTCAAAGACTTGTAGTGTGTTTGGATAAAAAGTTGATGGAGAAGAGAACTGGAGGAGGGGCAGAGTGGAAGGAGGCAGTGTAACATGCTCAGAGTGGGGACGCTTGAAGAATGTGTGTTCTGCTGTGGTTACTGCAGTGAGTCAAGTGGAAAAGGTTCTTTTTAATATTGCTCTTCTCACATCACAGGATGGTCTCATATAAGACTTTTTACCCTCCATAGCCATGTGGTGAGAGCAAGACAGACACACAGAAGGCTCCAGCCATTTTGGAATTGTTAGTTCGACATCATCATGCTTCAGAGTGAAAGCCAAAAAACATCAAAAATCCTCATAATAAATAACAAATACTGAATAAAAATAAGAATAACTTTGGAAAAGTTATATTATCAAAGTGACATAATAAAGTTAGATTTGTTTTTAGTTCATTTATTCATAGACATGGATTCATTAGCAATACTCTATCATTTTCCTTGGCTCTGGGATTTAAAGATAAATCCCTTTCCTCAAGTGCTTGAGAATAATAGATGCAGATGAACTTGTAGATATATAATTTACATCTCAGTGTTATAAGCATTTAATGACGATGGCAGTAACTGGTGATATTCAGAATTTTTTTTTTTTTACTTTCAATGGAGCCTTTATTTCTTGTTAAATATAGAAAGGCTGCCTTTATGTCATCACTTTGTACATTTTTTTTTCCTGGGTAAATGACTGTGGGGGAAACAAAGACTTCATATGGCCTCTGCCATTTTCATCTGTGACAGAGAGACAAATACAAGAGTGGCTTTTGGAAATAATGTGCTATAAGAACTATTATGATAAATTTTAAATGTGTTTGTGTTGATTTATGTGCATTCTTAAGATTTTATTTATTTATTTTTTTATTTTTATTTTTCTAAAGCCTAGGGAACAATCCGAGGAAAAGGGGGCGTGGTAGAATATAAGGGCTGTGATTGGGGTGAACTACGAAACTACAGAAACATAGACTGGACTCTTATTTGATCAACATGATTGTACATATAAGCTCCCCAGCTGGACAATGGGGGCCTCGGGTTGTATAAGTTTGGGCATAGCTGCTTGCAAATTGGTTTTACATGAAGGATGCCTGTATTTATTACTTATGACCTATCGTGGTGGCATACGCCTTTAATCCTAGCACTTGGGAGGCAGAGGCAGGCAGATCTTTGTAAGTTCAAGGCCAGCCTGGTCTACAGAGTGAGTTCCAGGACAGCTGGGGCTACAGCGAGACCCTGTCTGGAAAAAGACTAAATAAATAAATAAAATAAATAAATAATAAAAAAACAAAAACAAAATAAAGATATTCAGAATTTTGACCAAGCAGCATGCTACAGGCACTAACAAATCATAGACACCGTGCTGATCAGGCTGGGAGTTGCGAGTGTGAGAGACGCCCTGCTGTGTGACGTATCTCTCCCTTTAGTGCAATTGTGGAGAGATCCAGGAGACTCCAAGGAAGTCTAGAATGGTCAGTAGATTAGGAGGGGAGGGATTTGGTCATGATGGTGATGATGGAGTGTTCCAAAACCGCCTAGTACCCAGTGCAGTAGTGCTGACTCATGCCTGCTTTGGGTTTGGTGTTCATTTAATCTGTTTAAAAATGAATTTTTGGGAGGGTGGGGGAGTGTCGGTGACTCAGTCATTAAAATGCTTTTTGTGTAAATATGAAAACCTGAGTTTGACTCCCGCAACCCATGTTAAAAAGCTGGATGTGGTGGCATGCGCCTGTAATTCTGGAACTGGGGGCATGGGGAATAGGCAGGTCTCTGAAGCTCAATGGCCAGCCTGTCTAGCCTACTGGGTGACTTGTAGGCTAATGAGAGATCTTGTCTCAAAAAACAAGGTGGTTGATTCTTGAAGTCTGACACTCAAGGTTGACCTCTGTCCTCCACATGCACACATCACATGTACCTACACACACACACACACACACACACACATACACACACACACAGATGCATGCTTGCACACGTGCATGAATGTCCAGCCATTTCAATCAGTATAATTCTAGGTTGCTGCCTATTTTAACCTCACTGAGTAAGGTTTTGCAGCTGTCACTAAGCCTAGCTTCAGATGATGTACATGTCACCCTGGGGCGGGTGGAGCATGTAAGGAAGACTTTGATGGGACTCTGCTCAGCCCAGGTTTTGGGTTTAAATGACTGATGGCACGTGCGGGTTCAACACAGATATTACCACTACAAAGGGTAGTTATCTACTGCCTTTAATCTGACCATATTGTGTTTCATCATTGGTCTCTGCTGTGAAATAAAAACCTTGTTGTACAGCGACTGCTTTAATATGTCATCTTAAAGATTGTCCTGCCAATCCCGTCTCAAAATCTAGTCCTAGTGACCAAACTTGAAAGGTTTTTAAATGAAGATAGAAGTTGTTCAGTAGTTATCTATACATAATTACCTCTAAATTCACATTCAGTATTTGGTTATTTGATCCAATAGAAGAGAAGTAAGGAATAGAATTAATGGAGATGCTATTCTTTAAATATATGCACACATTGATAAAGCACAAGAGATATTTTTAAGCTCTTTGTTATTATTTTGGTTACTGAATCAATATTATATAGCAAAGTAAACAATGAAATGTATACAAGCACAGAGGTCCTGATTCTAACTGACAGAACTAACCAAGCACTGCGTATTGTTCTTCATAACTTCTGACGCAATTAAATGCAAGTATTCCCACTTCCCCAAAGTCTCATATTTCTACACGAGGGAGGCAGAGTGTGCATGTAGCAAGATCAAACAGCAGGCCTCATGACTGTGTGTACCCAGGGAGAATGATTAGGGCTCCAGAGGGATTTGTGTGCCTGCCATACCTTGGGCACTTCCCCTTCTCAATCCCATTGGAATTTCTCAGCTGCAGCCATCAGTCCAAGGGGTTAGATGAGCATACAAGCAGAGAATATTGCTCCCATTCATTACCACTCCCTGGTTCCTGCCACAGTTGTGAGAAGCTGATAGAGCTGTGAGCTGTGGCTTCTCCACCTCTACCCTCTCTCTCTAGGCACTGGCTACTATTATTATGCCTATAGAATGAGGTGCTTGCCTGTTTGATGTGAGTTGGTTGACTTAGCTGATGTTGGGGTGTACTTCAATGGACCTTGGGGTTCTACTTTTGTAGCTGTTGGACACAGATGCTGTCACTTAGTGAGGAAATATTTTATTGTGTTTCTCAAAGAATCATAGTGTTAGAAAGAAACACAGCTTTCTAGTATAGTCACTCACTCCATGTTATACATAAGAGGTCTCAGAGTCTGTAGAGCTTAATAGCAGCAAGGTACAGGGAGTCTGTTTTTCTCTCCTCAATCTTGCCATCTCCTTTTGTCAAAGATTACTTCAATCAGTACTCCTAATGGAACTTCTGAATTAAAATATTATGTGTCAATGGATGCACTGGAAAGGATTAAACAGATGTTAAAGGTAGTCAGTAGAAATATATAAATAACTTTAGCAGATTTGGCCTCAGTTTTATGAATTGTTGTTATAGAATTTGTAATATTATCACCAAGTTATTATCCACTTAACTGGTATAAACGCGTTTGTGAAACTCTCCTTCAGTTGCCTGAGATGCCAAATAAACACCCCAGTGTTCTCTAAGGGAGACATTTTCTGTTATAAAATCCTGTGCATCTCATCTCATGGGAAAGACTTGGGCCAATATTCTCACACTGCTCCAAGACCCAGAGTTAACACCTGATGGCTGTGTTGATAATGATGGAGTTTTGTTGGGTTTACCCAGCATGTACAAGTAGTATGAACATTTTTTTGTTCTATAAGTCTCTGACTTGCAGACTGTCTGCCTTCTTACTGTGCCTGTTTACCCTGTAGGTCCATCTGTCTAAGCTTCCAAGTTAGCTTCACCATGTCAAACACTGCTTTTACAGTATTTTATACATATTACTTGCCCCAGCTGTCCTTTCGTCATGTGTACCTTAGGTTTTTGAGAGACTTATGCTTGACATTACTGTTGGTTTTTCCACATACTGGGGTGTTCCCTAACATCTTCAACTTGAGGGCTTCAAGAATCTGTGCCAATCTCATTCATCCAGATGATTCAAGCATAGATTCTTACTTCCGTGAGAGCACCTCCTTGCCTAGCTCTGGTGCCATGGCTGGCTAGCTGTGTTTGCCTTCTCCTTGCCCCATGGCACCACCTCATCTCTTTGCTTACTCTTCAAATCAAGCTGAAGAGTCTCCTCTCTGCCAAGCTGTTTCTACTCTGTTCTCTGAGTGACTGCAGTAGAGCCTTTGCCATTTGCCATGTAACTCTGTTAGGAGCTAGCTAATATTATTCTTTGCTTTGTTTTTGTTTTCTGTATTGTCTGTCTCACAAATTCAAGATGTCTAAAGGAAGAAACCAAATATGCACATACAGTGCTGATTGCATACACCACTTACATTTACTATTTGACTTCAAATATTTTAATAGTCAAGAGTTTCTTTAGCTAGGACCACATTTATCTTAGCATAAAATAGAAAATAATCATTCTCAGTCAGGTGTCTAGGGGATTTATTTTATTCACAGTAATCCTTTTTTACTCTAGCAATAACAACTGACTTCAAAGCACACCAGCAGAACTTAAGAATTTCTTAATAATGATTGCATAATGAGGTGACTGCTCATGGGAGATGACTAAACCTGATTAGGTCATATATATTCACAAATATGCATGTGGAATATAGGTCGTGCCTAATGGATTAAAGTCCTAATTTCTTCAATTTGGTACCACTCAAATAGAGAGAAGGGTGGTGGAGTATATATGAAAATTTATTCTGTTGAGCATATTTTACACAAAACTCTTTGTTTAAAGAAACCTACTTTATGTTACTATCTAATCATCCTAATTATAATGCTTTCTTTTATGTTGTAAAAGGCACCTAATGAGCCAATCTATTGCTAAATTAAAAATAGGAGGCATATAATAGATAGTATCATAGTTCCTTCTTTAAAGATTTAAAAAAAAAACATTTTCTTTAAAGATTTTTCTCTGTAATGTCACATGTCATCATAATAAAATGGCATAGTTACGGCCTGCTCTATTTTATAAGCTCTATGATAATCAAGTTGTGAAATAAGAGAACTCCAATCCAATTCTACTTCAAAATTACCATCTCCCTGGTTGCCTAAAATTGCACTGTTGAATGTTCTTCATCTTTAAGGTTCAGTCCTTTAGGGCTGATTGGCACTTGTAGTCAGACATACTGCTTACTAGCTATTGATGTCTGTTCCAGCCTGGCAAGCTCTGGGGTTCCCATCTTTGTTACAACAAAGATGCCCCATGGGAAGTCAATGAAGCACTGAGCCATGTTTTCTTTACTCTAGGGCTCTGAGAGTGTGTGTCCACTGAAACAGAAGATTTTCTATTTTTTTAAACCATCATAGTTCCCACTCAGCATAGTAGACATGCAATTTCCAAAGTTAAAGTTGGACATCTTAGGTTGGCTCTTGTGCATTTTGACTGAAAAATGTTTGCTTTCTGGATGGATAGAGCAATCAGGAAGCTCCAGAGTTATGAAATCATAGAGGGAAAGTTTCACAGAACTCTTTCATAATAATTTTTTTGTATTTTAAGAGATTTGCCTGTCAAGATAAATCTGAGATTTAACTCTAAGGAAGAAACTTAGTTTTGAAAGTGGAAAAGTTGGGAAATTTTAAGTTGTTTTTTGGTGGGAGGGATTTTTGAGACAAGGTTTCCTATAGCCCAAACTAGTCTGGAACTTGCTACTACTACGGAGACCAGGTTTCAGTTTCACAGATATCCCCCTGCTTATGCCTCTGAGTCCAGAGATTAAAGGCATGCTCCACTCACACCTGGCTCTGAAGTATCTTTTTGAATAGCTACATTGAACTTGATTTTCTGGGGAAGAACACCTATGCTAATTGTCTTCTTTTAAAAAAAACATCTTTTTGGTCTTTTTGAGACTAAAGGGTCTCCCTTTAGTCCCAGATGGCCTGGAGCTTGCTATGTAAACCAGGCTGGCCTTGAACTCACAGAGATCCACTTGCCTCTGCCTCCCAAGTCCTGGGATTAATGGTGTGGGCCACCACTCCCGGCTTTAAAATTATTTTTATTTTATGTGTTTGAGTGTTTTGAGTGCATGCTTGTTAAATACATCTGTGTGTGCAATGCCTGCAGAGGCCACGAGATGACATTAGACCCTCTGGAACTGGAGTTAGAATTATTAACCACCTTGTGGGTACTGGGAATCAAACCTAGGTCCTTTGCAAAAGTAGGCATTACTGTTAACCACTGAGCCACATCTCCAGTCCCTTAGCTTGAGGTCTTCTAAGGGAGGCTATGCAGTATTCTAACCTGTATTGCATTTTATTCTCATTAGTTTAACAAGAAAATTTGATATTTTATAGAACTCTTTTCATAAACATAACATTTCCAAATATACCCTGGCATTGAGCAATTAATTCTTTTATAGGCAAAGAGCAACTCCTCCTCAAATTACAGTTTGAAGTATGTCATGCCATCACTATTCCTACTTAGAAACCAAAGATAAAGGTTTAAAAATGGTGTACTTCCAGTAAACAACTCTATTAAAATGTTTATTAAACTGACAGTGGTATTGCAAGAAGGTATAACAAAATATTTCTTCATAAGTGTGCTTGGAAAAGACAGGAGAGAATAGGCCACATTAGTCTCCTCCCTTTCCTCCTCTCACTCTTCTCTTTAATTTACCACAATGGTTCTTAAATTTGGGGGTGATCTTTTATTTTGAGACAGGATCTCCCTATAAGTCCAGCAGGCCTGGAACTGGCTATCAGTGGGCCAGGCTAGTCTCAGTTTCACAGAGATTTACTTTCCTCTGCCTCCCAAGTGCTGGGATCAAAGGCATGAGCCATCGGGCCCAGCAAAATTTGATGTTTTAATTAAATGTATTTCACATATCTATTTGAAATAAAATTTGAATAAGGAGAGGACAGGAAGGAGTGATGAAGGAGCAGGGAGGGCATGACCCAGAGAGACCGAGGTGGGCGTCAGTCGGATTGGTTAAAGCCTCCTGCACTGCTCAGCAAGTACTTCCTCTCATAGTAAGTGATCAGGGAAACTGCATAATACAAACGAGCTGGAATGATCAGTAATTGTATATGGGTGGACTTGAAGAGACCAGAAAGAATTTAGAGCTGAAAACAAGGGCTTAAGCTATAACATTAGCAGCAGGGACTTCTGTAAAGAAGAAGCTCTGTAGGCATTGTCTTAAGTAAAAAATCGATAAAACACAAAATTTCTCAGGAATGAGAGGGGGGTACTGAAAATGACTTTGAAGTTTCTATTTTTTAACTTTCATTTTATGTGTATGAGTGTAATTGCATGCATGTATGTGCACCTGTGTCGTGCAATGCCCATAGAGGTCAGAAAGGGTGTTGGATTCCCTTGGAACTGGCAATGTGGACAGTTGTTAGCTGCCCTGTGGGGTGCTAGAAATTGAACTTGGATTTTCTGCAAGAGCAGCCAGTGCTCTTAACTTCTGAGCCATCTCTCCAGACCAAAAATTTTTGTTTTGTTTTGTTTTGAGTGAAAAATTGTCATGACAACCCAGGTTCTGAATATCAGAATTTTGCTAAGAAAGTCGTGGGCTTGTTATTTAGATTGTTCAACCTGAGTTGATACTGAGAACCTACCACATGAATGTTATAGCTTCAAGGGTCTTAGTGAACAGCTTGGAAATGTGAAAGTTTATTATAGTTGGTCACATTTAAAGAGTGTTTATTCTATGCCAGACATGATTCTAAACAACCAACTGGTCGTATCCTCAGAGAATGAGACACATATTCCAACTTACCTCATTAGAAAGTGAAGAAAGTTGACACAAAGGAGTTAATGAGGTAACTGGGTCTTTGTTGTGAGGGAGGAGGGAGAGCTGCAGAAGGAGATGGAAAAGTGGCTGTCTAGAAACTCTGGGGCTAGATCGCAGGCAGGAGGAGCAGAGGTTGCCATTTGCCCCCTTTTCTAGTTAATCAGACTCCAAAACCTAGGGCTGGGGAGTCGGTTATTTAGTAGAGTGTTTGCTTAGTATACATAAAATCCTGGGTTCCATTGCCAGCACGACATAATTTGGGTGTGCTAGTATATTCCCACAGGCCTAGAACTCTGTAGGTAGAGTCAGGAGATTCAGAAGTTCAAGATTGGGCTGGTGAGGTGCTGCGGCAGATAAAGGCACTTGTTCCTGAAGCCTGGTACTCTGAGTTTGATTCTAGGAACCCCATAACGATGTAAAGAGAGAACCAATTCTTCAAAGTTGTCTTCTGACCTCTATGCATGTGCCATGGCACATGTGCCCCTTATTGTGTACCTCTTGGCTACAGGACACATTGTGGGCACAGCACTTTCCTTCCTGTGCATGGAACCTTCCCAGCATGGAACCTATTTGTCCGCCTAAGTGCTGTGTGCTCAGTACTTACAAGTCAAAGACTTCCTTCTATTCTCAGAACAGCTCTCTGAAGTAGATACCATTTACCTTCTGTGGACAGATTCTAAAAGGTTAGTCTTTCCAAGGTCATATAGCTAGACTATTGAACTGATAGGTTCAAACAAAGGTCTATATGATTGGTTTGTAATGTTAGACTCTGGCCATTTTTTTTAACCAGAATAAGTTTTACAAGGGGATTATTCCATTATTTTAGAGAACAGTTATCCATTAAACCAATATTTAATGATATGTCAGATACTGAGCATACAGCAGTTAATAAAACAGACAATATCCCTTGTTTCTAATAGATTATTTTTATTTTTAAACTTTACTTTGTTGTATCAGAGTAGTGTATATATAGATACTATACACACACACACACACACACAGAGATAGGTGCTAATCTTATTGATGCAGGGAGAAACAGTGTCTCCTAAATGTTCTTATTCTCATTCATAAAAGAATTTGAACTCAAATGGAAGCTTTAGAACAATTTTCATAGAATTTAAGCTGGGACTCTCTGCAACTTTCTTGAGGAGAACGGAGTGGAGAAGGGAAAGCCATGAGGCCACGCAGGCTTGGAGGCTGCAAGGAGACCCCACATGGGCAGATTGGCAGCCACATGGTGAGGAGAGGAAGCTTTAGAAAAAAGTAAAGAAATACAGATCCTAGGGCAGCCCAAAGTGTTAAAGAAACCATGCTTCAAAAGGGATATGGAATTCAGCAGGGGAGGGGAACTATGGGAGGCTGCCCATGGGGAAAGAAGTGTAAAGATGATTAAGATATTCTGTACGAAATACACAAAAATTCAACAAAGAACTACAAGAATAAAATAGAAAAAAGAGAGAGAAACAGGATATGAAGAAGAAAAGGAAAGATTATGCTTTTCTGAAGAGCAAGGCACTAGAAGGCAGGGATGGGGCATAGGGAGTGAGGGAGAGGGGATGTTCCAGGCCAAAAGAGTTCAGTACCTCATTGAGCCACTAGGTAATCTGCCCATCTACTTAGCATGACTTAAGGTGAGCCTGCCTTCCTAGGGGTGGTCCCATGACCAGTTGATTGACCACTGAAATGGGAAAGGTGGTTCTTCAAACAAACTAGAGATTTTATTTTTTTGACCAGTTAATCGTATGGGGCTTTTTGATAATCTAACATTATCTCTGTAGAGGTTTTCCACATATGAGGGAAGAACAGTTTACTTTTATAAAATAACTCCATCTGACTTTGCAATGTCTCATAATTATTTTTTTACTTCAAATGAGAAGCTGAAAATAAGCATATAAACTAGACTTGTAAACAGAGGTCTATGGAAATAATCAGGAATGCTCTTTTAAGTTTATCTTAAAGCTCCTGTCTTTCTTTTGTTTAAAATTATTTTATTTCTACTTTATGTATATGAGTGTATTGTCTGCATGTATGTAAGTGCTGTGCCCATGTCATGTAATGCCCATGGAGGTCGCCTGGAACTGGAGTTAAGGACAGTTGTCAGCCGCCATGTGGGTGCTGGGAATTGAACCCAGTCTTCTGCAAGAGTAGTCAGTGCTCTTAACCACTGAGTCATCTCTCCATCCCCAAGCTCCTGTTTTTCTTAATTGCAGTCCTATCCAGCTGCATAGGAAAAAAACAGCCATCCATAGCTTGCTTAGAAGTGGCTAGTCTATAGTCTTATCTAATAGTTAGACTAAGGTATAAACCTGTGGCCAGCCACATTCTACCTGTTTGACACAAAAAGAATGACTGAATCTTTCTCTCTCTTTCACTACTTACCAAAGAAATGACACAATTGCAATAATAAATAAATAGCATGATGTGTTTAGTGCTTAGTCTGGACCAGATGTGTAAAGGCACTCATAATCATTAACCAGCATCATTTATGGCTTTTATGACTTACAAGTACTCAGAAGTATTACTGCCATGTCCTATGGTCCATGAGGTTTTCTGACTTCAGTGGACAGCATCTTACTCCATCACTTTTGTATGAACTGCTTTCAGACACTCATGCCATGACGGGATGCTTGTTTTACTGAATCCAGGCTGCTCTGCAACCCCCACCCCTCTGAGCCACCACAGTGTCTTCCTCTAGTCCCATCTCTTCTTTGTGTTTATGTGTACCCCATTACTAATTTTCTGTGCTAAAGTAGTTCTTTTTAGTTTACTTTTAAAGTGTTTACTGTTGGTTGCTAATTTTCACAATAATATAGTAATAAGCAATTTTGTTAGCCTAAAGAATTCTAGACTTTATTTACATGTGTGTTATGGTCTATAAGATGCTATTGTGTTTACCTCATATATTGAATTTGTTAAAATGTGCAACATTGCAGAGCTGTCAGTGAAAATAAATCCCAAGTTCTATTACATTTTTCCATTTTCCATGATGAAGATTGTTTCAATATCTGAAAAATTTTAAAGTAACATTTGATTTAAGTGCATGAAAAACTACTCAATTTTTGAACTGGTTATTTTCCTGTTAGTTTAAAAAATCCTTTTAGAGCTTTGTCTCCCACTCTAGGTTCCACTGAAAAATGTAAGCTAAAAAACTCATTATTTCTTTTTGCCTGTAAGCTTGGCAACTAATCTTGCTTAAAATGTGGCGATGTTTTAATATATGATCACTCACTGTGTAGTACGTAATCTCACAAAGAAACGCATCTATTGCTCAGCCCCTACTTGCTGACATCCTGAAGCTCTCTCCCTTGCAAAGAGAAATTTAAAAAGCTGTCATGATAAATCCCCTGCAGGATCATGGAGTAAAACTCTCCAGTACCATAATAATGAAACACTTTATGTGTGGGAGAAGAGTGATAGAAATAACAAGTGTGTTCCATCAGACCCCAGTCCAGTCAATGAACTGCAGTGTCAGACTATTGGTAGTCTTGAGAAGTTTCTATTGCATGCTCCATATTTATTATCTGCATGTGAAAACAACAATAATTTACTGGAATTCCATTTCTGAAAGGAAAGCATCTATGTGAAGCCCTAAAATTTTGCTTGTTCTGGGTCTGGAAATCCCTCTCTTTCATTGTTCAGAATATTCTTGTGAGGTCCAACTGTTTCATATGTTTTTATGGACACATAATTTCTTCCTAGCTATAAAATGCATAAATATAAATGAATTCTGAATAAACATGAAATGCTTTGCTTAAACTTAGCACCAGCTAGAACTGCACTTAGCCTGGGCTAATTGGAAGGAAGTCTTGGAACTTCAGTTCTGTTGGCCTCTTTCTATAAGAGAAATAGAAACAAAAAATAGAAATCAGCCTATTTGAAAAGAACTGCAATCATCACATCATTTTCAGAACTACATTTGCCACAATTCTGATATATACTTATGTTTATTTAAAACATTTAAATGACAATATTAAATTCTTACCTTATTTAAAATTGGGAAAAATAGAATTCTTGATATTTTTCATAAGAAATATGAAAACTTCCTTTGCCAGGAAGGTTTTCCTTGCTGTTTATGAACTCCCTTAATGAGAAGTATATTCTGGAATAACTATACCATTTTCTTCAAAACCAGTGGCTTTTAAGCTGTTTGGATACTTCCTCAAAAAAGTATTGTGTTTTACACTTAAACTGCCACGTATGTATAGATCCTCCCAGTTGACTTTAGATGGCCTACTGTTAATGAATCCACATTTATTAGGCACTCAAGAGAGTCTTTCCCCTCTCTTTAATATCTTCCATGAGTCATGCTCTTGCAAATGGTGCTAAGGACAAAACCCAGGATTTTGTGCACGTGAAGCACGCCACACACTAGATTCCTAGCCCCTAAGATTGCATTTTTTAAAATCTTCATTCAGTGAACCGAACTTCTTTGTGTTTTAGAAATTTTATGTGGAACTATTAATTTTGTTCTGTGTAAAATTTTTAAAATAACATTTATTTTAAAATGTCTGTTAAATGAATTATTGGTATTTTATTTTATTTTTTAAATTCCTGTAGGGATTTGACAAAACAATTTTACGACTTTGGGGGAGCAGTACATTATAAATTTCCACAGCTTTATTAACAACATGACATGCTCTACCAAGGTATAAACATAAAAATTTGCAACATCATGTTTGTTTATAACTAAGATATAGCCAGTTGTGGTGTACCCTACAACTTAGCATTTTTAATAATACTTTTATTGATATTTTGTGTATTCAGACATCATTTTTCACTTCAATTTAGGCACATTCCCCCTTCCCTTTCCCCCACCCCATCCCAGATTACGCATTCTGCCATACATGTCCTTCATCTTTCTCTCAGTCTTTTTAAAGTTTTTCTCTGTAAAGGTCCATTGTTTGGGGCAGAATTTAACTATGTCAGTCCGTTCTTTGACCCAGTCCTTATGTTGTTGTGGTTCCCTCCCCATTGTATTGCTCCCAAATATGCCTATATAAACGTCATACATGTGCCAGAGTTATGTCCTCCAGAAATAAACTGTATGTTAACTCCAATATATGTTTAGGAGTTCACATTTTTTTCCTTTAATTTTATATTACTCTAAAATGTGGATGTATAATTTTCACCCATATACATTAATTACCATGTCTGAAAATATGTGGTAAGTTAACTCTAGGGCTCATTAAGAGATTCACCTTATAACATCACAATTGCTTTCAGATAGAAAGAGATATAACAATAATATTGCTCAGCTTGTCTTCCAATTGGGGGATTTGGTACTAGCATCCACAAATGAGGGAAACCATTCACCGTTTGTTTCTTTGGGACTGTGTTACTTCACTTAGCATGATGGCTTCGAGTTCCATCCATTTACCTGCAAAGTTCATGATGTCATCTTTCTTTACCGCTGCATAGAATTCCATTGTGTAGATGTACCACATTTTTGTTATCCACTTATCAGTTGAGGGTCACCTGGGTTGCTTCCAACTTATTGTTGTGAAGATCACTGCAATAAACATAGATGTGCATCTATCTTTGTAGTATGATGAGTCTTGTGGGTATATACCCAGTAGTGGTATGGCTGGGTCAAGTGGTAGGCTCGTTTTGAGTTTTTTTTTTTTTTTTTTTGTCTTTTT
This sequence comes from Rhizomys pruinosus, assembly GCA_009823505.1. Classification (NCBI taxonomy): domain Eukaryota; kingdom Metazoa; phylum Chordata; class Mammalia; order Rodentia; family Spalacidae; genus Rhizomys; species Rhizomys pruinosus. The sequence goes on from VZQC01005402.1 coordinate 597,863, forward strand.
GAGACAGTCTCCCTTTAGTCACAGCTGGCCTGGAGCTCACTATGTAGACCAGGCTGGCTTTGAACTCACAGAGATCTGCCTGCCTCTCCCTCCTGAGTGCTAGGATTAAAGGTGTGTGCCACCACGCCCAGCTCATTTTGAGTTTTTTAAGGGTTCTCCACACTGCTTTCCTCAGTGGTTGTACAAGTTTACATTACCACCAGCAGTGGATGAGTGTTCCCCTTGCCCCACAACCCTAAACCCAATAGACAAGAAGAAATAACAAAAATCAGAGCAGAAATCAATGAAATAGAAACCAAGAAAACAATAAAAAAAAAATCAATGAATCCAAAAGTTGGTTCTTTGAAAGAATAAAAAAGATAGATGGACCTCTAGCCCAGTTAACCAAAAGAAAGAGCATCTCCAAATTAATAGTATTCGTGATGAAAAGGGAAATATCACAACAGATAAAGAAAAGATTCAGACAATCATATGAGAATACTTCAAAAACCTATACTCTACTAAGTTTGAAAACCTAAGAGAAATGGATGAATATCTGAAATCCTGGGAACCAACAAAGCTTGACCAAGAAGAGATTGCCAGTCTAAACAGACCCATAACATCAGAGGAAATTGAAGATGTAATAAAAAACCTCCCACCTAAAAAAGCCCAGACCCAGATGGTTTCACGACAGTATTCTATAAAACATTTACAGAGGTCTTACAACCATTACTACTCAAACTATTCAGAAGGATACAAAGAGAGGGAAATCTCCCAAATTCCTTCTATGAAACCAGCATCACTCTAATATCAAAACCAGGCAAAGAAAAAACCAAAAAAGAAGACTATAGACCCATCTCACTAATGAACACAGATGCAAAAATGCTAAACAAAATACTTGCAAATTGCATACAGACCCACATCAAAAAGATCATCCATCATAACCAAGTTGGATTCATACTAGAGATACAGGGACAGTTCAACATACATAAATCAATAAATATCATAAAACACATAAATGGAGTGAAAGACAAAAAACACACAATCACCTCAATTGATGCAGAGAAAGCCTTTGATAAAATACAGAATCCCTTCATGTTTAAAGTTCTAGAGGGAACTGAACCGAAGGGAACATTCCTCTATGTAATCAAAGCCATATACAACAAATCCACAGCCAACATCATCCTAAATGGAGAAAAATTAGAACCATTCCCCTTAAAGGCGGGAATCCGGCAAGGCTGCTATTGCCACTCCTCTTCAATATAGTGCTTGAAATGCTTGCTAGGACAATAAAGTAAGAAAAGGAAATTAAAGGAGTACTAAGTGGAAAAGAGGAAGTCAAGCTATCCCTATTTGCTGATGATATGATTGTTTACTTAAGGGATGCTAAAAACTCCACCAGAAGACTAGAAACAATTAAGAGTTCCAGTAAAGTGGCAGGATACAAAATTAACCTAGAAAAATCAGTAGCCTTTCTTTACACCAACAACAAGCAACTGATGAAGGAGTATAAGGAGACAACTTAGCATTTAGGAGGCAAGTGGATAGTAGTTCAAAGCCAGCCTGGGCTATGTAGAAAGTTCCAAGCCAGTCTAGGCTATAACCCGAGCCTATCTCAAAAACAAAAACCGAGCAAAACAGCCATAAAGTACAGTGAACAATAGTATTCTAATATATAACAATAGTATTCTAATATATAACAATAGTTTTCTAGTATATAACAATAGTATTCTAGTATATAACAATAGTATTCTAGTATATAACGATAGTATTCTAATATATAACGATAGTATTCTAATATATAACGATAGTATTCTAATATATAACGATAGTATTCTAGTATATAACAATAGTATTCTAGTATATAACCATAGTTTTCTAGTATATAACGATAGTATTCTAATATATAACGATAGTATTCTAATATATAACAATAGTATTGTAGTACATAACAATAGTATTCTAGTATATAACAATAATATTCTAGTATATAAAAATGGAGCCCTTGAAACATTTGTTAGTATGTCTCTTACATTTAAAACAAAAGAATTTTAATTTTTCAACTGTACTCACTGTTTTGACATATGCTGGGATTGAGGATCTAGCTCAGTGCAGAGCACTTGTCTGCCAAGGCCTAGGATCCATCCCCAGCCCTTAAAAATGTTTTAAAGATGAATTAATTAATAAATATCATGTATCTGAATAATATCCTATAGTGATATGGGATTCAGCTATAATTTAAACTACCTATTATTTATTATAATTACCTTTCTTTTTATGCTTTTATTGATGTTTTGTGTATTTCAGACATCATTTCTCCATTCAGTTTAGACATATTCCCCTTTCCCTTTCCCCTACCCTACCCCAGATCATGCACTCTGCCATAATTATCCTGCATCTTTCCTATAGTCTTTTTTTATGTTTAGGAATTCACATTTCCTCCTTTAATTTTATATTATTCTAAAATATGCATATATATTTTCCACTCATATACAGTAATAATTACTTTTCTTTCATACACTGTTGTCCCACGAAGATTGGAAACTTGAGGAAGTTTAAAACAAAACCACACACATAAAAGAAAATTAAAACAAACAAGCCTGTGTCCCATATGGTGGAGGGCATGCTGGTAGGAAAAAAATCTTGGAATATGAATCTCCTGAATGATAAAAAGGAAATGTTTCTTTAAAAAAATGTACCTGATTGCCAAGCGTGGTGGCACATGCCTTTAATCCCAGCACTTGGGAGGCAGAGGCAAGGGGCTCTCTGTGAGTTCCAGGCCAGCCTGGTCTACAGAGTGAGTTCCAGGCCAGCTGGGGCTACACAGAGACCCTGTCTCAAAAAGAAAATTTACCTGATATAGGGCTAGAGAGAGATGGCTCAGCAGTTCAGAACACTGGCTCTTCTTGCAGAGGAACTGAGTTCAATTCCTAGCACCCACATGGCAGCTAACAACTGTAACTTTAGTTTCAGGGGATGTGATGCCCTCTTCTGACCTCCATAGCCATTGCGCAACATGGGTGCATATTCGGGCAATACACTCATACATACAAAATAAAAATAATAAATAAAATATTTTTTTAAATTTACCTGCTACGAATGAAGTTGGTATGCATCAAACAGTGTATGGGCAGATGGGTCATATTTCTTACAGGTTTAATGAAGTGAAGACAAAAAACTCTCTACCCTCAGCGGCTCATAGATTGTAAGGGGGAATAGTAATAAGCCTTCCCCACTAGGCATCCTCAGTAGCCAAAATAGGAGGCATGCCAGCGATAAATGAAGTATTCTAGAAGTTTTTGCTGGTTGTGTACAGCTTCTCTGTCTGTGGAACGTGAGTTCAACAGTGAGAGGCACCAGGGAAAGCCACACAGCAGAGAGTTGAGAAACCTGTGTCTGCTACAGGAGAACTTAGGCTGCTATTTAACCTCTCTCTACCTCAACTTTACATGTACAGAATTGTGACTCATTCGTGAACCTCATTTGTTCCCAGCTGATGAACTTTTGACAATCCATTATGGTAATCATAGTGCTTTGATCGTCTGGCACAGTCTGAAGCTCTTTGGGTTATGAGCAAGCTCCTGAGTGTGTGTAATAGAGACATTTTATGACTGCAGAGGGAATAAGTTCTTCTATTAGGTGTTTGCTGTGTAAACCCCTTGATTTTAAGTGTGGAATGAAAAGCTTTGGTCCATCTTGAAGGAACTGTGGGCAACAAGCAAGAAAGCAGGCAGGTGGGAATCCCTGCAGGGAAACTTCTGAAAGTATTCTGTACCTGTGTATAAGCTTAATCTGAAGATCTGAAGGTAACTAAGTTTAGTGTGCTGAAAGCCAGGAAAATGAAGAGGTTGGTTCAAGAAGGATGATGCACAGGCAGGTTCTCCCCTAACAACAGGCGGCTGTAGCCTTCAGAGAGCCATTCCAGAGCATCCTGGAGAAGCATGCCAGTTTGTCCTCCTACTCCTGCAGGGCTCTCTACTCTCACAAGCTTCTGCCAAGAGGTCTTCTCCACCCATGAGGTGATTTTAGTTTTTCTCCTCTTGACCATGGCTCAGTCTCTACCTTGTCTACATTTTCTGCCTGTAGAATTTTGAATAAGAATCTCTGTCGACTCTTCTCCATTGCTCCAGATCCACACGCCTCTGGAGATGACACTTTTAAGTTGCAGGTTTTTATTTGGCTGCATTAAATTAGTTATAATAATTAATTTTATTACTATAATAATTAGCTATAATAATTAGTCTTATTACTATGTTTTATGTACATGACAGTTATACAATGTAGAAAGAGCTTATAAGAGTTGATGCATTCGTGAAAAATTCTAAAAACAAAGTCACTTTGTCTATGACATCATCCAACTTTCAACCTCAGAATAATCATATGTGTGGCAAACTTTGTTCATTTACCAGATATTTTAGCAGGTTAAATTTAAAAAAGTGAATTGGATGTTAGCTCGATGCTTCCATTACACTAAATTGACTTTGAATAGTATAATTAGAAGATAATGTTAATCTCTCACAAAGTTATTCATATATATACATACATATATGTATATATATATATATGTATATACACAGCTTTTCTGATCAACTACTCAAATATATTATAATCATTATTTCTTTTTGTTTTGGTCTTTTTGAGACAGGGTCTCCCTGTAGTCCCAGCTGTCCTGGAACTTACTCTGTAGACCAGGCTGGCCTTCTACTCACAAAGATCCGCCTGCCTCTGCCTCCCAAGTGCTAGGATTAAAGGCGTGCGCCACCACGCCTGACCTATAAACATTATTAACTAAGTACAAAGAAAATATAAAACAAAACATAGAGCTAATATTTATTCAGCACCTACTATGTATCTGTGCACTGTCATGGAAATTCAGTCCAGAATGAATTCTTTAATGATCCATACCATTAGTGGCCATTAACAAATTCTTTAGACAGATGGCTGCACTTCCATGCCGTCTGGTCCTTAAGACAACACCAATAAACACAGTCCCAGGACTTGAGTTTTCCCTTTGTTTTCTTTTTTTAAACTTTTTAATTTTTACTTAGCACATTTCATACATTTCTTAATCAAATTTGGACCCATCCCCCCATCCATGCCCACCCCTCATGCCCTCCCACCCCCTGTTAGAGCTCATGGATTCTGTCATACACAAGTCCTGTCTTGCAGCTTTTTCTCAGCCTTTTATAACCTTTTCGGTGCACAGGTTTACTGTTTTGGTCAGTTCTTTGAGTAGGTTTTTCTCTCCTTTTTGTTCCCCTTTGATTTTAGATTATTCCAAAATATGCATATATGCACTACACACATAAATCAAAATTACAAAATCTGGAAATATAACCTATAGTTATAGGTTAATTCAAAAGCACATTTAGAGATTCACATTTTAACAGCAAAGTTGCATGCATGCAGGTTAAAAGAAGTATAACTTTACATTCTCTTTTTTTAGAATATGAATATTAATATTCCTATATTATAGAACACACCATAGGATTACATAAGGATAAATTATGAATGGTTGTAGCATGTATCAATAAAGCAAGAAAATATTATTTTACAAAATATTTTTAACTGTTAAATATAATCTTTTTTTTTTTTTTCTTTTTACCAAAAGATGTCATGTTTTCCCCAAGGAAGTGCTTGAAGGTTCCTCCTTGGCAAACCCAAACAACCATCAATCTTGCCCCTGTGCTCCACAATGGGGTCCCTCCCCCCCATGGTCACCCAAATGAGGTCCAGCAAACATGAGTCCTGTCTTGATCTTCCTGCACTGGCCTCCATGACACAGCCTGGGTAGTCCAACAACAGCAGTCTACACTCTGAAGAGGCTGAAATCCCAGTAGCCACTCAGTCTACAAGCTGGATATCTCAGTAGTCCCCATCTGGCATTGAAGGTTTGAAGTCTTCTCAAGTTTTATATCTGAAGTACAATTTCTCAGACCTTATTATTTATTTCTGGTTATACTTTCTTTTTGGATGCTTAAGGCCACACGGTTAGCCCAGATCAACCAAGGTTTTTGTTTTCTCAAGGTCAGTCGAGGATCTGGTCCTCAAGAATCACTTGGGGTTTTTTTTTTTGAGGGGGGATCCCCTGGCTCCCTTTGTTTTCTATCAGTGAAACCTGCTATCCAAAAAAATGGACACGGCCAAAAATGGGTGTTACACAAAGCAAGAGGTAAAAAAAAAAAAATCTAATTTTGAATTCTGAACCCTTTCTCTAACTCTTCCTCTGTGTTTATTTGTGCATGTTTATAAGAGGTAAAAGCTATTTTGAAATACAAATAAATCCACATAACAATCTCTTCTCAGAGTATTCAGAAAAGGTTTTAGTTAAACTTGATCTTGAAATACTGACTGGAGTGGAGAAGAGCAAACAGATAAAAATAAATAAATAAATGAGTAGAGAGGTTTAGCATTGTGTGAGAGTATTTGACTATCTTCAATAATCACCCACCTTCAAGACCACCTGATGGCACACAGTTGTTCCCAGACACCTACTAGCCATCAGGCAAATGACTATCAGGATTATTCAAACAGTGTCAGTTGTGTGCCAGAAGAACTGGCTTTTTCTAAGAGGACTTACTATGGTGTTGGTGAGTTGGGTCTCCGTGAAGCTGGATTTATATTAACTAGCTTTGAAAACATTACCATTATGGCTATCCTTTTTAAACCTATTTCTATTCCAATATATGTGTGTTATACTCTTGCAAAGCTTAAAAGAACTTTTTGTGAAGTGTGAGTACTACTGATCATGATGGATTTCCTTATCCTGAAGAGTAAGCTGGCTTCGTTGTCTCCCTCTGTTTTAATGCAACTCACTCCATGAGCTCTCTGCTTGCAAGTTGCACTTCGTTGCAGATGACTTCTGCTTCTTATCTTCCCATTCATATTCTTGAACCAGTTCCTTCTGTACTGACATGTCTTTCTTTGAGAGAAGTCACTGAAAATTCCTATTGCAAGGCTCTGGCCAGACTCAGTGAATAAGAATCATGTGCAGCTTCTTTATTTGCTCTGACACTGACACTTCATCACTCATTTTAGAGCAGAAATGGCTGCTATCATTTTTTTGTCTTTTTTGAGATGGGGTCTCTTTGTAGCTCCAGCTGACCTGGAATTCCCTATGTAGACCAGGCTGGCCTTGAACTCACAGAGATCCACCTGCTGGTGCCTCCCAAGTGCTGGGATTAAAAGCACGCACCACCATGCCAGCCTGGTCACTGCCCTTTTTAAAAAATATTTTAATTGGGGCTGGAGAGATAGCCTAGTGGTTAAGAGCACCGACTGCTCTCACAGAGGACCCAGGTTCGATCACTAGCACCCACGTGGTGGCTGAGAAGCATCTTTAACTCCAGTTCCAGGGGAATCCAACACCCTCTTCTGACCTCTGCAGCATTGCACGACATGGGTGCACAAACCTACATGCAGACAGTACATTCATACACATAAAAATAAATAAATAAATGAAATTAAAAAAATATTTTAATTAAGGCAATTTATAGAATTCTGCCATAAATCCATCTGGGCCTGGGCTTTTTTTAAAAGTTAGGAGGTTTTGTATTACTGTTTCACTTTCCTCCTATGTTATGGGTCTGTTTAAGCTGTCATTCTCTTGGTTAAACTTTGGTGAGTCCCATGATTTCAGATACTCATCCATTTCTTTTAGGTTTTCAAATTTAGTAGAGTATAGGTTTTTAAAGTATTCCTGTATGATGTTCTAGACCTTTTTGTTATCTGTTGTAATGTTTCCCCTTTCATCTCTAATTTTGTTGATTTGGAGTCGCTCTTTCTTTCTTTTGGTTATCTATGGGAAGGGTCTGTGTATCTAGTTTATCCTTTCAAATAACCAGCTCTTGGGCTCATTGATTCTTTGTATTGTTTTCTTTGTTTCTATTTCACTAATCTCTGCTCTGATTTTTGTTATTTCTTCTTGTCTGCTGGGTTTGGGATTCATTTGTTTTTGTCTTTCAAGTGTCTTGAGTTGCAATGTTAAGTCCTTTATTTGTGCTCTGTTTTTTTTTTTTTTTTAATGTAGGCACTTAGGGCTATCAATTTCCCTCTGAGGACTGCTTTTAAAGTGTCCCATAGGTTTTGTTGTGTTGTATTGTCCTTTTCATTTAAATCTACAAATACTTTTATTTCTTTCTTAATTTCTCCTTTGATCCATTTATTATTCAGGAGTGTGTTATTTAATCTCCATGAGTTCCTGTAGTTACTAGGGCTTCTTCTGGTGTTGATATTAAGCTTTATTGCATTGTGGTATGATACAATACATGGAATTATTTCAATCTTGTATTTGTTGAGGTCTGTTCTGTGCCCCGGTATGTGGTCGATTTTGGAGGTTACATGGGTGCCGAATAGAAAGTATATTATTTGGTGTTTGGGTGGAATATTTGATAGATGTCTGTTAAGTCTCTGTTTATTCTTTGTCCAGTTGACCTGTCTAATGGACACAATGGGGTATTAAAGTCCCCTACTGCTAGTGTGCCTTAGGGCCCATGGCTGGTTTAGGATTACAGTACTAATTCCCTCCCCTGGAGCAGATCTCAAATCCAACCAGAAGTGGTCAGTTACCCATAAGAGTTGTGACACTATTGTCCCAGATGACATATTGTGCCTTGCAGCTGTGTTTGCAACATTCAGGCTCCAGTGCTAATGGCTTTTCTCCTCCCAGCAGCCTGCATAACACCTTCCAGGACTATGAAAGCTGGCCAGCAGAGAGGAAGTTTCCCAGTTAGTTTGAGATTGATGACTCTATATCCTATGCCAAAGGGTGTGGTGCCTTCAGCAATAGGGTCTTACCACATAGTTACAGTGGAGAACCATGAGCAATATCAATAGCTTGTATTATTTTTGAGACTTCTGGGGCCTCCAATAACTCATAGAGAGGTATCACTTCTCTAGATCCCTATCTCTCACCATGCACAAAACTCAACTCCAAATGGATTAAGGACATCAGCATAAGACCTGATAGACTGAAACTGCTAGAGGAAAAAGTAGGAAGCACACTTCAACTTATAGGTACAGCTGAGGACTGACACTCTAGTAGTATAGGAAATATGATCAACAATCAACAAACAGGATTACATGAAGTTGAAAAAAACTGTACAGCAAAGGGCACTGTGAATCAAATTAATAGACAGACCACGGAATGGGAGAAAAATCTTTGCCAGCTATTAACCCAACAGAAATTGGTTCCGAGAATATAAAAGAACTTAAAGCACTAAATAGTAAGAAAATAAACAACTGAATTTAAAAATGGGCTGGGAAACTTAACAGAAAATTCACAAAAGAAGCCACCAAAATAGCCAGCAAATACTTTAAAAAGTTCTCAACATCCTTAGCCATCAAAGAAATTAAACAATTTTAGGAGTCTACTCCAGTCAGAATGGAAATTATCAGGAATACAAGTAACAACAAATTCTGGTGGGAATGTAAACTAGTGCAGCCACTTTGGAAGTCAGTCTAGAAGTTTCTCAAAAAATTAGAAATTGATCTTCCATATGGCCCAACTTATTTCTTACTTTCAGTAAGACACTGCCTCATACATGTTTATTGCTGGTCTTTTCACAATAACTAAGAAATGGGACTATCCAGATGTCCATCAACAGATGAATGGATAAGAGAAATGTGGTACATACCCACAATGGAATATTACTCTGCTGTAAAGAAAAACGAAATCATGAAATTTTAAGGTAAATGGATAGAACAGGAAAACAGAGTGAAGTAACTAAGGCCCAGCAAGACACATGCTGGATCCTAGCTTCAGTCTTTTCTTTTGTGTATTTCACTTGGAGCACAAGTGAAACCCCAGAAAATAGAAAGGGGGTTTAGGGGAGGGCATTGGTTCACATTAAAGGAGAGGGGATAGTAGATTATAGGTAAAATAACATTAGTGTGCTGGAATACTGGGAGCAGAGAGGCTTGAGCAGGGAAGGGGCATGGGAGCATGGTGAAAATCAATGGGTGAAGGAGGGGGCTAACCCACCGAAGGGGGTAGGAAAAGCCATGTCAAAGTCTACTATCTTAAAACTCAACTTAAAAAAAATGTTGGGAATTGGTAGAACATATGTGTAATGAAAGAAGGGGGTAGTGACTGAGGGTTCAAAGTTTAAGCAGGGGTGATGACAGGGAATGAGGAACGGAGGAGGAGTACTGGGTGGATTGAAGAACTGAGGATATTTGAAGAAGCCTTATGGAAACTCAGCAGTTAGTAAGTTAAGTTCAAAATACAACTTCAACAACATCCGAATTGTTGGACTAGGATTACCTTGCTGGGGGACAGGGTGCTTTCTATTCTCAGCTACTGTGAACATCAGCTTTAGTTATGATTTTTTAATCTTCCTTGGCTACTCTGCCAGCCATCTAATGTCAAGTTCACTGTATCCACTTTTATTTTATTTTATTTTATTTAGTCTTTTCGAAACAGGGTCTCCCTGTAGCCCCAGCTGTCCTGGAACTCACTCTGCAGACCAGGCTGGCCTTGAACTCACAAAGATCTGCCTGCCTCTGCCTCTGCCTCCCAAGTGCTAGGATTAAAGGCATGTGCCACCACACCCGGCTCCACTTTGATTTTGAATTTAGAAGCAAGAGCCAATGTTTTGATTTGCACAGTCAACATCTTCAAACTTTAAGTTATTCTCTTTGTCAGCAAAGTTTTTATCTAGATCTTTCTAAGAGTTTTGTATAATCCATTAGTTCTGCCATCTCTGTGTAATGCCCATTGTAGTCATCTGCTTCCTGTTCTCCTTGTCATGTACTCTTAATTCAATGTTTTCTTTATAAATTCAGTATGCTTTAGGTTCTCATCTTATAACTTAGTTTTGCTTCATTTTCTCTCAAATATTTTTATTTATTTGTTTGTTTGTTTGTTTGTTTATTTATTTTTAGTTGAGACACGGTCTCACTGTGCAGTTCCACCTGGGCTGGAACTTGTTATGTAGTAGATCATCCTTGGTCTCACAGAGATCTACCTGCCTCTACCGCCCAAATGCTGGGATTAAAGTCCTGTGACATCACACCCAGCATCTCTCAAATATTATGATAGTCTTTGTAAAACCTTGACATCTTCAGTAGATACCTGCTTTTCAAATCTTCCATTTCCTTTCCTTTTGTCCTACAGTTCTTGCTGCACTTCATTAATTTCAGTAAGATTTATGATTGAATATTTAAAGAGGAATGTTATTTTTTTATTTCTTTGAAAGATATCATTGCTTCTTTGATCATTTTTCATCACACATCTTTCAAGTATTTTTTAGTTTATCTCAGATTCTCTTTAAAATATATATGCAAGTTAACTTGATAAATTTTGCTATTTAAAGAAATGTCTTCATGGGAAAATAGCAAGTTAATTCCTAGGAAATAAATATTAATTATTTGTATTTAAGACATATCATAAAAACCAAGACTGGGCCTTCTGGTACCTTTGCTGTGTAAGCAAACAGTCCAAATACCACCAATTAGAATTTCTCTGGTCTTTCTGATAGTTTCTTTAAATTTCCCAAGTTTCTTCTATGAATTTCTTTTTTTAATATAATACTTTTATTGATTTTTTGGGTATTTCATACATCATTTAAAATGATTTTAATCATTTTAAAATCATTAAAATGATTTTAATCATTTTAAATGATGTATGAAATACCACCCCACCCCAGTTTATGCAGTCTGCCATACCCCTGCATCTTTTCTCAGTCTTTTAAAAGTTTTTCTCTCCAGAGGTTTATTGTTTGGGGCAGAACTTAACTTAACTGTACCAATCCATTTTTTTCCCAGTCCTTATGTTGTTATTGTTCCCTCCCATTTGTATTACTCCAAAACATGCCCATATAAACATTTTATATGTACCAGCAGTTATGTCCTCCAGAATAAACTGTATGTTAACTCCAAAATATGTTTAGGAATTCACATTTTTTCTCTTTAATTTTATGTTACTCTAAGATATGAATACATAGCTTCCACCCACATATGGTAATTACAATGTCTGAAAATAAGTAATAAGTTAATTCTAGGGCCCATTGAGAGATTCACATAACAGCACAGTTGCTTTCAGACAAAAAGAAATATAACAATAACAATGCTCAGCTTGCCTTTCAACTGGGGGATTTGGTGCTAGCATCCACATAAATGAGGGAAACCATTCCCCATTTTGGGGGGGGGGATTTTTCTTCACTTACATAATGGGTTCAAGTTCCATCCATTTACCTGCAAGTTCATGTCATCTTTCTTTACCACTGCATAGAACTCCATTGTGTAGATGTACCACATTTACTCTATCCACTAATCGGTTGAGGGACATTTGGGTCTTCTATGAATTTCAATGCAAATTATTCTTGTCACTTGAAGTACATATCTATTCTCAATACTTCTGTATTCAGTTATAAAAAAAACTTCTTGTCTCTTAAACAATGGTTTCTAATGGGCCCCTTATGTTAACCACAGACTCATAAATGTGTCTGCTAATAATTTCCTTGCTTAAGTGATTTTTATACTACAAAGATCTGGTTTCTAATCTTAAAGAAGTAATAAATACTGGATATGTCAGTATGTGTGTGTATATAAGTGAATGAATGTGTGAGTTTGGGCAGGTATACACACGTACATTTTTCTTCTGTTTTAAGGTCCTCATATTTATTACCTATGCCAGTCCTCAGGAATAACTTGATTGTGGTTGAAAAATCTCCTTTATTCCAAAATGCAGAAAAAAATCCAAATTGGTAATTATAGTTTTGGATTTGGCTATAAAGTTGCTGCTTCTAACATATTCGATTGATTTTATTGCTTAACTATTTTTACAGTTATAAACACAGATGGACAGACTTGCCCATGTGAGGCTGGAGGGGAGCTGGGTGGGCCACTCATGTGTCCAATGCTCATGATAGTGTCTGCTTCAAGCTGGTGGCTCAGCCTTACCATGGCAGCTGGCTGCGTCTCTGGGCTGTTCTGCTCCTGTGTTGAACTTTCTGGGATTGAGAAGACATCAGCCCTACTCCGCATCTCATTCTTCAACAGCAGGCACTGCTCTATTTTCCTTTTTTTCTTCTTCTTCCTCTAATCAGCAAATATCATAATCCTTCGATCCTCATTGTGGGCTAAATACTCTCCTCTGTTCACCTGAACCATAATTCAGTAAATGTTATTTTTACCCAAGGAAATGAGGATAGAAATTGTGTAATCGAGAATAATGGCTTAGAAGCTGTGAATGGCTAGAAGTTTTCGTGAAGTCTGATGTATACGAGGTTGGTGGTCTTCACAGGGAACTCAGTGAAACTCAATAAAAAAAAGTTTCTTTTTTTACACAGCATTGGCATTATGGGTAACTCTGATCCAGTCTCTATAACAAAGCCAGACTTCAGGTTACTCCCTAAACACAGTCATGAGAGCTGGACATGGTAGCATAAGCATTTACTCCCAGCACTGGGGAGGCAGAGGCAGGCAGGTCTCTGTGAGATTGTGAGATGGAGGCCAGCCTGGTCTGCACAGCAAATTTCAGGCCAACTGAGGCAACAGCGAGACCCTGTCTCAAAAAAAGAGAAAAAAACAAAAATACATAAATAAAAATTCATGAGTTTATTCAGGCAATGTTCAAAGAAATTCCAGTATATTCACATGCAATAGAAAAATTTGTGGGATGTGTGTGTGTGTATATTCAATTAATTGTTAATATATAATATATAATTCAATTAATTGTTAATATATATTCAATTAATTGTTAATATATAATATATAATTCAATTAATTGTTAATATATATTCAATTAATTGTTCTCTAAATATTATCCAAAGAATCATGATGAATCTGACTGAAGAGAACCATATTCACTGAAATTTGGTCCTTTTATTTCGGAATCTTGCAAAAGAAACATTGCTAAGAAGCAGAGCGTCTCTGCCACTTGCCTCGCAAATCTCTCCTTCACTGATGACATCTAAGTGGGATGAACAGAAATTCTGAGTCTTAAGTATTTTTGAGTAGGTGATTAGATCTAGACAAGCCTTGGTTAAATGGAACTTCACTTTGCTGAACTAGTGTTGACCTTTATAAACATCTGGTCTCTTTCTTGAAGCAGGTGGTTAAAAGCAGTGAGAAAAGATAAGAAATATGTGTTAACCATTCTATTACTTGAAAAGGACAAAACTATATTTAAAAATTACCCTTTATATTTCAGGTCCTCCAGGGAAGCGAGGGAAGAGGGGCCGAAGAGGAGAATCTGGTACGTGTATCAGTTGCTTTGTACTTGCTACTCAAGTTCTAGTGCACTTCAGTTTGTTCATACTAGTTGATGGTAATGCTGTCTTGGTGTTGTTGTGGAGGTTGTTGTTGTTGGTGGTGGTGGTGGTAGTGGTGGTGGTGGTGGTGGTGTGTGTGTGTGTGTGTGTGTGTGTGGTGTGTGTGTGTGTGTGTTTCAGCCTTCCATGCTGTGCACAGAACTTAAGGAAAAATTCCTTATTTCCAACAAACTGTAAGAAGGTGTTGGCAAAACATTGCTCACTGCAGTTTGGTAGCATCAGCCCCTAGTTTTGGCTTCCTTATTGGTCCAGTTCAATCCAGCTGTCCTGTGTCTGTGGTGGATTTCTCAGCTGCACACAGTATGACAAATCACCCATGCGTTCATCTCTGTGGGTGGCCAGGCAGTGTGGGTATGCTGTGGACATGTTTCCTTATGCAGCCCGAGGCACATGTCACGGTGAGCGTCATTATTTTATCCAGCTGGCACAGCCCTGCGTGCTTTTGCTCCCATTCTTTACGGACTTGAGAGTGGAATTCTTCACATAGCCATGGAGTTCCAGTGGCGAGAACATCATTAGTCAGTCCCATGTTTCCATTTTGCTGTTGGATGCAGAGCAGAGAAGTGATTTCGGCAGGGGTGTACAATGTGTGTGCGTGTGTTTGCACACGCACACGCACACAACTTAAAATAGACCTGATTGTCCTAAATACTGCTTTCGTATTTTCTTGCTAGTAGGGCAAATTCTTATAGGTAAAGTAAAACAGAGCAATCCAAATTAAAATATTTCTGAAACCAAGATATACCAATAAGTGAGTTTACTTACTGTGCTTATTTTATAAAGCATGAGATTCCAAAAATTACCACTATCTAAATGACAGCCTTATGGTGTTGTCAGTTCTTGCTTTCAAAGTGACTCTAGCATGATTTATAAAACTTTTTTCAGTATTTTCTATATTCATTAATATTTAAAGCAATCAATGACCAAACATTGAAATAGTCGAACCCTAGCTCAGGAAGAAGTGCAGGCAGCAGACTGAATTTTGGAGCTTCTCTTGTCTTCTTTCCATTTTGAGAAAGACATTAAAGTGAAAGGAATTATGTAAGTTCATCAAGTGGAGGAGAACAGCTTCCGATTTCCCTGAGAGTATTCTCAAATGCTGTATATGCTCCTCCCTGAGTCTAAACAGCTGTAAGCATCTGTTCATAAAGAACAATGTTTCATAAAGAGGCTGCTTTGTCACTTTCTTCTTAAGTTAGCATGTAAAGTAACGGGCCTCATGGCATCACGCATAGGTGTTGTAATACTCTGCTCTTATTCCATCCCCCCTCGCCCACCCCCACACCCTCCCAACTCCAGCTGGTCCCTTTTCTTCCCCCGTTGGTTTTGAGGGAAAGAAATGACAAAACATTTTTAGAAGTTTGCCAAAAGAAAGAACATTAAGGGGAATAAACAAAATGTGTGCTTATGTGAAATTCTACAGACAAAATAAAAATCACTTCCCAACTTCCTGGTTACTTAGAGTTGGTGCTTTGAGCACATGGTATGTGAAATATAGAAATGTCCTTCAGCTTTGCTTGTGTTCCTGTTTAAAGAGACCTGTACAGACGCTAGGATTAGTCTTTTATGTATTGACAACAATGTTGAATAAAACACAGCCTTAGAACAAATAATAGGTGTTTTTCTGAATTAAGTATTTTTATCAGTCTCAGGAAGTTTTACATCACTTTCCCAGAGTTGTATGTCAGAAATATTCATAGATTCTCCTGACTAATATTTTATCTAGACTTTCATGAGTTAGACAGTTTTCTTCAGATTCATGGACTTCTCAATGGTAGATAAACAAGATTTGGAAAACCTGAAAATTTCTTGAAATTCTATGCACAATGAACATTTGGGTATGACTTCATTTCTGTGGTCTCAAATGGTCCATGATCTAAAAAAAAACAAGAATCACAATGCTGTAAGTCATGTCCTAGTTCTTAGTATTGTAATGATGATCCTTTAATCTGTTATTTAATTTTAATATTCATATTCACTAATTTCTCTTTTCCAATCTCCCACCCCTCTTCCACAGGTCCTCCTGTGAGTATATCTGGTGATTTTGGCTCTTCTACATTGATCAGGACCCTGTATGGTAAAACCTTTTGAAAACATGGAGATATGATCTATATTTCATTTAAGAAAATGTTATTGACCTTTTAGGATTACCTAAATGTGGAAAATTATTTCTTAAGTACACAATTTTGGGGTCATGTAATATATTGGAATGCAAAGTGTGACCATTAAAAAAATGTTTTTTATGTGGTCACACACCAATGGGACTTTGGGGATAACTTATGAAGCTTCTAATTTTAAATACTTTTCCTGGAATTCTGAGGTTTCTTTAGCAAGCAAATCTCCAAGCTATTTCACACTTCTTTTTTCATCTGTTTAAACTTGTATTGGAGATATTTGGATTTTCCAGTCCACCAAATGTAGATGGCAATATGATCATGGAATTGATACCCCCTGTGTGCTGGGTCCTCTCTCCTTAGGCAACACTCTCTTTGAAGTCTGTTGGAGCCTTGCCTGCATAAAGAGCCCGAGACACAGCCCTTGGAGAGTTGTGCTCTCTTTTCTTTCTTGAGTAGGTCATAGCTGTGGCATTCCTGTCTGCTCTGTACTCATAAGAACAGATTATCTTGTCAGCTTTGAGCTAGATGTGTTTTTGAGCAATATCCTGGATATCTGTTGTCTGACCCCAATGTTTATACTGTGCTCTGTGTCTTTTCAGAAGTGATGATCATTGGCCTTGAGATATTTTCTTATCCCAGATAGCCAATTTGCCTCAGGTCTCACAGACTCCACATTGACAGCTTCTGTAAGAAGCCAGCATGGTCCAGAGAGAGGGCTTAGCACAGAACCACTGGCTTATTCCGGGGGAAGCATTGGCTTCCAAATATCTTTTGCAGTCTTCCTGCCATGTTCAAGGATGGGACATAAATCATGTTCTCAGTGACCTCCCTTCTGTGACTGACTTTCTGATCTTCCTTTATGCTAGGCAGACAGCTTGCCCCAGGTCTCGAGGCCTTTATTCCTTGCCTTCATATTTAAGCTTCTGTCTTTAAAACAAGAAAAAAAAAAAAAAGACCCAGAGGAAACTCCCAAAGCAACAGCCAAAATAGCATGTTCAAGGCATCCTTGTGTAGAGTATGCATTTGCCATACATACTGAGGAACAGTTAATTCTATTCTGCATTATGGCGACCTTCAAGGTTCAAATTTATCCTCTTTGGTTCATTAAAACCTCAAGTCACCAGACTGACTCCGTTGTCTTGGGGTGTATCTTAAGCCAGCTTTTCTGCTAACAGATTTTGTTTGTCTTTTCTTATTATATATAAAGAGAAAATGACTGATATTATTAAGACCTGATCATTTGATATGCAATCCTCTAGACACTTTTATAGTTCTCAGCAGCCCTCTGATGTTACCAGCCCCAGTGTTCAGCAGGGAAACTAATGTTCATAGAGGTTAATTCCCTAAGGTTGTACAGCTAGACGTAGTGAAGTCAAAATTCAATTAGATGCATCATATTTTAAATAATTTTAGCTTCTTGCCTTATTCTTTATGAATTCTAAGTGTGTTATAATACACATCATTGTTACATAAGTTTGACAGACTGTGGTTAAAACATATAACCTGACATAAATAATTACATACAATAAAAGCTTGACCAGACAGTAGAAAATGGCCACACTATAAAAAAGCATGAATACTACTCTATCTTGACTGTATTTCAAACAAGTCATGATGAGGATAGCAAACTGCATAGAAGAAATAAGTTGTAGTTATGAGTTTCATGCTGAGTTAAAAACAATTCAAATTTCTCACATAAAGATTAGATGAGAAACTAAGTGGTTGCAAGAAAGAAAAGAGAACACACAGATTCTGCAGTCTTTTCTCAGGCAGTAGAGTCTAACAACCTGGGGACCTTATGGATAAAATATCTTGTAATGAAATCCTGTTGAGACTCTCATTTCTAAATTTTAATCCATGATTTCTAAGAAGTATCTGCCTTCCATCAAATTTTGCTTTAGAATAGGTAGCTTTATAGCAAATTTCTTTTGTCTTTTTGAGACTGGGTCTCCCTGTAGCTCCAGTTGGCCTGGGGGATCATGGAGATCCACCTGCCTCTGCCTCTTGAGTGCTGGAATTAAAGGAGTGCACTGCCATGCCCAGCCAAAAATTTCTGCTATATTTCTTATATTTGAATACATGTTAATGAACAGTAGCATTGTGATTAGATAGACCTATTAACAGTTTATTTGTCTAAACCTGATATCCAGCTACTGACAGTTTTAATTTCTAGTGACCATATTCTTCCTATTTTTAGCATTATTTTATTTTTCACTTCTTTTTTGTGAACAGAAATGACAGTTTATGTGATTCTACTTTTAGAAGAAATTTTGCCCTAATTATACGTCTTTCAAAAAAATACTCACTTGTCTCCACTAGTTCATGTTTGGGTATCCTGGTTGGTATATACCACTATTTAAACAATGAATGTTCCTGTTTTCCTCCTGTGCCCTTCTTGTGAGACCACAGGTAGTTTGAGACATTAAATAGCCTTGCTTCTGCTGATGGTACTTGGATTTTTCAGAAGCCCCTTCCTGCCAAGCTTCTCTGGGGGCAGGGCTTCCTGTGAACAGGATATTAGTGTGTACTCTGGGATCCTAGTGGGCATTGCACATTTTCTTGTCCACTTGCATTTTGTTGTCAAATGTCCCTGCTAGTAATAAATGCAGCATTGGGCACTCAGTGCACAAAACGCAGTCATCAAACATAGTGTTGACTGGCCTGGGGGATGGTGGCATGTCTCACTGTCACTAAAACGCGGCTGCTTTTTTTGCTTTCTTGAAGTAATATTTCAGGATTAAAAAACAAAACAATAAAATATACATTATGATTAAAATTTAATGTATCAACTTTGCATTTATATCTTTACTTGATATATTTTGGAAAACATGGATAGCAGCACACCTAGGATTCTGTGAATATATATATTATATAATATATATATATATATATAGCCAGTTCCTATATTTAAAAATTTTTTATTATTTAACAGAGGAAGGCATTTTATCCCTTAGAACTGTAGTTCCGGAAGGTTGTTAGACACCATGTGGGTGCTGGGAATCAAACCCTGGTCTTCCTTAACCACTGACCCATCTCTTCACCCCCAGTTTCTATATTCTTATATGAAAATATGGTGGTGATTCATCATTTAAAGCTTTAATTAGAGCTTATATATCAGTTATCTGTACAGGGAGATATTGAGTTTTAATCCGTTTTGATAAAAACATATTTTTACCATGAGGTCTCCACTACAAACAGCTAGAATGGAGTGATTTAATTATTATGGATGTAATTTTTCAGATTTTCTGTTTTCCTTTTTATGAGGGTTAACACATATTAGTATCTTGCTCTAACACTCCATTCAGATGCTTTAAGCAACTAGATCTGATATCAGAATTGTATTCACTAGAATTATACATATATATATATATATATATATTATGTTTGTGTGTGTTCCTGTTAGTGTATGTGTGTATGTATGTGAGTGTGTGTGACTGTGTTTATATGGATGTGGATGTGTGTCTGTGTGTTTGTGTGTGTGTATGCATGTGTATGCATGCATGTGTGTGTGTGTGTTGTGTGTGCGTGTGTGTGTGTGTGTGTGTGTGTAAACACAGGTGATGTCAGTGTCTTCCTCAATCACTCACTTTCAACTTAGATTTTGAGACAGGGTCACTCATAGAACCTGGAACTCACCAAATAATCTCGGCTAGCTGCCTTGCGAGCTCCCGGTTACTGCTCCTCTGCTCCTCTCCTGGGCTGGTTACAGATGTCCAGCCTTCACATGGTGCTGGAGAATCCAAATTCAGGTTCTCGTGTCTGACAGCAAGCCTTGCCAACTGAGCCATTTCTCAGCCTCCCTCCCACCCCATTTCAGACATTTTAAAGACATATCCTTATTGAAAAATGAAGCAATGAATCATATCAGAATTTGGAAAATAACCTCTGGATTTTTGAAAGGAACAATTTTTTCTCCTAGTCTTGATCTCTTCCAGAGTCCATGGGGAATGCCATCTTTCTGTCCTTCGTGAAAAGGAAGTTCCACTCTAGTATTCACAGGTCATAGAATCAAGCAAGTCTAATAACTGTAGCCAGAAAAGAGTCAGGAGACATTTTTTAACTGGCTGTTTTACTTCTATGGTTCCATCAAGCCCTATAATTACTTGTGACTGACAGAGATATGATGTTATTGTTGGTAGCTTGAACCCTCTGAGGTGTGAAATCCGATGCTGTTACACAGCCTGTTTTGTTCCATCCACCTTCAGCAATTGTCAACTCAGTTTGAACCTTAGAATCTTGTTGACAGATGAATGACGCAGACTGAGCCAAGTTAAGCTTCCCGTAGTTCTGCCAATGTGGTGGATGAATTAGGAAAAGAAATCTCTGTATAACTTTTAGGTGCAAAACTCTGACATCTTTACTTCATAGTGAAAAAAAAATCCCATATTATTTTCCATTCAAAGGTAATTCTTTTCATAAATAAGCACATTTTGATAACAACTGCTCCCTTTTTACCATTTTATATATAAATTCCCATACAATCTGTTGACCAAGACTTACTATAACCCATTTACAAGGAAGAAATCAAGGATTGGCCTAGTCCAGTAATTTGTCAAGGCTGTACACTAAACACGTGGCAGAGCTGGGATATGAACCTAGGGCTGTCTCCTCAAAACTCATTTTCCCCCACGTTTTTCAAATATGTTTTTCAGACAAACATAGTTGTAATGTTACCGCCTTCTCTCTAAGAACATTCCTTTGCTCTGTCTTCTTCTGTGGGCATCACATTAAGTGCTTTGAAGTTATTTGTGGATCTTACGATTTGTATATGCTCTTTCATATTGTTAGTTTGTTAAAGTCAACTGATACATTATCTGACTAGCATCAAAGGAAAGCAATCCTCTAAAAGTGTCAGTTTTGCTTCTCAAGTCAAGAAAATCAAAGTTTTTCAGAACATTTTCCTCCAATTATATCTTTGTTACTTCTTTGTTACTTTAAAAATATTTGGGCCTGGTGGTGCACACCTTTAATCCTAGCACTTGGGAGGCCGACAACAGCCCGTCTTTGTGAGTTCAAGGCCAGTCTGGTCTACAGAGTGAGTTCCAGGACAGCTGGGGCTACAGGGGACCCTGTCTCGAACGAAAAGACCAAAAAAAAAAAAAAATTTATTTTCTTAAGTTTAAAGCTGTGCTTTAAGAAATGTGTTTTCATTTCTTTTCCTATTGCTGGGTTAAATAGTCTGACAGAAGCACTTAAAGGGCTCATTTAAGCTCTCAGTTGAAGGTACCAGTGCATCTCTGCAGGAAGGGCACAGAAGCAGGAGCTGGAGTCAGCGGGTCACACACATCTGCAATAAAGAAGCAGGAGCAGTGTGGATTCCCACCTCCATCTTGTATCAAGATAATCCGCCAGAGGCAGCTCAGCCTCCCATCTCCCAGATGACTCTAGACCCCGATAAGCTGACAATGAATACTAACCATAGCATGGAGCAACTGCTGTTTTCCCCATACAAGTAAAATACCTTTGCTGACAGAAGGGAAACCATTTATCTTGTAGGAGGTGGTATCTGTACAAATATCAGGATAGCTAAATAATTTAGTCACTGTAACAGTCATTGTAACAACCCAAGAAACAAAAACCTGGAGGCTTAATTTGTGTTTAAAGGCTTCTTAGGGGTAGCAGTAGAAGAATAGCAATAGGCTGTCACAGTAACTAGTTTATTTTGGGATCCTGCAAATATGTTTGTTCCCCAGGCATGGAAGATAGAAAGGAGGGCTATAACTATGAACACTAACATGGAGTCCTGAGCATCTGCTTTGAGTGGTTCAGGGAGCCATGTTTTAGACAGCACAGTTTAGCACCATTTTTTTTTTTAACATTTTCTGTGCCAGGTAAAGAAGATCTTTGGAATTCTGGAAGTAGCAAAAATACTGGGCAGGCTTGTATTCAAACTGAGATAGATCACGATGCTAAGTTTTTAAGAAAAGGAAGAAACGATTACAGAAGTATTGATAGCTTTTTTCTTCACATTATTTCTTCTGTGTTACTTTCTGCATACTGTCTGTTTTAGAATAACTGAAACTGATATATCAGTAAGCATTGGGATGTTACAGGAGTACCACAGTAGGAAGTTCTGCCATCCTAGCAGTATATCCTAAGGCTCCCCTGAGCTTGGAGAGTCAGCCAGCAGACAGCAGGATTGAGAAGTGGTTCAAGTGGGAGGATCCTCTTGACCTCTGTACCAGTCCTGGAAGTCCAGGATGTTTTAGATCATTTTCTAATCATAGGCATGGCAAGAGAAGAGATTTCAAGGGAATTAAAAAATAGAGATAACTGGCTTAGAAGAGAAGGAAAGGGCTGGAGAGATGGCCTCAGCGTTTAGAGCACCGACTGCTCTTGCGAGGACCGCTCTTACAGGGCCCGGGTTCAATCCCAGCACCCGCATGGTGGCCGAGAACCACCTGAAAACTCCAATTCCAGGAGGAACTCCAGTCTCAGGGGAATCCGACACCTCTTCTGACCTCCGCGGCATTGCACGACACGGGTGCACAAACTTGCATGCAGACAGTACACTCATACACATCAGAAATAAATAAAATAAAATAAATAAAAAGAAGAGAAGAGAAAGAAATAAAGGAAAAAAATGAAAAGAAAATAAATGTAATACATGCTTGGTGCATGCCTTTGGGAGGCAGAGGCAGGCAGATCTTTGTGAGTTCAAGGCCAGCCTGGTCTACAGAGTGAGTTTCAGGACAGCTGGGCTACAGGGAGACCCTCTCTCAAAAGACAAAAAAAGAGTATCCTTTTAATTTAAAAAAATAAAAAGCAAAAACAGGTAGAGCAAAGCAGTCAGACATTTCTTCTTTCAGTGTAGGGATCAAAGGGGCTTACCACCTGTGAGGCAAGTGCTCTAGCACTAAGCTACACCACTCAGCTTCATTCAGAATTTCTAGGAAGACATTTTTAAAGGAATCTTATTTAACAGTTGGATGCTTGCATGCCATTTTTAGCCAGTTTGCCAACAAATGGGGTGCCTGTCACCCCTTCCTGTTTTACTTTCTTCTCACTGAATTCTTAGTCACATTGCTGAATTCCTAGGACTGGTTGCCTATGAAGACATGTAAGTATCTCATAGAGCAGATTAGGGAAGTAACTTATGACTCATGGATTTGTGAAGCAACAACTTATCCAAAAGCCTCTTTGGTCATGTATTTACAATGCCGCTTAGGCACATTTTCGATGAAATATTTTGAACCAGGTCAAATGAGTGTTTGGAGTGATTATTATTTGCCATGAAGGGCTACACATTTAACAGTATTCAACAGCATGTGCTCACTCAGGGCTTCTCAGTGATTTTAAGATGCTATGACTCCCCTGTGTGCAAAGAATGGCTTCTGCCCAGGTTCTGGGTCCCTGAACACTGTGATGCTCCCGAATGTTTGGCTCAAGTAAGCTAAATGCAATGCTTATCTAGATGTTGTAGAATCTAATATGGAAAACAATCCCTGCTTTCATTATTGAATTCCCCTTTTGGTGGTGAATTTTAATCCCAGCACTCACTTGGAGTCAAGGCCGATAGATCTCTGTGAGATCAAGGCTAACTGGTCTACATAGCGAATTCAAGCCAGATGGCTATACAGGGAGACCCTGTCTCCAACAGAGACAAATAACAACAACCAACAACAACAAAACAACAAACAAAAAAAAATTGAGGACATGAAATTCCGTGTTCCAGGTTTCCTAAACCACCGAGACATTCATTAAACATATAGTAAGCACCAAGCATGTGCCCTCTTCTTTTCTGAGTAATGGAGATATAATAGCGAATAAGACTTATCTTCAGGGACCTTAGAATCCAGTGGAGATGTGTGTGCGTGTGTGTGTGTGTGTGTGTGTGTAAACCACAGGCTGATGTCAAGTGTCTTCCTCAATCACTCACTATTCACCTTAGATTTTGAGACAGGGTCACTCATAGAACCTGGAACTCACCAAATAATCTCGGCTAGCTGCCTTGCGAGCTCCCGGTTACTGCTCCTCTGCTCCTCTCCTGGGCTGGTTACAGATGTCCAGCCTTCACATAGGTGCTGGAGAATCCAAATTCAGGTTCTCGTGTCTGCACAGCAAGCCTTTGCCAACTGAGCCATTTCTTCAGCCTCCCTCCCACCCCATTTCAGACATTTTAAAGACATATCCTTATTGAAAAATGAAGCAATGAATCATATCAGAATTTGGAAAATAACCTCTGGGTTTTTGAAAGGAACAATTTTTTCTCCTAGTCTTGATCTCTTCCAGAGTCCATGGGGAATGCCATCTTTCTGTCCTTCGTGAAAAGGAAGTTCCACTCTAGTATTCACAGGTCATAGAATCAAGCAAGTCTAATAACTGTAGCCAGAAAAGAGTCAGGAGACATTTTTTAACTGGCTGTTTTACTTCTATGGTTCCATCAAGCCCTATAATTACTTGTGACTGACAGAGATATGATGTTATTGTTGGTAGCTTGAACCCTCTGAGGTGTGAAATCCGATGCTGTTACACAGCCTGTTTTGTTCCATCCACCTTCAGCAATTGTCAACTCAGTTTGAACCTTAGAATCTTGTTGACAGATGAATGACGCAGACTGAGCCAAGTTAAGCTTCCCGTAGTTCTGCCAATGTGGTGGATGAATTAGGAAAAGAAATCTCTGTATAACTTTTAGGTGCAAAACTCTGACATCTTTACTTCATAGTGAAAAAAAAATCCCATATTATTTTCATTCAAAGGTAATTCTTTTCATAAATAAGCACATTTTGATAACAACTGCTCACTTTTTACCATTTTATATATAAATTCCCATACAATCTGTTGACCAAGACTTACTATAACCCATTTACAAGGAAGAAATCAAGGATTGGCCTAGTCCAGTAATTTGTCAAGGCTGTACACTAAACACGTGGCAGAGCTGGGATTTGAACCCAGGGCTGTCTCCTCAAAATTCATTTTCCCCCACGTTTTTCAAATATGTTTTTCAGACAAACATAGTTGTAATGTTACCGCCTTCTCTCTAAGAACTTCTTCTGTGGGCATCACATTAAGTGCTTTGAAGTTATTTGTGGATCTTACGATTTGTATATGCTCTTTCATATTGTTAGTTTCTTAAAGTCAACTGATACATTATCTGACTAGCATCAAAGGAAAGCAATCCTCTAAAAGTGTCAGTTTTGCTTCTCAAGTCAAGAAAATCAAAGTTTTTCAGAACATTTTCCTCCAATTATATCTTTGTTACGTTCTTTGTTACTTTAAAAATATTTTTGGGCCTGGTGGTGCACACCTTTAATCCTAGCACTTGGGAGGCAGACACAGCCCGATCTTTGTGAGTTCAAGGCCAGTCTGGTCTACAGAGTGAGTTCCAGGACAGCTGGGGCTACAGGGAGACCCTGTCTCGAAAAGACCAAAAAAAAAAAAAAATTTATTTCTCTTAAGATTTAAAGCATGTGCTTTAAGAAATGTGTCTTCATTTCTTTTCCTATTGCTGGGTTAAATAGTCTGACAGAAGCAACTTAAAGGGCTCATTTAAGCTCTCAGTTGAAGGTACCAGTGCATCTCTGCAGGAAGGGCACAGCAGCAGGAGCTGGAGTCAGCGGGTCACACACATCTGCAATAAAGAAGCAGGAGCAGTGGTGAGATTCCCACCTCCATCTATGTAATCAAGATAATCCGCCAGAGGCAGCTCAGCCTCCCATCTCCCAGATGACTCTAGACCCCGATAAGCTGACAATGAATACTAACCATAGCATGGAGCAACTGCTGTTTTCCCCATGACAGTAAAATACCTTTGCTGACAGAAGGCAAACCATTTATCTTGTAGGAGGTGGTATCTGTACAAAATATCAGGATAGCTAAATAATTTAGTCACTGTAACAGTCATTGTAACAACCCAAGAAACAAAAACCTGGAGGCTTAATTTGTGTTTAAAGGCTTCTTAGGGGTAGCAGTAGAAGAATAGCAATAGGCTGTCACAGTAACTAGTTTATTTTGGGATCCTGCAAATATGTTTGTTCCCCAGGCATGGAAGATAGAAAGGAGGGCTATAACTATGAACACTAACATGGAGTCCTGAGCATCTGCTTTGAGTGGTTCAGGGAGCCATGTTTATAGACAGCACAGTTCAGCACCAATTTTTTTTTTTTAACATTTTCTGTGCCAGGTAAAGAAGATCTTTGGAATTCTGGAAGTAGCAAAAATACTGGGCAGGCTTGTATTCAAACTGAGATAGATCACGATGCTAAGTTTTTAAGAAAAGGAAGAAACAGATATACAGAAGTATTGATAGTCTTTTTCTTCACATTATTTCTTCTGTGTACTATTTCTGCATACTGTCTGTTTTAGAATAACTGAAACTGATATATCAGTTAAGCATTGGGATGTTACAGGAGTACCACAGTAGGAAGTTCTGCCATCCTAGCAGTATATCCTAAGGCTCCCCTGAGCTTGGAGAGTCAGCCAGCAGACAGACAGGATGGAGAAGTGGTTCAAGTGGAAGGATCCTCTTGACCTCTTGACCAGTCCTGGAAGTCCAGGATGTTTTAGATCATATTCTAATCATAGGCATGGCAAGAGAAGAGATTTCAAGGGAATTAAAAAATAGAGATAACTGGGCTTAGAAGAGAAGAGAAAGGGGCTGGAGAGATGGCCTAGCGGTTAAGAGCACCGACTGCTCTTGCAGAGGACCGCTCTTACAGAGGACCCGGGTTCAATCCCCAGCACCCGCATGGTGGCCGAGAACCGCCTGAAACTCCAATTCCAGGAGGACTCCAGTTCCAGGGGAATCCGACACCCTCTTCTGACCTCCGCGGCATTGCACGACACGGGTGCACAAACTTGCATGCAGACAGTACACTCATACACATTCAGAAATAAATAAAATAAAATAAAATAAAAAGAAGAGAAGAGAAAGAAATAAAGGAAATGAAATAAGAGAAAGTGGTGCATGGCTTTAATCCTAGCACTTGGGAGGCAGAGGCAGGCAGATCTTTGTGAGTTCAAGGCCAGCCTGGTCTACAGAGTGAGTTCCAGGACAGCTGGGACTACAGGGAGACCCTGTCTCTAAAAGACAAAAAAAGAGTATTCCTTTTAATTTAAAAAATAAAAAGCAAAACAGGTAGAGCAAAGCAGTCAGACATTTCTTCTTTCAGTGTAGGGATCAAAGGGGCTTACCACCTGTGAGGCAAGTGCTCTAGCACTAAGCTACACTCACTCAGCTTCATTCAGAATTTCTAGGAAGACATTTTTAAAGGAATCTTATTTAACAGTTGGATGCTTGCATGCCATTTTTAGCCAGTTTGCCAACAAATGGGGTGCCTGTCACCCCTTCCTGTTTTACTTTCTTCTCACTGAATTCTTAGTCACATTGCTGAATTCCTAGGACTGGTTGCCTATGAAGACATGTAAGTATCTCATAGAGCAGATTAGGGAAGTAACTATATGACTCATGGATTTGTGAAGCAACAACTTATCCAAAAAGCCTCTTTAGAGTCATGTATTTACAATGCAGCTTAGGCACATTTTCGATGAAATATTTTGAACAAGGTCAAATGAGTGTTTGGAGTGATTATTATTTGCCATGAAGGGCTACACATTTAACAGTATTCAACAGCATGTGCTCACTCAGGGCTTCTCAGTGATTTTAAGATGCTATGACTCCCCTGTGTGCAAAGAATGGCTTCTGCCCAGGTTCTGGGTCCCTGAACACTGTGATGCTCCCGAATGTTTGGCTCAAGTAAGCTAAATGCAATGCTTATCTAGATGTTGTAGAATCTAATATGGAAAACAATCCCTGCTTTCATTATTGAATTCCCCTTTTGGTGGTGAATTTTAATCCCAGCACTCACTTGGGAGTCAGAGGCAGATAGATCTCTGTGAGATCAAGGCTAAACTGGTCTACATAGCGAATTCCAAGCCAGATGGCTATACAGGGAGACCCTGTCTCAAACAGAGACAAATAACAACAACAACAACAACAACAACAAAACCAAACAAAAAAAATTGAGGACATGAAATTCAGTGTTCCAGGTTTCCTAAACCACCGAGACATTCATTAAACATATAGTAAGCACCAAGCATGTGCCCTCTTCTTTTCTGAGTAATGGAGATATAATAGCGAATAAGACTTATCTTCAGGGACCTTAGAATCCAGTGGAGAACAAGACATAAACAGCACATGATGGGGAAAGTGGCTGCTTAGACTTACTCAGGGGTGGTGGGAAAACGACAGAGGCATATAGTCCAAATTTGAGGGTGGAAAGGATCCAGGGTGCCTCTGGATCTGGCCCTGGTGAATTTTTCAAAGTATATGTTTTAAAAGAACCTAGCATTTTTTTAAAGACTTGGAGTTACAAGATAGAATGGCATCTATGGAGAAAACAGTTGTATCAAATGAGGCTAAAGTCTAAGGACAAGATTAACCAGTAGAACAAAAACAGACTGGGGAGCCTTGCAAGCCATGCTAAGTAGTTTTCCTAAAAATGCTGTCTTTAGGGCTGGAGAGATGGCCTAGTGGTTAAGAGCACCAACTGCTCTTGCAGAGGACCTGGGTTCAATCCCCAGCACCCACATGGTGGCTAAGAACCGTCTGTAACTCCAATTCCAGTAGAATTCCAGTTCCAGGGGAATCCAACACCTTCTTCTGACCTCCTCTGCATTGCACGACAGGGGTGCACAAATCTACATGCAGACAGTACATTCATACACATAAATAAATAAATAAAATTTTTTAAAAAAGAGAGTGTAAAAAAAATGCTGTTTTTAGGGACTAGAGAGATGGCCTAGCGGTTTAAATCACTGACTGGTCTTGCAGAGGACCCAGGTTTGATCCCCAGCACCCACATGGTGGCTGAGAACCATCTTTAACTCCAGTTCCAGAGGAATCCAACACCCTCTTCTGACCTCCTCGGCATTGCACGACATGGGTGCACAAACCTACATGCAGACAGTACATTCATACACATATAAAAATAAATAAAAATTTTAAAAATGCTTTCTTTAGAGGATTTAGGCAGAGGCAGCATGGCCAGAGGGGCATTTTAGATGAGTAGCCTAAAGAAGAAACAGGGGAAGAAATGGATTATTCAGAGAGCTGATTTGATGAGAAATCAAGGGGCGTGGAAGAAGAGCATGGAGGTGCAGAGAACGTGCAGATCGAAGCGGCGTTGTTGAGGTACAGATGCCGAACTGTGAGTGTAGAGTGGTGACGAGGACAGAGGGGTGGGCTCACTGTCACTCCAGGGTTTGCAGTGCAGACACACGGACAGAATACAGAAGGAAAGGCCGGGCTAAGGCTTTGTTGCTGTGGCAGAGACCTGACATATGTGGCTAATTAGGAGTAGTTATTTTAGTGGATGTTCAGAGGCTTCAGTTCATCATGGCTTGGAGGGCATGGCGGATGTGATGGTTAACATTTTCACCCTGATTGCATTTGGACTCCATGGAAGCGCAGCTCTAGTGTGACTATGAGCGCGTTTCCAGGGATGTTTCCCGGAGGTGAGAAGATCAAAGATGTGGACAGCGCCCTTCCAAGCTCTGGGTTCCCAGAGCCAATAAAAGTGAGCTGAACACCACATCCATTTTTCTCTCTGGTTCCTGATCATGGACACACTATACGACCAGCCGCCTCACGCTTCGTCCACCATGCCTTCCCTGCCATGGTGGACTGTACCCTCAGACAGCAACCTGTCCTTCCTTAAATTGACTTTATAAGGTATTTTTGTCACAACAGTGAGAAAATTAGAGTGAAGAAGAGCAAGTCCCTGCGCAGAGGCAGGCGGGAGAGCCCGTGCTAGAGGGCATCCTCGTTTCCTCCCTTCTGTTCCATCTGGGCCCAGCCTAACAGAATTCTGGGCCACGTTCAGGGAAGGCCTTCCTCTTCTAACTGACCCTCTCTGGAAATACTTTGCCGGACTTACCCACGGGTGTGCTTTACTAATTTACTATGCATGTTTCCTAAATCCAGTCAGGTTGGCATCCATATTAGCCGTGATAGAGTGCAGAGGGCTTCGTCGGAGATAATGCTTGAGGAATATTCATGGATTTGTAGAACGCAGAGGAAGAATGCCCCAGGAGTACCATCCAATGAGAGCAGAGTAGGGTGCAGCAGGGGCAGCACCTCAGTAAAAGGAGCCATCTGTGGAGACAGATAGTTAAGTCTAAATATTGTAAGTCTGGTTAATTTGTAAGATACCTGAGTGGAGATATTTACAAACTTTAAGAAATACCAAACTCTTGTCATTTTAACTGAAAATGATGGTTTACTCAGGACACTTTTCACCCTGGAGTGCTGGCATGGTTAGAGTACAGAGTGCTACAAAAAGGATAATGAGATAAACAAATGGACCTAGTAATATACTAATAGAAATGACCTTAGTGATTCTGTGAGGATCCTCTAGAGAAAAGCACCTAGTAGCAAATCGAGATTTGTACTGAGAGTCGTTGTACAGAAGTGGCTTATACAGTTGTAGGTATTAGCACTGATAGGATCTGTAGGTAAGCTACCTGGCTGGACACGAGTCAGGCAGGATTTCCTAGGTGCCTAAGGGTATGCTTGCAGGGCAAAAGTCAATGTCGAGTTTCTCCTTTAGTTGCTTCCCACCATAAGCTGTGAGAGGGGGAATCTCCTTGAGCCTGAAGTACATGGATTTGGGGAGGCTAGCTGATTAGTGAGCTCCAGGGGTTCCCAATGCCGGGATTACAGGTGTGTGTCACTATGCCCAGCTTGTTTACATGGGCCCTGGGAATCAAAACTCAGGTCTTCATACTTATATAGCAAGCATTTTACTGTTGCTGGGCATGGTGGTGCAGGCCTTTAATCCTAGCACTCAGGAGGCAGAGGCAGGTGGATCTCTGTGAGTTTAAGACCAGCCTGGTCTACAGAGTGAGTTCCAGGCCAGCTGGGGCTATAGGGAGACCCTGTCTCAAAAAAAAATACTTAGAAGAAAGTTTAACAACATGTTCATTTGGGCTATGTACAGTATGTTCCCTTCTTGAGCCCGTTATCTCTCCAACCACAGGTTTTTACTAGGTTAATGGTATTAGCTATGAATCTCTCCTGTGGAGCAGCCCTCCAATCCAATCACAGAGCAGCTGTTTGCCCCCAGTACAGTTGTGTCATGATTGCATCAATGGCCATTTCTTGCCTGGCCAGGATAGTCTGTACTGGGGAAGACTGCTGAGGAACTGTCTCCCCTAGCAGCCTGCATAGCACCTTACAGTACTGTAAACACTGGCCACTGCTCTATTTTCCTCTGCAGTTCTTAGTGGAGCTCAGAGAAGGGGAGTGACAGGCTTGCAGCAGGTGACTCCTGAGTGGTATGTGCAGAGTGGTGGGTACTGCTTATATCCAGCTAATCTCTTCACCGCAAACTATTTCAGATGCACACGTTTTTTTTTAAAGAATGGCTACAAGATGGTCTCCCCGACTCAACACATTTCAGGATGGAATATTTCTGGACAACTGACATTTGGATCCTAAGTTTAAAAAGAGGGGTCAGTGACAGCAGTTCCGTTCTATCAGAAGGGAGGACAAGGATGGCTCTGGGGCAGCAGGGGCTAGCCAGGGCTAGCCAGGGCAGGAGGACATCCCCAGGAGCCCCAGGGGGGCTGCAGAACCAGCCAGAGAGCCAGGCCGGCTTACCCCAGCACTGCCTCACTGTGTCCCACCCTCTCCATCCTGGCTCTGGGCTGAGTCCACGTCGTGCTCTGTGGGCAAAGAGGAGAAACCTAAGGCATACCCACAAAGTGGCTGAATCACCACTTCCTTCTATGAATACACAAATGAAATCCATATTTGTGTAACAAACCCACAGAAAAAGAGGGGAAGGTTTGGCAGGCACAGTAGAAACCCAATCTGGAAACTACAAATTTAAAAACAATTATTTTAAATTTCATATCACAGACTTCCTTTCAGAGGCTTCCGTTCACTGCAGCTATATTAGGATATTCTTCAGAGAGTAGAAACAGAAGCGTTCCAGAGTTTTGTGCTGCCCAGAGCCCATGGATTTTATAGGCTACATGAAAGCATACTTGAGTCCTGTACTGCAGACATGGTCTTTTATTCTGATATATAATTTCATTCAACAGTAGTAGACATACATACTTGGTCTCTTGATTTGCAGTTTTGGGAACAATTTCAACTTGCTCCCTTCCAGAGAGCATTATTAACAATCAACTGGCATACAGTTTCAGGCTTTTTCACAGGTGAGAGGGAAAGTTGAAAGAGTGGATTAGAGAGTTCTCTGCAGGCACCCCAGATAATTTACTGCCCATCTGTGGTAATGGCTGAATGTATATATCTTTCACCATATGTAGCCTTCCATTTAGACTTCTAATCAATGGTACAGAAAAAGAACTGGTTTGTGAAAACCCTCCCTTAGAGTGGAACTAATCAGCTTGCGGGTTCTTTTCAGGTAGTCTGAGCATTACCCAATATGCCCTAGATATATTCTTGGATAGGAAATGACCGAAACTTCCCCTTCCAGTTGTGGGGATTATTTATCCCCACACTCCCTCCACTTCTACCCAACCCTCTACTTTGCATATTAAAGTTAAGCCTCTAACCATTGAATCTGGAGCTGATCTGGAGTTGCCATCACATACAGCCTTACTTTGTACAGTAAATGGCATGAGTTGGAAAGGAACTGTTTCAGAATTCTAGCATTGTTTACTGGTTTGAAAGTTGTGTGAAGGATGAGGATTTATTCCCTTGTCTCGTCAAGTCCCCTGGGTTTTATTTGCTAGGAATGTTACTTTCCCATAGGTATTTAGCTTCCCTTTTTAGAGGAGGAACATTTCTTTTTTAAAAGCTTAAATTTAGTGATGTTAATAGAGTTCAGAGGAGAGTCTGAAGATCATAAGTCAGATGATGGCAATTTCAGCTCACCGGGAGTTTTGAACAAAATGAAAAATTGCTTGACCTCATACCAAATATCATAATTTATCAGAGACTTATTATAGAAATTGTACATTTCCTATAATAGGAAGTTTTCTATGCGCAGATATTTAATCGAAAACACAAGGCAAATGAACTTGGACCCTCATCAGTGCAAGGAGGGTAAGCTTTTATTTTGTCATTAAAAAGTATTCTTAAAGAGCAGGAAGTTTCTTTCATCCCTTTTCATTTCCAGAACTAGTACTTTCTCAAAATTCCAATAAAGTACTCATGTCATAAAGCACACAATTTCCTAGAACTCTGTTCTGCTAAATAAATATTAAATAGGAAGTTTTCATTTATATAAATTATTACTGGAAATTGACCTGCGTTATCTCTGAAGGAATCCAGTCTGTTCCCCTAAAGTATAGTGGCTTCTATGAGGTAGCCACTATAGAACTCTCCATAATTTGTAACACACTATAATGTCAGGAAATTAGGCTTCATGGAAAATATAAGCATTCCTTTGGTGAAGAGTTTGGTAACAGTGGAGGGGGTGGTTACATTATAGTGATTCTTGTTTGGAGACTGGAAGTCAGCATTCTTTCAGGAGTGAAGTGTTTCCTTGCTACGTCCTGCTTTTGCTGGCTGACAGGAGTTATGAAAGGTGGCAGACTATAAAATCAATGTGATGAATACCTATTAAGTATTTTCATCTTACCTTACTCAGTGCTAGCTTTAGAATCCCTTAGGTTACCATAAATGGTATCCAAATATTGTCCTAAATTATAGACATCTAAGTTTCTTACTTTTTTATTTATTATTTTGATTTTATGTATCTGAGTATATTGCCTGCATGTGTATATGTGCACCTATGTTGCACAGTGCCCACAGAGTCAGAAGAAGGCATCAGATTCCCCTGGAACTGGACTTACAAACAGTTGTTAGCTTCCATGTGGGTGCTGGGAATTGAACCCAGGTCCTCTGCAAGAGCAGCCTGTGCTCTTAACCACTGAGCCATCTCTTCAGCCCCAACTTTTTACTTTTAAATTATAATCCAGACTAGCTAAATATTTGACTTCATCCATCAAGATTATCATTTTGTAACTTAAAGATATAAATATGTTTTGACAAAGGGGTACAAAAACCTCAATAGAGAAAGGATAGCATCTTCAGCAAACGGTGCTGGCAAAACTTGATCATTGTTTGTAGAAGAACAAAATTAAACCCCTACCTCTCACCCTGTACAAAAATCAACTCCAAGTGAATCAAGGATCTCAATGTGAAACCTGAAACCCTGAAGGTGATAGAAGAAAAAGTTGGCAACAACCTACAAGACATAGGTGTAGGAAAAGACTTTCTAAATCAGCTAGCAGCTGCGCAGGAAATAAGGTCAATAGATGACAAATGGAGCCTCATCAAACTCGAAAGCTTCTGTACAGTGAAAGAAACAGTCAAGGAAGTGAAGAGAAAACCCAGAGTGGGAGGAAATCTTCACCAGTGATACATCAGAGCATTAACTTCCAAAATATATAGACTACTCAAAAAACAAAGAAGAAAACATGACCTACTCAAAAGATGGAGTAAAGAGCTGAACAGAGACTTCACCAGTGAGGAATTAAAGATGGCTAAGAAACATCTTAAAAAGTGTTCAACATCACTAATAATTAAGGAAATGCAAATTAAAACCACTCTCAGATATCCTCTCACTCTGATATGACTGGCTAAGATCAAAAACACAAAAGACACCAAATGCTGGAGAGGTTGTGGGGAAAGGGGAACACTCATCCACTGCTGGTGGGAGTGTAAACTTCTACAACCATTATGGAAAGCAGTGTGGAGAATCCTTAAAAGACTCAAAATGAGCCTACCACCTGACCCAGCCATACCACTCCTGGGTATATACCCACAAGACTCATCCTACCACAAAGATACATGCACATCCATGTTTATTGCAGGTGTCTTCACAATAGCAAAGAGCTGGAACAAACCCAAATGCCCCTTCGCAGAGGAGTGGATAACAAAAATGTGGTACATCTACACAATGGAGTACTATTCATTGGTAAAGAAAGATGACATCATGAACTTTGCAGATAAATGGATGGAACTCGAAGCCATTATGCTAAATGAAGTAACACAGTCCCAGAAAAATGGTGAATGGTTTCCCTCATTTGTAGATGCTAACACCAAATCTCCACTTGAAAGGCAAACTGAACAACATTATTGTTATATTTCTTTTTATCTGAAAGCAACTATGTTGTTATAATGAAAATTTCTTAACAGGCTCTAGAATTAACCCACCACTTATTTTCAGACTCTGTAATTACTTTATATGGGTGGAAGGTATGTATTCATATTTTAGAGTAATAAAAAATTAAAGGAGGAAAATGTTAATTCCTAAACATAAAAAAAAGACTGAGGGAGGGCTGGAGAGATGGCCTAGTGGTTAAGAGTGCCAACTGCTCTTGCAGAGGACCTGGGTTAGATCCCCAGCACCCACATGGTGGCCGAGAACCGTCCGAAACTCCAATTCCAGGAGAACTCCAGTTCCAGGGGAATCCGACACCCTCTTCTGACATCCGCGGCATTGCACGACACGGGTGCACAGACTTGCATGCAGACAGAACATTCATACACATACAGAAATAAATAAAATTAATAAAAAAAAAGACTGAGGGAAAGATGCAGGACAGTTATGGGAGAATGCATGATCTGGGGTGTGGTCAAGGGAAAGGAAAGGGAAATATGTCTAAATTGAACTTAAAAATGATATCTGAAATACACAGAACATCAATAAAAAGCATTATAAGATATAAATATGTATACTTGTACAAAAACTTTAGCTTCTTCCTTAAACATCCAAATACATGAATGTATTTGAGCACTCAAACACAGGAGTCACTGCTGTGACTACAGAAAACCCAAAGCACAGCGGCACAGCATGCCACATCTGAGTTCCTTCTTTTCTAGGGACCATCTTTAAAAGTGCCCCAACTACTAAATAGTTCAGTCCAGTAACCTGTCACAAAGGTTCATTTCTTGCTGAACTGTGGCCAAAAAATAGTCCAGAAATGGCATTTTTCATGGCTTACTGTGCTCCTCGCATCACTCATTTCCTAGTGATGCTCAAGATGAATTAGAACAAATGCACAATCTGAGTGAGAAAGCTTACGTTTCCTAAGAGAAACAACTTGTAGATAACAGTGTTTTCCAGGTTTTAATTAGCTATACACTAGTACATTGTTTGCTTTAAAAGTATGGATGCAGAGAGAGAATGACAAACTCCTGAAGGAAGTTGAAACACTGAAAAGATCCCATGCTGAAAAAGATAAGGAAACCAACCAGCGAAGCAAAGAGCTACAGGAAGAGATTGAGAAACTCCAAAAGGAAGTAGAAA
The DNA here is from genome assembly GCA_009823505.1 of Rhizomys pruinosus. Lineage (NCBI taxonomy): Eukaryota > Metazoa > Chordata > Mammalia > Rodentia > Spalacidae > Rhizomys > Rhizomys pruinosus. The sequence continues at coordinate 634,466 of VZQC01005402.1, forward strand.
TACTAAAGAAATCAGAAGAGGAAATGAAAAAGGAAATCAAACACTCATCCAATGAAGAGGAAAGGAATGGAAAAAGCCTAAGAAGCAGAATGGAGGAAGCAGAACAAAGAATATCAGACCTGGAAGATAACACAGAACAACTAAAAACCTCAAGGAAAGATTATGAAAAATTTAAAAATACACAAAAGTAGAACAACCAGGAACTGTGGGAAACTATGAAAAGATCAAACCTCCGCATCATAGGAAAAGAGGAAGGAGAAGAATCCCAAGAGAATGGTATTGATCAGATCTTCAACAGAATAATAAATGAAAACTTCCCCAAACTAAAAAAGGACAAATCAATACCAATACAAGAAGCACATAGAACTCCAAACAGACAAGATCAGAAAAGAAACTCTCCACACCACATCATAGTTAAAATGCTAGACACCCAAAACAAAGACGAAATCCTTAAAGCCACAAGAGAAAAACAAGTGACCTATAAGGGGAAACCTATCAGAATTACAACTGACTTCTCAATGCAAACTATGAAAGCAAGAAGAACGTGGAGCAAAGCATTCCCAGTGCTAAAGGATCATAGATGCCAACCCAGCTTACTATTCCCAGCAAAAATGTCAATTATAGTTGAAGGAGAGAGAAAAACCTTCCATGACATAAACAAGATGAAAGAATACATATCCGGAAAACCAATCCTTCAGAGAATACTTGAAGCAATTCAAAGGACAGAAGAAAGGAGCAACCATCCCCAGTCACCTAGAAAGATAAATAAATAAAAGCATAACTGCAGAAGTAGAAACCGAAACGCCAACCACAAATGGATAATAAGGCAAAAGGAAACAACACAAACCTACCAGTCATAACCTTAAATATTAATGGACTAAATTCCCCAATCAAAAGACATAGACTGGGAGATCGGATTAGGAAACAGAATCCATCGATATGCTGTCTACAAGAAACACATCTTACCTTCAAGGATAGGCACCACCTTAAAGTGAAAGGATGGAAAAAAATATTCCAAGCAAATGGTACAAAAAAGAAAACAGGTGTTGCTATTTTAATGTCAGACAAACTAGACCTCAAAGTAAAAGAAATCAGAAGAGACAAAGAAGGCCTTTACATTTTTATCAAAGGAACAGTTCACCAAGAAGATTTGACAATTATGAATATATATGCACCAAACTCTGGTGCACCAAACTTTATAAAGACAATTCTCCAGGACCACAAGTCACACACTAACTCCAGTACACTCATAGTAGAGGACTTCAATACCCCACTGAGTCCTTTGGACAGGTCAACAGGACAAAGAGTAAACAGAGAGACATCTGGACTGAATGATATGATACACCAAATGGACCTCATAGATCTCTACTGA